>JAPEIP010000013.1:183811650-183826597 GCA_026120095.1 Capsicum chinense
TCTAACTTTTGATCATGGGCCACTTTTTTTTGTTTTTACTCTTGACACGTGTCTATTTTTATTTCCTTGGTCCACCTATTTTCTTTTTATTTTTTTTTCTTGCATCCTTTGTGCTTTTCTTTCCTTTGTTGGACCCTTTCTTTTTCTTATTCATTTTTTCTCAATGATTAAGCTCATAGGCACTCACTTACAACTTTGGAGCCCAAAGTTACCACTTCCAATCTTCACCACCCCTAACTTAGGCTTTTAGTCTCAAGTTTTAATTTTAAGTCCAGGGAGGTTAGGGTTCAAAAGAGGGGTAAAAATTAAAAGTCTCATTGCTTGCAATGTGTTTTCCAAAGAAAGGTCTAAAGGCTCAAAGTGGATGACTAGGGATAACATCAATGCAAGGGTAGGCTTTTAAGGCTAAAATGGGCTTTTAGTGTCACAAAGTTGGCCTAAGATCATCTCATCAAAAAAATACAATCAAAGTTTAGCCTTGATATACTAATGGTGCAAGTTCTAGATAACACAAGTATACATGAGATATAGATAATTTAACTCACCACACATGGCATGTGAATTTTCCAAGGGGGTTCAATTACCCCTCCCATAAGACAAAAATATGGAGTATCTATCAATTTTCAGACACCAAAATTTTGGAGTCACAAAAATTAAAAAAAAAATGTTACACGATTGATCACATTTAAGCCTTTGGTTGCTAAAACGTTTTGAATAGAGAGGGGTGTTTGGTTTGCATTTGCACCATGCACAATTTGTTATCCATGGCAATAACCCAAGCCTTTGTGTCACATTTTTGCTTCATATGGGCCAACTAACCATATGGCTACTCAGACTTTGCCAATGGCATGAGCGCAATCCCAAATCCATAATGTCATAGGTACTCAGACTTCCCCTGCATCTATGGCTCAAAAATCCAATCATGACGCTCTTGTCTTAATAATTTCATCACTAAATCTATCATAGGGAAAAATTTGTCAGACGTCACCACTATCCAAATAAAACTAAAGTAAAACAAAAATCAAAAATCAAAATAAGTGACTAATCTATGAAATGTGGGCACCATCAGAGTACCTAAATGTAGAAATATAAAAACAAAATAAAAATCATCCAAAATTTCATCAAAACAATATCAAAAATATCCAAAGATATATCAAAACAAGGACAGTTACCCTCAATTGAAAAGCTAGCAGTGTCCTCTTTGCATGATCAATAAAACATATGCAAAACTTAGGAGTGCTCCCTGAAAAATCATTAGGAGTTGTTCTCTCATGCTAACTCTACATCATCTCCACCAGCATCAGCATCAGACCACTCAATGAGGGCCTTATTATCAGTCTCAACATTAGAAGAAGGCAATCTATTATTGGGTGTCAAGACCTTCCACAGGCCCTTAACTTTCTTTCTTATTTTACTGAAGAATTTATCCCGCTTCTACTCTATCTTATTCATTTTATTGTGGGATTACCAAATATCCCTGTGTGACTCCACCAATACAAAGTATGACCTCTTAAGCCTAGAAAATATGGCACTCTATTTCTGCTGCACCTCTCTATACTTCTCATAATCTGCACGGGATATATAAGAGTGACATCTGGTGGAGGACTCTCCTAGCCACTGAGACAACCTTAAAAATAACTCTTTGATGACCCTCAGTTGTGGATGGTCTACATGACTATGACTCCTCAGCTGTCGACATGCCCAAGTTGACCTTTCTCTTTTTTCTTTGGCCAGGTGCACCCTCACCCCTTTTAGGTAGAGAGATATGGGATTTTGGTTTCGACCAGGTATCTGCAGGATACTTCTCTACCTTGGCCCTCCTTTCTAACTTAGTAATAAGATAAAGAAAAGGGAAGAAGTATACCGCCCTGATACTTGAAATACCTTTATTCTGAAATCATAATCTAGCACACGTTAGAGCAGACAACAATCATATATGTTCATGGTGAAACTCCTCTGCAGATGATATTCAGTGAAATTTAATCCTTGATTATGAAATCATTCATGGAGATTTCTATTTTGGTGGCAGCCCTAGAGACCTCTCTACCAGGGCATAGTATGTTGGCCATCCAGGTCTCTAGCTTACAATTCTTTACCAAGAACTAAGCCATGTCTGCATCCGGGAGCCATATATCTCATTGATCTGCTCTGCTTCAATGTGCACGTTCTTTCCCTAATTTTTCATCATTGGGTTTATAAGAGAGACTGGGTTAAGGTTAGTGTAGAACTCACGCAACCATTACTCATTAGCAAAGCAGGGGTCCGAGGCAGAGAACATCCACCTAGGAGCAATAATCCTAGCTTGGAATCTTGGGAGTTTATCCTTCACATTGTCTAAGAAAATACCCCTTTTTGAGAGTAACTTGGTCTTTGGAAAGTTACTATAGTAGAGGTTGTGGCATTCTATAGCCATGAATTTGGTATGGTCAAAGTCTCCTATTTTTATGACCTACTACCTGTGATCAACACAACAATGACCATCATTAGCATTTTCACACCAAATCCACGCTATATTAATCAGATAAACTCATATGGTGATGCCATAATGGATTTAAGGGTATAAATAGGTATGAAAAATTTTTGGTCAAACCTAGAAACTTGTTTTTGTTATAGCGGTCGTGGTAACTAAGACCATTTTTATTAATTTTTGGAACATCACCAAAACTTTAGGTTTTAACCTCAAAATGAGTTCCAATCAAATATTAGATCAATATGCTCTTGACTCTTATACCCTAAGTGCTTAATTGTGCTCTTGAAAAGTGAAGAAATCAATATTGGGTTAATTAGAGCATTCAATCAAACATATGGTGCACACACTAATCATATCCTATCTAGGCAAAAGTTAGGGTACTCAATACTTCCGCATCAGTGTGTACACCAACTACAATATCCTACCACGCACATAATCACATTCAAGCATTGGTTTAGAAATTGTAAAAACTAATTTAGGCTTACTCTTAAAGTCCAAGTTTCAGACCAATAAACAAACATACAAACAAGAGAGTTTAGATAACATACTGCATTAGAGGATGAAAATAAGTTGAATTGCACAACTTGGACACACACACAAAGTTAAATTTGAGATAAAAATTAACAGAATTTTATAAAAGGGTGTGAAGGAGAAATGACAGTAGGATGGTCTTTTTAAACTATATTGACCACGATCACGGTCCTATTTTTGTGATC
Organism: Capsicum chinense; assembly: GCA_026120095.1. NCBI lineage: Eukaryota > Viridiplantae > Streptophyta > Magnoliopsida > Solanales > Solanaceae > Capsicum > Capsicum chinense. Next base: position 183,814,837 of record JAPEIP010000013.1, read on the forward strand.
ACAGACACTCTGTTACCGCAGTAGCGATGACATAGACCGTGATTTTGGTATCTAAGACCAATTTTTAATTTCTCTACACACCCCGATTCAGTCCAAAACATGATAATTTCACACTTCCCCTTTTCCCATTTCCATCAACACTCCTCATAGAACCACACTTTCATGGATTATGCATAAATAAAAATAAAATCTACTCTATCATGCATAAATAAAAGAATACGTGCCACTTTTGTGCTGTGATCGGTTATTTCCCATCTTTGGTGGAAAGACACCTTTCAAACTATCACTTGTGTTTCAACTTAGAAGATTTTAATATCCATCCCAACTTTTACTCACTATGAATTAAGCAGCAGGGGGATAGAAGATTCAGATCTTCCAGGACAAAACATGATAGAAAGGGTGACATGGTGAAGCGGCTTCTATCTTGACCCTTTGAAGACTTAAACCTTTTATCCAATTTCATATCAAATTTTTGATTTGGCTCCTCAGGTAATGGTTGAAATTTCATAAGGCCATTATTTGAACATCAAAAATAGAGCTCCTTGGCCTTTGAGTATGGGTTTCTTATGTGCTTATTTTAAATGTCAAACTTAAAAATGTAAGAATGGAGCTCCTTCTTCCTAAAATCCATCATTTTCTTAGGTGGATGGACTTTCATCAAATCCACAAAGCATAACATAGAAAAATGGTTTGAATTAGGTCTATCCCTTAATTCAAGAATCATATCCATCTCAGCATCCTCACCTCAAAATGGACTAGAGTGTTCATAAGAGATTTGCTTGACTTATTTTTTTGATTCTAGCACCAATTCCTCAATTGTGGAATATTCCACAATATTTGGATTGCTTGGTTGGGAAATAACTAAGGATTCTTCACTACCAAGCTCATCGTTAACTATATAGGTTGGTTTCTCTTCTTGATTAATCTCCTCTTATTAAAAAGTAGGCAAGGTAATGGTATTTGTAAGATTTGTTTCCTTGCCCATTTTTTCTATCTTTTTGATTTCCTTTTGATATGCCCCCATATCTTTATGCATGAAATATATGTTATTCCCTATTATTTCCACCCAATCCAAGATAAGTTGAAGCCTTTCTTCGATATCTTTGTGTCCAGAATATTGTTTTTCCTTTTTCTCATTATAAGACTTATCAAACTCATAAGAAGGACTAGAATTTGGGTTTTTATAACAGGGGGAGGGAGCATTTGGAAAATCACTCCAATTTCTAACTCGACTACTACATAAAGAACAATCATACTCCTAATAGGATTGAGATGGTGCTTCCATTTCTCTCCGAGGAGTATATCTATAATCTTACCTAAAGTGAGGTCTATCAAAATATGGACATAGATTATTAAGATAGGATTTCCAACTACCAAAATCTTACTTATCCCATGATTCCATAGATAAAAGTAAACAAAAAAAATCTACCTAACATAAGAAACAAAAGAAAATCATAACCACTTATTTACAAGTTTGGATTTAAGTTAGTAAGCTAAAATTTCAAACTAACTCAATACACCAAATTGTTCCACAAAAATGGCGCCATTTCTTGATAACACTCAACTTACACATCAAATTTAAGTGCAAGGCAAATGTCATTAATATATTTACCCAACTTTGAGTCGGGGTTGAATCCACGAGGGATAATGTGAGTGGCAATTGAATTAGCTCAGAATAAAGAAAACTTGCTAAATTCAAACCTAGAGTACAAGTGCTTAAAAAAAAGTTAGGGCTTGAAAAGTGACAAAACTAATGTTTTTTTATGGAATTTTAAAGAACTAATTTGGGACTATGAATAGAGTGTAAACAATTAGACATGAATCTTGGGATTATGCTTTCCTAGGGGGAAATTATGCATTGGAACATGGTGATTCAGTGTGAACACTAATCGTTGACAATAGTGAAGGCTAGGTCTAGGGTCCTTGAAGCCTTCTTGTAAACAAAACCTCAAGAATTTCACCTATTGGACCTTTTGGATACCTAACACGTGTTTTAATTATATTCACCAAGTAATTCAATTGGGTATCCCTATTTATAGGAAATACCCAAGATATCGTCAACTTCGTACTCACTCTTATGTCTAAGATAGTAATAATTATCAAACTAAATTCATCAATTATCTACTATTTCCTTCATTCCCATATCCCTCTTTCAAGAATGATATGGGTTCCAAAAGTTCACCCTAACCCCTTTTTCAAGAATGGTTTGAGATTTCAATAGCTTGGGATTTTCACCCACAAACCCATTTGGGTATTTGGTTCTTTAACCCACAAATCCCAACCAATTTACTTAAGCAATAGTAAAACCCATCACCAATAAACTAGCATATACACAAGTGAATCACTACTCACACATAAATGCTCCCTATTCTAACATAATCCCAAGTGGAAGAAATAGCTACACATAAGAGTAATAAGTAATATATACCCAATAATATCCATTGATTATATATATGAAAGACTAAGAGAATGCTAGTTCAAACTTTAAACTTCAACAAAACTTCAATTGAAGTTAGCTAATCCTTCACTTGGAAGCTACTCCAATGTATTCTTCACCCTAAATTAACATAATAATTGTCCTACTCAAAATAAAGACAAAGAACTATCCAAAGTTCCAATAACTATGAATAGATAAAATACTCCCCCAAGAGACAGGGTTTGAGTCTCATAAGGTAATTTTTTTGGGATAAGTTGTGTGCATTTATATCTTTACCCCTAGGCTAAAATATTACTAGGATGTGATCGCGGGAGCTTGTCTATATTCATGACTACCATAATCGTGGTCAGAGCCATATGATCGCAGTGTGCTGACCTACTTGACAGACTTTGATCGCAGTCCTCAGATAGTGATCATGGTAACTGAGGCTATGTTTTGCTCCAGGTATTTAAACTAGACTTTTTTTCTTATTTTTATCATTTTCAACTTGCACTAACATATTTTTATCTCATTACCTATGTGCCTGCAAAATATGGATATTAATGGTTTTAATCACAAATATGTCTCATTTATTCATTCAAAACATAGTAATGTACATAAATATTGAGTGCAAATAAGTGGTAAATTCACCACTCATCATGGATTATGAGGCATGGTTTCATGAGTTGAACATGCATGCTACATCTATTTTTTCTACTAAGTTTGAGCAGGTTCAGTGTTTTTTAGGGATTATGACTTTGTCTTTGCATGTCCACGCAGAGTTTAGTTGTTTCTAATAGCTCTTTTGCTGATTTTTCTAATTATCCTTAAGTTATGAAAGAGATGCATTGTCAGTCCTAAGGAGAAGTGATAAGATTCACATTATTTGGGTGATTTTAATATGATTCATAGTGGTTCATGGTTTAGAGGTAGTGGTTCTTATGGTAGTTACCCTCTGCATCAGCCTTATCAGCATCAGGGTCAGTCTAGTAGGACCATTCATACCATACTTCAGATTATTAGTAGAGGTTAATATAGCTTCAATGATCATGCTGGTTAGAGTGATGGCTAGTCTTTGAGCGGTTTATCTTCTGGGTATTCTATTCTATGTGGTTATTTTAAGTAAGTCAGATATCCTAGTTTTAATATAGCTCGTAGGGTATGTTATAGTTGTTGGGTCTTGGCTATTTCTCAAGAGAACTTAGTCATGCGGTAATGATTCCTATACTTAGAGTGTTCCACCAATAAGGATAGTATCTCCCTCAGCTAGAGGTGGTGTCCATGGTTGTCAAGGTTGTCCCTAAGGTTTTTGTAGATATCCTTAGGTAGGTATGACAGGAGATCGGTATGACACCTAGCCAAGTGGCAGACATGGTCATTTATATGTCATACCTAGTTAACCTAAGGTGGAGTCTTCAGATGCGGTTATCATAAGTACTATTTTAGTATGACATCAATCATCTTTTTCTTTATTTAATCTAGGTTCTACTTATTCTTATGTATTTCCTTATTATACCATGCCGATAGAGTTATCATGGGATTCTTTATTTTTATTGTTATATGCTGCTCACGTAGGTGATTCTTTAGTTATGGATTGGGTTATTAGATCATGTGTTATCATTGTGCTAGAATTTGATACTTATACTGATCTTACTATGGAAAATATAATGGATTTTGATGTGATCTTAGGCTCCCTATCATGTGGTCTTGGATTTCTTTGCCAAGGCCTTTAACTTTTTTATGCTCAGCATACCCTCGATTATGTGGCATAGATCTTTTATCCATGAGACAATGGAGATTATTTCTAATATTTGAGATAGCAGACTTATATTAAGGGTTGTACCTCTTATCTTTCTTATATTAGTGATGTTAGTGTAGAGAGTTTGTCGCTTAACTATGTTCCCATAGTTCGTGAGTTTTCAAATTTTTTTGCACCGATTAACCTGGTCTTCCTCCTGAGCATGATATTGATTTTATTATAGATCTTGAGTCAGTCACCCAACCTATTTCTATATCGCCTTATTGTATTGCTCCCTCCAAGCTTAACAAACTAAATTTTTACCTTCAGGATCTTTTGGCTAAGGGTTTTATTAGGGCTAATGTATCTCCTTGGGGTGATTCTATTTTGTTCGTGAAGAAATTCTTTGCGTATGCATATTAATTACAGACAACTTAATAAGGTAAGGGTATGGTATTTTATACAATTATCTTAAGGTCCAGTTACCATTAGTTGAGGATTCTATTTAAGGACATCCCAAAGACAACCTTTAGGACTCGTTACGGTTATTATGAGTTCCTAGTAATGTCTTTTGGGTTGACGAATGCCCCAGCTGCATTCATGTATTTGATGTACCATATGTTTAGGCCTTATTTAGATTCCTTCATGATTGTGTTCACTAATGAAATTCTTGTGTTTTGGAGGAATAGGGGGAGAATATTTAGCATTTGAAGATTGTGCTCTAGACTTTGAAAGATCATAGGCTTTTGGCCAAATTCTCAAAGTGTGAATTTGGGCTTAAGTTGGTGATATTCCTTGCACATGTGGTGTCTAAGGACTGAATTATGGTGGATCCAGCAAAAATTAAGACTATTTATGGTTGGGCCTGGCAGATATCTTCATCTTTGGTTCATAGCTTCATTGGTTTGGTCGAGTATTACATGTGGTGCATTGAGGGTTTAACTATCATTGCTACATCGATGACCAGATTGACTCAAAAATAGGTTCCTTTATAGTGGTTTGGGGAGTGTTAGTTGACATTTTGGAGGATCAAAGATTTTCTCACTTAAGCACCTATTTTGGCTCCTCTTGTCGAGGGTGAGGAATTCACTATATATTATGATGCTTTAGTGTTGGTTTTGGTTATGTTTTGATATAGAACGTTTGAGTTATTTCTTATGAATTGAGACAACTGAATATGCACGAGTACAACTATCCCACTCATGATTTGCAGTTGGTGGCTATTTTTTCTGTGTTTAAGATTTTGTGGCATTATCTGTATGGCATGTATTATGAGAACTACACCAATCATTGTAGTCTTCAGGATCTTATGACACAGAAAGAGCTTAATTTTAGGAACCATTGATGAATAGAGTTTCTTAAGGACTATGAAATTTTTATTATATCATCTGAGCAAGGCGAACGTGGTAGCAGACACCTTAAGCTAGAAAGCGGTGAGCATAGGTATCTTGGGCTATTGGAATGGGACATCTAATTCTTAGACAACTCGATAGTTCGACTTGATATTTCTAACCCTTGGAGGATTCTTGCTACTATTAATGAAAGGTCTACTTTATTTAAGCAGATTCAAAGTCGATAGTTCAAGGATATAAGACTTTGCATCATCCATGCTCAAGTGTTGAGTGATGAGTCCAAGAGGGATACTATATATTTTGAGGGTATTTTAAGGTATGTCAGTCGCATTTATGTTTTGAAGGTTGTAAACTTAATTCAGTTTATTTTACGTGAGGCTCACAGCTCCAAATATTCTATTCACCTAGGCACTACTAAGATGTATAGATATTTGAGGCAACACTATTAGTGGAGTAGCATGGAGAGTGATGTAGAGAACTTTATGGCTCATTGCCAATGTTGTCAGTAAGTGAAGGCTGAGCATCAGAGGACTGACGGTTTAATTCAGAGATTACCCATTCCTGAGTAGAAGTGGGAGCAAATCGCCATGGACTTTGTTAGTAGTTTGCCTCGTACCTTATGTGGTCCTTATGGTATTTGCGTTAATGTAGATCAGTTGACCAAATTAGTTCACTTTATTCCAATTCATATTTCCTTCAATGTAGAGAGATTGGCTCGTATCTATGTGTAATGGCTTATTTTTTGGTGATTTATGTGAAATATTTACTTCTGTATGATTTGTCATTTTACCCCTTCCTGTGCTTTGTCGTATTTCTTAGGTGCAGGAATGATTGGCATGGTTCTCGATGCATTAGAGCGTGATTTGGATTACATTGTGATTTTTGGTGGCTTGAAAAGCCTTATAGTTGGCTTTAGTCAATATTTATTGATCTATGCATGGGATGGCATAATGAACTGCACCAACATATTCAAAACTTTGATTTTAGGCTGGTAATATAGTTGGTGTGGTTTTATGGATTTTATATCTCATTTTGACCCTAGGTTTAAAAAGTTGTAAAATTGGGTTTTGGGGGTTAACTTTGTGAAAATGACATTTTTTTCAAAAATCTTATATCACCATTGAGTTCAGAGTGTCCAATTTGATAGTGTAGTAATGTTTGTTTGCATTCGCAATATTTCCAATGAATCCTAAGGGATCTACGAAAACTTGGAATTCTCCAAGTCTCTAGCTGGAGCACCACTCAGCTGGTCCACTTATGTAAGCGATACTTTGGTCGTTTAGGTAACTCAGTAGATCAGACCAAGTATCGCCTATGCTACATCTTGGTCTCATTGCAAACCCTACATAAGCGATGATAGGTTCACTTATGTGATACCTTCCCTCAGTCAAGGTATCACATATGCAACACCTAGATGCTTAAGTAGTGTCGCTTAAGTGATCTGGTATCGTGTATGCAATGCCTCAGTCCCTTAAATAACTATATTTTGCCATTTTTCACTATTTTTGAGACTTAGAGCTTAGGATTTTGAGCTTTTAAGCAATTTTTCCATTTCTAAGCGTGGGTAAGCTCCAAAAGAGCTACTTCTAATGTTTTCATCCATTTTATCATGTATATCTTATTTAAATTATGATTTTAAAAGTGGAAATTGGGGATTTTGGCTCGAAAGGACTAAAAAATATATTTGCTCGATTTAAAACCCCAAATTCAACCTATTTTCACTTGGGTAAGTTCCTACTATTATTTTCCTCTTTCTCTCAATTCCATCTTCAAAACAACTTTAAATTCTTGAGTTTTCAAATAGGTGTTGGGGTTTTTGTTGGTAAATCTTGAAAATGGTTTTCTTTTATTTAAATCTTATTTTAAACTCATTTTCGCTTGGGTTCTCTGATGTAGACTCATATGAATATGGGGAATAGGTTTCAAAAATAAAAATTATGATTTTACCCTTTTTTTGAAAACCTATTTTGGGGGTCCATTTTCACCCCAACTCAAAAGTAGGAAATATAGGTATCACTGAGTCTGTTGGTGAGGTTTCTAATTGAATGCTTTTGGACCATTTTTTAACATTTGAGGTGGGTTATGGATTAATTTTCTTTAGATTAGGCTAGGTAGTTAATATTGATTCAAAAATTAGGTTAAGAGTATGGGAACTAATCATTAAAATGGCTATATCTATGATGTGCCCATGTAGGGGCCTATATTATTGCTAATTAGTGATTTTTAGATGTTAGTTTTTATGTCACTGTGTGGTGTCTTATATGATATGTTTGGCCTTGTGTATGTGAAATTAGTTGTATTTTATTGGATTAAAAATCCTAATGTGTAATCAATGGCATATTTTTATGTATTTTACCCTATTGCCATGTGGATTTATATTAGATGTCAAGGGTGGTTTGAATATTGAGCAGATTTTGGCTCACTTAGTTGGTCTCTTGGTTGGGCTTGTAAATTCTTATTCTTGTTGATTGTGAGAATTACATCCTCATATCATTACACTCATGAAACACTGGTAACACCGTGGAAATATTATAAACACTAGCTTTTTTAATAAAAAAATGTAACATCTTTAAAACCCTCAATTGATGGATGTGCCAGAGATTAGATTTAGATATTTGTTGTATATAGGTTAACTGACCCCCATGATCCTACCTGAGAGTAGAGATTGGTATATATAGGTTGACGAACCTCCCATGGGTCTTATCTATGAGAAGAGCTCAGTAGGTATATACAGAGGTTAGGAGATGACCACATGCATTACATCATCCTCAACATCACATTCTTATATACATTACATTTTCTTTTATGTATTAATGTATCTGATATAATACTTGTCTATATGTATTATTCCTTTTACTTATATGTGTGATATTCTTCTACTTGTTCCTTCTTGTTGAGTCTGTGTGTGATACATATGAATAATCTATAACTAATAGAGGATGGTGTGGGCTATTATTTAGGACATTTTTTGATTGTAGGTGATGTGCCCTCAGTGTGTACTTTTGTGTGCTTTATTTTATACTTTACTCAGTCTACCTATGATACCTATTGAGTACAAGTGGACAGTTCTCAATCATACTATGCCTTTTTAGTATAGATCTAGGTTCAAGTATGCCTCGCGGTAGTTGATTCCAAGCGATGCTTGGAGGCCATTTTGAGGTAGCAATTGGTCCTTGTATACAGAGTATCCTACTGCCTTCTCCTATCTAGGTTATGTCTTTATTTGTATTCAAAACCAGAGTTATTCCTTTTTTGATATCCTATGTATTTTTACTATAAGTTATACTAGTTAATTCTCACACTATGACACCAGGTTTGGGATTGTTTTATGGTACCTTTTATTATATGTCTCTACTTTTATCATATTGGTGTGGTTTGGCTTCATTCTAGAAGCATTGCCTTAGGTATTAGTGTTACTTCCCTTTTTATACCAGTTTGGGTAACAGGCTTACTTGTCAAGGCTTTCTGTAAAAAGTGCCATCATGACCTTTGGTTTTTGGGTCATGAAAAATTGGTATCAGAGAAGCCAGGTTTATTTGTCTTAATAGTGTAAGAACGAGATGTTTAATAGAGTATCTATCTTTCAGAGGCTATCAAGAGTTTTTAGGAAATTTCCCCATTTTGTTCCTTATCTTTTGTATTTCCTTCATACCTTGTATTCTAAGTCATCCTTTACTCTTTTCTAGGTAGAAGGTGATAAATATATCTCTTGAGAGTAGAGATGTTGAGTATTTATCCAAGAAAATAGCCTAGTCTAGAGGGCCTATAGCTAGTCGTGAATGGCCTTAAGGTAGAAGACGGGCACATGGATTTTCCCCATCTAAGGTTAGTGCTAAGGGCTTTCCCCTGAGCCTTATTTAAGCATATTAAAGATACGGGTCCTACTTTTGTTCCACTTAGTTCTTCCACCCCCAGTCTTAGAGGGGTTATTAGTTTGCTTGTTGACCCATTTGTAGGATGCTCTTTTGGGTGCTCCTGGTGTTCTTCCATTCCCAAGTATTGTACCTCTGTCTTGGCCAACACCTGTTTTTGGTGTTCCTCCTGCCCTGAGTATGGATTATCTAGTATTACCTAATTCTACCTTTGGAACTCCACAGACTCTGAGTGTTATTACTCTTTCAGCACCTACATATGAGTATGGTATTCTGAGGTCGGAAGATTAGCATTCATATATGTTGCCTTCTCAGGTGGGATCTCAGCCTGCCAAATTCACCATGCCCTCTCTTATTGCAAGTATAGTTATATCTTTTGAGGATTAGAAGACGTTTAAGAGGTTTACTTATTTGGATCCTTTTAAGTTCTTTGGTGTTAATGCGAGGATGCCTATTAGTTCTTGATTGATTATCATGAGAAGTTACATAACTTGGGTTCTCTTGAGTTACATGGTGTTACATATACTACATATCAGTTGAAGGATGTCACTAGAGATTGGTGTAGGTCACTTGTTGGTTACAAATCTCTTAATTCTCCTAAGATAACTTGGGATTAGTTTGTGGAGGCCTTTTTGTAGAGGTTAATGCCTTACAGTTTGAGGGATCGGATGAGAGATGAGTTTGATTGCTTGGAATAAGGCTCTATGACTATTGTAGAGTATAAAGCATACTCTCAGGACTTGTCTGGATATTCTTATACCAGCATTGTCACTGAATCTGAGAAGATTCAAAAGTTCATGAAGGGGTTGGATGTTTCTCTTTAGTTAGCCATGACTCAGATGGTAGTTTATGGAGCATCTTTTTAGAGAATAGCGGATTATGCTAAGATGACTGAGGGTATCCATCGAGTATCTCAGGGAGGTGCCAAGAAGGTTCTCTATATGGGAGAGTTTAGAGGCTACACTACTCTAGGTAGAGATCCTAGAAGGTTACATGGGTATCATGGTTGATTCGAACAGGTAGTCTTGCAGAGTTCAGGTAGTAGGACTTCTTGTTTAGTAGATTTGGATGGTTATTTTGGACCAGCCGCACCTCTTTCTATTGAGTCGGGTCATAGGGCTTATTTTGTATACGATGAGAGTTTCCATGTGGCCAAGGAGTGCCCCCACTATGTATTTAAAGTTACTCTTATTTTAGTTGTGAGAAGTAAAGGCTCTACCAGAGGTATGTGGGGCAGAGGTAGTGATGCTTGAGGTAGTAGTCATGGGACCATTTAGGAAGTTGGTGGTTATGGAAAGTTTTATGCTATGCTTGCCAAACTAGAGCAGATATTTCTAATGATGTTATTACATGTATCGTCCTCATTTATTTTATATCTACATCTAAGGTATTTGATCTGTGAATGACTTTCTCCTATATGTATACATATTTTATTTTATGTTTTGATTATGCTATTGCACCTCTTACCATGCCTATTTGTGTATCTACACCTATAGTAGATTCTTTAGCAGTGGATCGGGTGTATCAATCCTTTATTGTGACTTTTATAGGGCATGAGACTTGGGTAGACCTGATTGTCCTTGATATGGTTTACTTTGATGTCATCTTGGGTATAGCTTGGTTAGATCCTTACCTTGATGTCCTACATTATTATGCTAAGACCGTGACTTTAGATCCATCGGATGTGCAAAGGATAGCTTGGAAAGGTGCCCAGCATTTGGGTCCCAAAAGGGTTATATCTTATATTAAGGCTCATCAATTGGTTGAGAGGGGATGTTTTTCTTTTTTAGCTCATATTCATAACACTAGTGTTGTTTTACCCCCATTGATAGATTTGGTTTGGTTTATCTGTGAGTTCATGGATGTCTTTCCTAAGGATTTTCCTGGTATGCCTTTGGATTCTGCTATTGACTTTTCCATTCATATTGAGCTAGGCAACAAGCCCATTTCTATTTCTTCATATAGGATGGCCCCGGCCTAGTTGAAGGAATTGAAGGATTATGAAACACCTCAAATTTTTGGCCCTTCAAAATTTCATGAGCTTCAAGATCACTGCCTTGGTAACGACTCACCCTACAAGCTATAGGGTATCGCTACGGGTCCTAGGGACCAAGTCTAAACAAATTAGTAAATTTGTGGCTTGATTCTACTCTGAGTACAAGTGGCTCACTTAGATCTATATTGATATGTCAGGAGTCATTAGGTGTAATCATAGGGTGTCCAGTGTAATTTGTAATTTAGGTTTTGTGTTGACTATGACTGGATCCTACAAATCATAGGGTCCCATTATGAGTGGTCCCATTGAGTCATAAGGATAATAGTGTAGGGTTCCTTGGTGGTACTACCTTGGTTACGACTCATTGTGACAAGTCCTAAGGAGTGG
>JAPEIP010000013.1:183826697-183852572 GCA_026120095.1 Capsicum chinense
TGTCTTATATGATATGTTTGGCCTTGTGTATGTGAAATTAGTTGTATTTTATTGGATTAAAAATCCTAATGTGTAATCAATGGCATATTTTTATGTATTTTACCCTATTGCCATGTGGATTTATATTAGATGTCAAGGGTGGTTTGAATATTGAGCAGATTTTGGCTCACTTAGTTGGTCTCTTGGTTGGGCTTGTAAATTCTTATTCTTGTTGATTGTGAGAATTACATCCTCATATCATTACACTCATGAAACACTGGTAACACCGTGGAAATATTATAAACACTAGCTTTTTTAATAAAAAAATGTAACATCTTTAAAACCCTCAATTGATGGATGTGCCAGAGATTAGATTTAGATATTTGTTGTATATAGGTTAACTGACCCCCATGATCCTACCTGAGAGTAGAGATTGGTATATATAGGTTGACGAACCTCCCATGGGTCTTATCTATGAGAAGAGCTCAGTAGGTATATACAGAGGTTAGGAGATGACCACATGCATTACATCATCCTCAACATCACATTCTTATATACATTACATTTTCTTTTATGTATTAATGTATCTGATATAATACTTGTCTATATGTATTATTCCTTTTACTTATATGTGTGATATTCTTCTACTTGTTCCTTCTTGTTGAGTCTGTGTGTGATACATATGAATAATCTATAACTAATAGAGGATGGTGTGGGCTATTATTTAGGACATTTTTTGATTGTAGGTGATGTGCCCTCAGTGTGTACTTTTGTGTGCTTTATTTTATACTTTACTCAGTCTACCTATGATACCTATTGAGTACAAGTGGACAGTTCTCAATCATACTATGCCTTTTTAGTATAGATCTAGGTTCAAGTATGCCTCGCGGTAGTTGATTCCAAGCGATGCTTGGAGGCCATTTTGAGGTAGCAATTGGTCCTTGTATACAGAGTATCCTACTGCCTTCTCCTATCTAGGTTATGTCTTTATTTGTATTCAAAACCAGAGTTATTCCTTTTTTGATATCCTATGTATTTTTACTATAAGTTATACTAGTTAATTCTCACACTATGACACCAGGTTTGGGATTGTTTTATGGTACCTTTTATTATATGTCTCTACTTTTATCATATTGGTGTGGTTTGGCTTCATTCTAGAAGCATTGCCTTAGGTATTAGTGTTACTTCCCTTTTTATACCAGTTTGGGTAACAGGCTTACTTGTCAAGGCTTTCTGTAAAAAGTGCCATCATGACCTTTGGTTTTTGGGTCATGAAAAATTGGTATCAGAGAAGCCAGGTTTATTTGTCTTAATAGTGTAAGAACGAGATGTTTAATAGAGTATCTATCTTTCAGAGGCTATCAAGAGTTTTTAGGAAATTTCCCCATTTTGTTCCTTATCTTTTGTATTTCCTTCATACCTTGTATTCTAAGTCATCCTTTACTCTTTTCTAGGTAGAAGGTGATAAATATATCTCTTGAGAGTAGAGATGTTGAGTATTTATCCAAGAAAATAGCCTAGTCTAGAGGGCCTATAGCTAGTCGTGAATGGCCTTAAGGTAGAAGACGGGCACATGGATTTTCCCCATCTAAGGTTAGTGCTAAGGGCTTTCCCCTGAGCCTTATTTAAGCATATTAAAGATACGGGTCCTACTTTTGTTCCACTTAGTTCTTCCACCCCCAGTCTTAGAGGGGTTATTAGTTTGCTTGTTGACCCATTTGTAGGATGCTCTTTTGGGTGCTCCTGGTGTTCTTCCATTCCCAAGTATTGTACCTCTGTCTTGGCCAACACCTGTTTTTGGTGTTCCTCCTGCCCTGAGTATGGATTATCTAGTATTACCTAATTCTACCTTTGGAACTCCACAGACTCTGAGTGTTATTACTCTTTCAGCACCTACATATGAGTATGGTATTCTGAGGTCGGAAGATTAGCATTCATATATGTTGCCTTCTCAGGTGGGATCTCAGCCTGCCAAATTCACCATGCCCTCTCTTATTGCAAGTATAGTTATATCTTTTGAGGATTAGAAGACGTTTAAGAGGTTTACTTATTTGGATCCTTTTAAGTTCTTTGGTGTTAATGCGAGGATGCCTATTAGTTCTTGATTGATTATCATGAGAAGTTACATAACTTGGGTTCTCTTGAGTTACATGGTGTTACATATACTACATATCAGTTGAAGGATGTCACTAGAGATTGGTGTAGGTCACTTGTTGGTTACAAATCTCTTAATTCTCCTAAGATAACTTGGGATTAGTTTGTGGAGGCCTTTTTGTAGAGGTTAATGCCTTACAGTTTGAGGGATCGGATGAGAGATGAGTTTGATTGCTTGGAATAAGGCTCTATGACTATTGTAGAGTATAAAGCATACTCTCAGGACTTGTCTGGATATTCTTATACCAGCATTGTCACTGAATCTGAGAAGATTCAAAAGTTCATGAAGGGGTTGGATGTTTCTCTTTAGTTAGCCATGACTCAGATGGTAGTTTATGGAGCATCTTTTTAGAGAATAGCGGATTATGCTAAGATGACTGAGGGTATCCATCGAGTATCTCAGGGAGGTGCCAAGAAGGTTCTCTATATGGGAGAGTTTAGAGGCTACACTACTCTAGGTAGAGATCCTAGAAGGTTACATGGGTATCATGGTTGATTCGAACAGGTAGTCTTGCAGAGTTCAGGTAGTAGGACTTCTTGTTTAGTAGATTTGGATGGTTATTTTGGACCAGCCGCACCTCTTTCTATTGAGTCGGGTCATAGGGCTTATTTTGTATACGATGAGAGTTTCCATGTGGCCAAGGAGTGCCCCCACTATGTATTTAAAGTTACTCTTATTTTAGTTGTGAGAAGTAAAGGCTCTACCAGAGGTATGTGGGGCAGAGGTAGTGATGCTTGAGGTAGTAGTCATGGGACCATTTAGGAAGTTGGTGGTTATGGAAAGTTTTATGCTATGCTTGCCAAACTAGAGCAGATATTTCTAATGATGTTATTACATGTATCGTCCTCATTTATTTTATATCTACATCTAAGGTATTTGATCTGTGAATGACTTTCTCCTATATGTATACATATTTTATTTTATGTTTTGATTATGCTATTGCACCTCTTACCATGCCTATTTGTGTATCTACACCTATAGTAGATTCTTTAGCAGTGGATCGGGTGTATCAATCCTTTATTGTGACTTTTATAGGGCATGAGACTTGGGTAGACCTGATTGTCCTTGATATGGTTTACTTTGATGTCATCTTGGGTATAGCTTGGTTAGATCCTTACCTTGATGTCCTACATTATTATGCTAAGACCGTGACTTTAGATCCATCGGATGTGCAAAGGATAGCTTGGAAAGGTGCCCAGCATTTGGGTCCCAAAAGGGTTATATCTTATATTAAGGCTCATCAATTGGTTGAGAGGGGATGTTTTTCTTTTTTAGCTCATATTCATAACACTAGTGTTGTTTTACCCCCATTGATAGATTTGGTTTGGTTTATCTGTGAGTTCATGGATGTCTTTCCTAAGGATTTTCCTGGTATGCCTTTGGATTCTGCTATTGACTTTTCCATTCATATTGAGCTAGGCAACAAGCCCATTTCTATTTCTTCATATAGGATGGCCCCGGCCTAGTTGAAGGAATTGAAGGATTATGAAACACCTCAAATTTTTGGCCCTTCAAAATTTCATGAGCTTCAAGATCACTGCCTTGGTAACGACTCACCCTACAAGCTATAGGGTATCGCTACGGGTCCTAGGGACCAAGTCTAAACAAATTAGTAAATTTGTGGCTTGATTCTACTCTGAGTACAAGTGGCTCACTTAGATCTATATTGATATGTCAGGAGTCATTAGGTGTAATCATAGGGTGTCCAGTGTAATTTGTAATTTAGGTTTTGTGTTGACTATGACTGGATCCTACAAATCATAGGGTCCCATTATGAGTGGTCCCATTGAGTCATAAGGATAATAGTGTAGGGTTCCTTGGTGGTACTACCTTGGTTACGACTCATTGTGACAAGTCCTAAGGAGTGGCTACGAATCAAGGGTTGACCCGTAGTCAAAGGCAACACTTTTTCAGCTTTTAAGTTAAGGGCATTCTATACATTTTCCCTCTTACCCAACTTGAAACCCATGTCTTGTAAACCCTTTAGGGTGTCATTACCACTAGGAAACACATCAAAGTAACTTCGCAACACTCTCCAATTCCTCACAGTCAAGAAACTTTGGGGTTTTAAGAGGTTGATCAATTAAGGATTTCAAGGGTGATTTCTCTCCATACATCTTACTATTTCAGGCATGTTACTCTTCCCTCATTGTTAATTTTGTAAAAGCATATGCTTTAAAGTATTAATCATGAGATTTTTATGTTGGTTTTAAAATAAATGTTTGGGGTTTTGAATGCATGTTGTTGAACATTGTTTTCCTATGATTTATATATGCTTAATCATGTTTTATACATGGATTTGAACTTATGGGTCAATGGGTATAGTGAATGAAGCTTTGAACTTGTGGGTCCATGGGTATGGTGAATGAACTAGGGAATTGTGATTTTCCCAAACATATGTCTTTTGAAGTGGTTATAACCCTAGCTCTATAGTGTGAAATTGGTTTTTAGTTATGAGAAAGGTAGGAATTTATAAAATTGAACTAGTTTTAAACTATTACATGATATAAAGAGGTATTTGAAAGACAATGGTCTCATTTAATGAACAAAAATAGTCAGTGTCCCCTACCTTGTATTAATTAACAAAGGGAGTTATTTTCCCCAAGTTAATAGAAAACTGCCTTGGCATGGTGTTGTTACCTTGCAAGTGTAGTTAGAATAAAGATGCCAACAATATATGCCTTAATGTGAAATATGGATCATGAATGGGATTGTGTGATGAATGTTTCAATTAAGATCTAATAAGGGTTGTATAGCTGAGTAGTGAAAGTCGAGGTCCGAGTGACCGACATTCGAAACTGCATTTATCGATGAGGGAGTCAAAGTGACCCAAGAGGTTTGAGTCCCTCTTATTGTTATTATTTCATGATTAGGGAGGTTTGAGTCCTTCGTAAATAATTACATGATTGGGCTTTTAAGTCACCTTAGTGTATGATGGGAGGTTCGAGTCCCTTATGTGCATATATATATG
Organism: Capsicum chinense; assembly: GCA_026120095.1. Classification (NCBI taxonomy): domain Eukaryota; kingdom Viridiplantae; phylum Streptophyta; class Magnoliopsida; order Solanales; family Solanaceae; genus Capsicum; species Capsicum chinense. Next base: position 183,831,803 of record JAPEIP010000013.1, read on the forward strand.
ATTATTCTCCAATTTGTGGGCTACAAATATTAGGTTCGACCAGGGGGTGAGAGATGGGGTCTATATAGCCCGTGGTACTATTATATGATAGTTAAGCAACACAATCCAGGTTAAGGTTTTAAAGTGTATGCTAAACCTTGTTCCTTGTTGACTTGGTTTGAATGGACGACATTATTTTCTCTCTATCCCTAAGTTTTATGCTAGTGCTCACCCCACTAACAATCTTCAGACACTGTATCCCTATGTGATAAAGGACTTGGCCATACTTCTACTTTTCCTACTCAGTGATCATGGATTGATCAAGAGTCGACTTGAAGTGATGAACTATCATGCTTCAGAAGGCTCCATTTTAAGATTATATTTTTTCTTTTGGGTTATATATTATTGGACACTATTTTTGGCTATAGTCGAGGGCAAGTCTCAACACTTTGTAGATATTTAGTTTGGTAGAGGCTTTGTTGGACTACTGTGGACTTGGGATGGTTTAGTTGTTGGTTAGTTTGGTTATATTCATATCATACTATCTTAAATTTCAAGTTCTTTTATCTTGTTATATCTTTGAAATTCATTCAACATGGGTGTAAGGTGGTTTACAATTTGGGTATTAGGATGTTCTTCGGTCCTTGTTGGATTTGAGATACCTGTCACGACTAGGCCCTAGTTTTGGTCGTGTTAAGGTGGTATCAGAGCCTAGGTTTATGGTTAATTGGGTGTCCATAAAGCCATATTGAGTAAAGTATCTTTTATGGGTGTGTAGCGTACCATACTTATAAGGGAGAGGCTGTGAGGCATTTAGGAATATTTCCCTTTCTTGTTATCTTATTTTGGGTTATAGAGTCTAAGGTCTTGAAATCTCCTCAAATTTATGTTTTTTTTGCTTTTCATATTATACCTCCAATATGATCTGAAGCTCATGGAAACTCTACTATCCCACTTGAGGATAATGCTGATGAGACATGCACTACTTATAGGGTACAACCCGATCTAGGGGTCTAGTTCCTTATTGCCTTTCTTGAATTCCACCAGTCCCCTCTAATCCTCCTCAAGCTCCTCATTCTAATATGTTGAACACATAATTTTGTTAGTTTATTTATATATTAGCTCAGTTGGTAGCTTATTTTTCAGAGCGTGTAGCTTTTGTTACTCAATCTTACAAAGCCACAAGGATTGGCCAATTTATAAGGGTGAGTCCTCCAACTTTTATTGATGTTATGGTTTAGGAGGATCCTCAATGTTTTATAGATGAGATGGAGAAGATATTTTTGGTTATGTATGCTTTGAATATTAAGGATGTGGAATTCGCTGCCTATCAACTGAAGGATGTAGCATATGAATGGGACGAGGAATTGGAATAGTCTAAGGAAGATGATGTTGAATCCTTACTTTGGGATAGTTTCTCTAGTGCTTTTCTGGACTGCTTCTTTCCTCAGAAGTTGAGGGAGGTAAAATATGGAAGTATTTATTAATCAGAAGCAAGGAAAGATGATGGTCAAAGAGTATGCCTTGAAATTTTATCAGTTATCCCGATATGCTAATGAGTTAGTAACTAGAATGAGGGCTAGAAAAAGGAAATTTTCTTCTAGGTTGTCCCGTGATTTAATTCTAGAGAGTAAGGTTTCCTTATTGAACAATGATATGAACATCTCCATATTGGTTGTGTATATGCAATAGGTTATGAAAGAGAATAAAAAGTAAGCAAAAATAGGGGAAAAGTAGAGTAGGAAGTTTAGATTTTCTAATTAGGGTAGATTTCAGTAGCACAGGGGTAGAGATAGTGCAAAGTAGTTTAAGAAGAAGTGGGGGAATTTTTGTTCCTACTCTATGGCTAGTGATCCTTATCTAATGATGTTAGGTGATCATCGTTCTCAGTATGTGTTGTTTTAGGGAATAGGGTGTCGAATTTCAGGATGGTGGGGCTCATTCCACTCCATCATATCCTCCTTATAGATTCTGCGGGCATGTGCACCATGGGTTTGGTAAAGAGGGGAGAAACGGGTGTTTTAAATATGGTCAGAATGGTCACTTCAAAGGGATTTTCCTTCTAAGGTTGCTTCAGGAGTAAATAAGATTTTTGTTGTAACTTCATCACCTCCTACACCTGTGGGTGTTGATTCTTCTTCTGGTATCGACACTGGCTAAAATTATTTGTATGCTCTTTCTACTCGCCAAGACTTTGAAGCATCTCCTGATGTCGTCACTGGTATGTTACAACTCTTTTCCCAAGATGTGTATTTCTTTCTTGATATGGGGTCTATTCTATGTGACCCCATTTTTGGCTGTACATTTTAGTTTTGGTCCCGAGTGTATTCCTTATCCATTTTCTATCTATATCCTATTGGATGACTTTGTGGTTGCTAAAAGGGTCTATAGCGATTGTGTAGTGTATCATTTGGTGGTTGAGAAACTCTAGTAGATCTGATAAAGTTAGACATGATTGATTTTGATGTTATATTGGGGATGGAATGGTTGAACCTGTGCTATGTGTACTTACATTGTCGAACCCATATGGTTATGTTTAAATACCCTAATGATCTGATCATTGAGTGGGAAAGGAGTTCCCTAGTGTCTACTTAAAGATTTATATCATATCTTAGAGACCGAAAGTTGATTTCTAAGGGATACCTGTATCATTTAGTCTGGGTTACAGAATGTACTTCGGAGGGTCCTTCCATATAATTTGTCCCATGGTTAATGAATTCCCTGAGGCTTTTCCTGATGCTCTTACTGGTATCCCTCTAAACATGGAGATTGATTTTCAAATTGACCTTGCTCCGAACACTCGTCCTATTTCCATCCCTCCTATTTGTGTGGCTCTGTCTTAGTTGATAGACTTTAAGGTGCAGTAGAAAGACCTCCTTAACAAGGTTTTTACCCTTTATAATGTGTCTTCATGGGGTGATCCTATTGGTTACATGCATAAGAAGGATGGGTCCCTTCGGATGTGCATTGATTTTTGTCAATTGAATAAGGTTACTGTGAAGAATAAGTATCCTCTTCCTCAAATTAATGATTTGTTTGACTAGTTTTAGGGTGCTAGATGTTTCTAAGATTGATCTTCGATTGGGTTATTATCATCTAAAGATTAGGGAGGTGGATATCCCCAATACTACCTTCCAAACCCGATATGGTCACTATAAGTTTCTAGTCATTTCTTTTAGTCTAACTGATGCCCCGACGATATTTATAGATCTCATGAATTAGGTGTTTTGCCAATTCTTGGATTTGTTTATCATAGTATTCATTAATGATATTCTAGTGTACTCTAGGAGTGAGGTGGATTATGCTGACTATCTTTGCATTGTGTTATAGACCTTGAAAGATCAACATCTGAATGCTAAGTTTTCAAAGTGCGAGTTTTGGTTGAAAGTTGTTACTTTTATGGGTCTTTTCATGGATATTGAAGGGATCATGGTGGATCCATAAAAAGTTGCAGTGGTTAAGAAGTGGCCGAGGCCCAAGACTCCAATTGATATTCGGGGCTTCTCAGTTTTAGCTAGTTATATAGGTGATTTGTGAAGAATTTCTCAATTGTAGTTGCCCCGCTGACTAAGTTCACCCAGAAGAAGGTGAATTTTTTGTGGTTTGAAGCTTAAGAGGGTAGTTTTGAGAAACTGAAAGATAAGTTGAATTCAGCTTCGATTTTAAGCATCCCTGAGGGTAATGATAGATTTGTGGTTTATTTTGATTCATCTCATGTTGGACCTAGTTCCATATTAATTCAGCATGGTAAGATGGTGGTCTATGCTTCTAGGAAGTTGAGTTATTGTGTGTGGTGTCCGTATTAAAGATCTAGCAGTACTATTTGTATGGAGTCTATGAAGATATCTTTTCTAATCATAAGAGCCTACAATATGAGTTCACCCAAAAGGAGTTGAATCTCAGGCAGAGGAGGTGGCTTGAGTTGCTAAAAGACTACAACATGAGTCTCCACTACAACCCAGGTAAAGCTAATGTGGTTTTTGATGCTCTTATTAGGTTATCCATGGGGAGTCTAGATAATATAGATTAGGATAAGTTTGAGTTGGTGAATGATATTCACCATTTGGCTAACCTTGGAGTTCATCTTTTAGACTTTGAGAAGGTGGTGTGTTTGTACAAGAGGTGGCAAAGTCATCCTTTGTTGTTGAAATAAAGAAGAACCAGGTATAAGATCCTATGTTAATGAAGATTAAGGTAGATGTGGGATAGAAAAAGGTTGTAGCTTTTGAGATTGGTGGTGATGGTATCTTAAGGTACCAAGGTAGATTATGTATTCCTGATGAAGATGGTTGCGAGACAGGAACTTTGCTGAGGCTCATGAGTTGTGTTATGACATTTATCCTGGTTTGATAAAGAAGTATCATGATCTTAAGGAGAATTAATAGTGGAACAATATGAAGTGAAATATGGCCAATTTTATTGCTAAATGCATGGTGTGTCAACAAGTGAAGGTTGGACACTTGTGGCTCAAAGGGTGGTATCAAGAAATTGAGTTGCCTATATGGAAATAGGAAGTTATTAATATGGATTTCATTACCAGTCTTTCTCTATCTCAGAATCAGTTTGATTTATTGTGTCATTGTGGTAGGATAACTAAGTCTGCTCACTTTTTGCCAGCGAGGACTAATTATTCAACAGAGGATTATGCAAAGTTATTCCTCCAAGAGATTGTGAAGTTTCATGAGGTGCTTGTTTCTATCATGTCAGATCATTGTACTAAGTTCTCATCCTACTTTTGGCATTCATTTCAGAGAGTTTTGTGAACTAAGGTGATCCTTAGTACTGCTTTCCACTCGTAGTCATATGGGAAAGTAGAAAGAAATATTATGATATTAGAAGATATTCTTTGGGCTTATGTTATTGTCTATAATGGTAGTTGGGTAGATCATTTGCCTCTTATAGAGTTTATGTATTATATTAGCTACAACTCTAATATTGGGATAGCTCAATTTGAGGTGTTGTAAGGTAGGAGGTGTAGATCTCCTATTGAGTGGTTCGAGGTTAGTAAGGCAAAGATATTTTTCCCTGATTTGGTTCACCAAGCCATGGAGAAGGTAAAGGTGATTCAGGATAAACTTAAGGCATCCCATTTTCATCAAAAGTCCTATACGGATGTGTGGAATAGGGAATTAAAGTTTGAGGTTAGAGAATAGTGTTATTGAAGGTGTCTCCTACGAAAGAAGTTATGCGGTTTGGGAAGAAGAGGAATCTCAATCACCGGTATGTTGGCCGATACTTTATCTTGAAGAGGGTTGGTAGTGTTGCATATGAGTTAGATTTGCATCCTAGTTTGAGCTCTATTCATCTGGTGTTTCATGTTTCGATGTTGAGGAAGCGTGTGATTGATCCTTCAATTGTTGTTCCTTTGGAGGAGGTGGCATTTCAGATTCCTTATCTTATATGGAAGTCCCAATTGAAATTTTGGATCGGTAAGTTCGTCGGGTGCGAACAAAGGACGTAGCTTTGGTAAAGATTCTATAGAGTAACAATAAGTTTGAAGAGTCTACTTGGGAAACGAAAGAGGACATGAAGTCTAAGTATTTGTTCTTGTTTCCTATTTTGGATAATGGTACTTAAGGTACGGGTATTCCTTAACATCTTTGTTTCTAACTTTTTTAGAGGAAAAGATGATTACCTCAGCATCTTTGTTTTTTCTGTCTTTGTTAAATGTAAGAGTAAAGGTATATGGAGTCAATCGTGCTAATAAATACCTTGTCCCATCATTCATGGACGAATGATCCATGTGGAGGAGAATTGAAATACCCAGAATTTTTAGCCCTTGAAAATTTCTTGAGCTTTGAGCTCACTACCTTGGTAACTGCTTACGCTATGATTCATAGGGTGATGTTATAGGTCCTAGGGACCAAGTCAAAACCAAATCAGAAAGTGTATGGCTTGATTCTACTCTGAGTACGAGTGGATCACTAAGAGCCATAAAGATATGTCTTAAATTGTTAGATATAATAGTAGGGTGTCCAGTGTATGTCCCAATTTAGGTTCTATGATGACTACGACTGGACCCTATGAGTTATAGGGTCCCATTACGAGTGGTTCCATTGAGTCATAAGGATAACAGTGTAGGGTGCCTTGGTGGTACTACCTTGGTTACGACTCATGGTGACGAGACGTAAGGAGTGGCTACGAGTCAAGGGTTGACCGTAGTCAAAGGCTGCACTTTTTCAGCTTTTAAGTTAAGGGCATTCTAAATATTTCCCCACTTACCCAACATGAAACCCATGTCTTTTAACCCCTTTAAGGTGTCATTAGCACTCAAAAACAAATCAAAGTAACTACTCAGCACCCTCAAATTCCTCAAGGTCAAGACACTTAGGGTTTTCAAGAGGATGAACAATTAGGGCTTTCAAAGGTGATTTCTCTCTGTACATCTTACTATTTCATATTACTCTTTCCTCATTGAAAATTTTGTAAAAGCATGTATTTTTTAGTATTATTCAAGAGATGTTTATGTTAGTTTTGAAACAAAGGTTTGAGGTTTTGAATGCTTGTTGTTGAACAATGTTTTCCTATGATTTATATATGATTAATCATGATTTACACATGGCTTTGAAATTGTGGGTGCATTGGTATGGTGAATGAACTAAGGAATTGTGATTTTCCCCAACTTGTGATTTTTGAAGTAGTTATGACCCCAACCCTATAGTGTGAAATTGGTTTTGAGTTATGAGAAGTATGGGAATTTGTAAAATTGAACAGCTCTTTAGCTATTGCATAATATAAAGAGGTATTTGAAACATAATGGTCTCATTTAATGAACAAAGAGAGTCAGTGTTCCCCACCTTCTATTAATGAACAAAGGGAGTTATTTTCTCTAAGTTAATGGAAAACTGTCTAGGCATGTTGTTGTTACTTTGCAAGTGTAGTTGGTATGACGACACCAATAATGTATGCCTTAATGTGAAATATAATTCATGAATGAGACTGTGTGATAAATGTTTTAATTAGGCTCGAATAAGGGTTGTGTAGCTGAGTCATGAAAGTAGAGTGTCAAAGTGACCAGGGAGGTTCGAATCCCTCTTATTGTTATTATTTCATGATTAGGAAGGTTCAAGTCCCTCGTAAGTAATTACATAATCGGGTTCTTAAGTCACCTTAGTTATTAGGAAGTTTAAGTCCCCCATATGCATATATATGAGATTATTCTACGATTCATTTACATGCACTAGGTCCTGACCAGGGGTGAGATTTATGGCCCATATAGCCCATGGGTACTATCATATGACAACAGAGATATAGAAGCCAGGTTAAGGTTTCAAAGTGCATGCTAAACCTTATTCCATATCTGGTATAAAATGTATATATCTATTTCTTTATACTTATATGCATTGGTTTACTTGGTTTGAATTGGCAAAATTATTTTATCTTTACCCCTAAGTTACATGCTAGCATTCACCTCATAACTATCTTTAAATGTTGCATCGCCATGAAACATAGGATTTTGCCATACTTCTACTTCTTCTGCTCTATGATCCTCGATTGATCGAGAGTCTACTTGAAGTGGTGAGCTTACATACTTTGGAAGACTCCATTTTAGGATTATGTTTTTCTTTTGAGATAAATACAATTGGATACTCTTTTTGTCTATAGTCGACAGAATCTCCCTACTCTTTATTGATATTCAGCTTGGTCGAGGCTTTGTTGGAATACTTTAGACTTGGGATGGTTTGGTTGTTTGTTGGTTTGATTATACACATACCATAATATCTTAAATTACAAGTTATTTTATCTTGTTATGGGTTTCAAATTCATCTAACATTGGTGGAAGATGGTATATGATTTGGGTACTATGGGTAGTCTCCAGTCCATGTTGGACTTGAGATATCCATCACGACTAAGCCTTGGTTTGGGTCATGTCAAATTAGTTGCGGGAATTGTTGGATAAGGGGTTAATCTGACCTAGTGTATCACCATGGGGTGCACTTATTTTGTTTATTAAGAAGAAGGATGGGTTGATGCGGATGTGTATTGATTATTGGCAGTTAAACAAGGTAACAATTAAGAATAAGTATCCTCTTCCTCATATTGATGATTTTTTCTAGCAGCTTCAAGGTGCTTCAATGTTTTTTAAGTTTGATTGGAGATCCGATGTAACTAATTGAGGATTAGAGCTTTAGATATTCCTAGGACACCATTTTGGAATTAATAAGGTCATTATAAGTTCTTGGTCATGTCGTTTGGGTTGAGCAATTCCCCAACCACATTCATAGAGTTGATGAATCAAGTATTTTAAATCTATCTCGACTCCTTTGTTTTTGTATTTACAAATGATACCTTGGTTTACTCCAAGTATGAGGTCGATCATGAGGAGCATTTGCAGATTGTGCTTCAGAAACTAAGGAATGAGAAGTTGTTGGAGTCTGTCTCATTCTTACATCACACAGTGACTAAGGATGGTATTATGGTGGATCCAACCAATATTTTAATGGTTTATGATTGGGCTAGGCCTATTTCACCCACAAAGATTTGTATTTTTTTCTCTTTTAGGTTACTATCGATATTTTATTGAGGCTTTCTCATCTATTGTAGCTCTATTGACTAAGTCAACTGAGAAGAAGATTTTCTTTTAGTAGTCCAATGCTTGTGAGTTGAGCTTTCAAAACCTCAAGAGGTTGTTGACATCAGCTCCTATCTTGACTTTGTCTTGGGAGGGCATGGGTTTCACCATCTTCTGTAATGCTTCAAGTGTTCGATTAGGTGTTGTGTTGATGTAGTAATGTAAGGTGATTATGTATGCTTCGTTTCAGTTAAAGCCCCATAAGAGAAATTACCCTACCTATTATTTAGAGTTATGCGTGGTTGTATTTTGTTTAAAGTTGTGGAGGCACAATTTGTATGGAGTCCATTGTGAGATCCTATCAAATCATCATAGCCTTTAGTATTTCTTCACGCAGTAAGATCTTAATATGAGGTGGTGTTATTGGCTTAAGTTTCTTAAGGATTATAACTTGACTATTCTTTATCATCTAAGTAAGGCTAATGTAGTTGTAGATGCCTTGAGCCAAAAATAGACTAGCATTGGTATCTTGGCGCTTTTTCACCCAGGAGAGACCTTTGGTCTTAGAGGTTCAGTCTTTAGCTAACTAAATAGTTAGGCTCAATATTTTGATACCTTGTGTGTTTTGGCATTTGTGGAGGCTAGGATTTCCTTGATAGAGCAGATTTGATCTTATTAGTTTGATGATATTGGATTATGATTAAATTAGGATAAAGTGCTGAGTAGTGAGGCTAAGAAAGCCAAAATTTAATTCAGATGGTGTTTTGAAGATTGGAGGCCGAGTTTGTGTACCGAGAGTGGGTGATTGATTAGGTTGATTCTGGAAGAGTCCCATTGTTCCAGGTATTCCAATATTTGGGAGTGACTAAGATGTATCATGATTTGAAGCAGCATTACTGGTGGGGTGGTATGAAGAAGGTTGTAGAGGACTTTATATCTTGTTGCCTTTGTTGTTAGTAGGTAAAGGCTGAGAATTCGAGGCCTGGTGGTTTTCTTTAAAGGTTACCCTTGCATTAATGGAAATGGGAATAGATCTCTATGGACTTCTTGATTGGGTTGCCTCGTACTTCCTGTGGTTCTAATAGTGTTTGGGTCATCGTGGATTGGTTGATCAAATTTTCTCATTTTATTTCTATTTAGGTATCTTTTAGTACGGAGAGGTTATCCCATATCTATATTCATGAGATTGTGCATCATCACAGTGTGTTAATGTGTATTGTACAAGGATTAGTGTTCACATCTCAGTTTTGGAAGGCCTTTTAAGAGGAGCTTGGTACTCAAGTTGATCTTTGTACAACATTTCACCCTCAGACCGATGGTTAGTTGGGACAGATTATTCAAGGATTGGAGAATATGCTCTATGCTTGTGTGATGGATCTTTGCTGGTTAGTGGGAGCAACATCTAGCTTTGGCAGAGTTTCCGTATTATAATAGCTACCATTTAGGTATTGATATAGCTCCTTTTGAGGCTATGTATGGTAGGTATTATCACTCTCTAGTTTGTTGGTTTTAGGTTTTTGACATTAAACCTTGAGGCACAGACTTGCTTCATGAGTCCTTGGACAAATTTTGGATAATTCAGGATAGGATTCAAGTGGCTCAGAGTTGGCAGAAGTGCTATGCAGATCAAAGACTTCATGCCTTGAGATTTAGTGTTGGTGATGGATTTTTTCTTCAAGTTTCACCTATAAAGAGTGTGATGAGGTTTAGGAAGAGCGGCAAGCTTACCCTCAAGTATATTTGCTTATTTGAGATTCTTCAGACCGTTGGTGATGTGGCTTATGAGTTTGCTTTGACCCCAGATTTATCAGTTGTTCATCCAGTTTGTCGTGGTTCCATGCTTTGGCATTATATGTTGGATGAGTCTAATGTCATCCGTTAGGATTTGATTCAGTTAGATTAGAGGTTTTCTGTTGTTGAGGATCCTGTGTCTTTCTTGGTTTGAGATTTTATATGGTTGCATAATAGATATATTCAGTCAGTTAAGATCCAGTGTATACATCGACATGTAGATGAGGCTACTTGGGAGCTCGAGCCTGACATGCGTAGTTCTTATCCTAGCTTTTTGCGGTTTAAGTTAATTCCTTGCTTTTAATTCAAGGACAAACATGATTTTTAGAGGTGGATGATGTAAAGACTTGATTTTTTTTGATTTATGTGGAGTATTTGTTTATTTTCTATTTTTCCATTTTACCACTCCACGTGGTTGGTTTGTGGTATTTCTGGGGTATGGGATGATTGGCACAATTCTCGGTGCATTACAATGTGATTTGTGTGATATTGTAGTTTTTGGTGTCTTGAAAAGCCTTATAGTTGACTTCAGTCAAAATTTATTGATTTGTGCATCAGATGAAATCCATAACGTTGACTTTAGGGTGGTAACATGGTTGGTGTGGTTTTTTGGCTTTTATATCTCATTTCGACCCTCGATGCGGAAAGTTGTGAAATTAGGTTCTGGTGGTCAACTTTGTGAAAATGATGTTTTTTCAAAAATTTGATATTACAATTTAGTCTAGAGCATTGAATTTGATAGGGTAACATAGTCCATTTACGTTCGTGTGATTTTGAGTGAAACCCGAGGGGTCTGTAAAGACTTGGAATTCTCCAAGTCTCACCACTCAACTAGTCCACTTGCGTAAGTGAAACTTTGGTCGCATAGATCAAACCAAGTGTCACTTATGCAAAATCTTGGTCACAATCGTGAACCCTGTATAAGTGATAATAGGGTCACTTAAGTGACCCGAATATCCCGTATGTTATGCCTAGGTCCCTTAAATACCTATGTTTTGCCCTTTTCACCCTTTTTTAGACATGGAGCTTCGAGTTATGAGCTTTTGAGAAATTCTATAATGCCCCACAAAATCCTCTTCCAGTCTCAGCCTTAGAGTGTATTTGGTAAAGTGAGAAATTTGAGTCGAAATGTTTCAGAAGTATCTTCCCAAGTGTGAAATACTTTGAATCATGTGGGAATCTATTTCAACATGAATTAAGATCATAGAGGTCCCCTATCTCAAGGACGAGTTGAAAGCTTTCCTATCGTTCAAGTTTTAGTGAGCGTCAAAACTTTGGTCAACTTCAATTGACCATAACTCTTTGTATATATCTAATTAGATGACCTACTATATATCAAATAAAAGCTCTTTGAATTTTCTTTCCAACGATACCAATATCGTCACAAACTGACATCGTAGCATGGAGTTATACCCATTTTACTCCATCATGTCAGGATGAGAAATTGAGTGACGACATTCGTGATAAGCTGTAACAAGCGTGACGACCTATCACCAATGTCATCATCCCTAGGCAGATTTATACCTCTGGTGACGACATTTTGTGACAAGCCGTCACGTTCGTGATGGCCTATCACCAATGTCATCAACCTTAACCAGAAACTTAAAACTTCACCCTTTTGTGATGACATTTCCTGACGGTCTATCACGGGCCTGACGGCTTGTCACAGATGTCATCAGCTAAAATTTTTCTGGCAACCTAAGGATGATTTTGCCAGGGTGTTTTTGTCTTTTCTCATCTTTTGGAGGCCTCTATAAATATAAGCATCCACCTCTAAACCCTAATTTCTCCATTTTTTCTTTCAATTCTCTAAAGAGAGTATATCTAGGGTTTCAATTCAAGAACCCTAATCTTTCAAAAATTCATCCATAAATCTTCAAGATTTCTATTACAAGTGTGGATAGAGTCTCAAGAATTAGAATTCATCCAATTTCAAAGATTAAGGTATGTAGATGTTGATTCTTGGGTCCCTTTCATCCAAGAAGCTCAAGAACCCTTTTCAAAAATCAAAGATTTTTATGTTTATGAGTTGTTAATGATTTATATGAGTTTAAATTGATGTTACATGTGTTGTTGAGTTTTGATTCAGGTTTGTTTACAAGATTCATAAGCCTTGACCTTAGTAGGTGGAATCCATGTGATATTTGTGATGAATCTTCTTTATGTTGCTTTCTATGTGATGTGTTTATGTCAAATAGGTATAGAAATGGTTGAATAAGCGAAGCATATTCCCCCTAGGTTTGATAAAGAGCTTAGGTGAAGCATAAGGGCCATTGTAGCATGTTGAAAATGAAACCCCAAATTGTGAGTTAGTTTATGCATGCCTAATGTTTGATAAAATGCCTAAGTGAATGAATTATTCCATGGTAGTAGGAAATTCCTAAATAAGTGTGAACCCGTGCATGTCTAGTGTTTGTTGAAGGACCTTAGTGAATAAGTGGAGATGTAATAGTAGTAACTTCCCCAATTATGTGGTCTTGATATATGCTAAGTTTTTAATACATGCCAAGTGGTTAGCAAGTAAGTTATGACATGATAGTATGAAGTTTCCCCAAGCCATGTGATATCCAAACATATATCAAGACTGGTTTAGGTATGAAATAGTTGAGGTAAAACCTTGTTGAATGGAGTACGATCTATTAGTATATTTCCTCTACGTTATTATATAATTGTGATTCAGAGATGCTTAAAGTGACCCCTTGAATGCTTGTGATGATGAATGAATGATTGTGGTGATGACTAGTCAAGAATAATTATGCTTTACTTTTATGTTATCAAGTCCTGGGGGTATTTATACTCGACAATAAAGCTGTTCTCTAGAGCCCGTGTTAGTTTCTCGATAATTTCAGTCCAGCCATGATTCTCAGAACTCTGTGAACTATAGAACTCTGTATCCTCAGACAAGTGCAGAACTTAAGAAAGCTTAGTAATCTCAGTTATCTCTATAACATCAGTAATGCTAGTAATCTAGCCTCAGTCCTGTAATCAACTTAGATCTAATAGTATTCAAGTGATTCAATTCTAATCTCAGAAGTGATTCGAGTAATCTATTGCAGCTCTATATCGTCCGTCAGATACCATGATTTGATACCTTTTCCATCAGATACAGAACTAAGTAATCTTAGCATAACTCAGTCAGATCTTTTGAGAAACATGATCAGTATCAGATTTAGTTCAGTTCTGTTCAATTAAGATTTCAATTCAGAATCTTTCAGTTGGGAGTAGAAACTAGCACCGAACGAGGAAAGGGATGGTGGCTCCCCGTCAGAGAGGCCGAGTCATTAGGAGCAATCCCTGAACTCCAGAACTGCGTAGCCATCATAGGATGCAGGGGTCACCATCAGTATAGGTTGACACCGTCAGTGAGGTTTGACTATTATATTGCCTCAGGCTGACTTCCTGCGAGGGTCATCCCGTCAGAGAGGCTTGACCAGAGAGGTCTTCACCCGTGGTACGGTATTGACACCCTTCCAACTTGGATTATAGGTTGGACCCCACCTATAGTATGTTGGGGCATATTGATTAAGTAAATACTTCCTACAGTTGCAGTTTGAGTATCAATCTTTAGAAATCAGGACTTTGCAGTATAGTTATCTATCTTAGTAGGAACTCAAATAGTTCTATTGATCGATGGACCATCCTATCAGATTGAGTTGGTCTCATATACAAATTCTTATTATCATATCTAGAGATCTTCCATCAAAGAGGCTTGATCTTAGTCTCAGACCATGTTGAGTATTCTTATTATCATATTTAGAGATCTCCCGTTAGATAGGCTTGATCTCCATCTTAGATTCTGTTAAGTATTCTTGTTGTCATATTTGGACATGATCATACTTCTTATCATTGATAATTGCTTCTGGAATAATATGTTAGAAAAGATGATCTCTAATTCGATCAGTCGAAAGCAGTAAGCTAAAAATTTAGTCCTTGATGTAAGTACATCCAGACTCTCATTTATTAGTATCAGATAAGTCAGTGATTCAGTATCTCAGTGTTAGTAGTAAGTTCAGTCTGCAGTAAAGTACTATTCGAGTTTCAGTATCTAGAGTTCCGATGATTGTGGTCATGGTCTGTGCATTCATGTATGTGTTCTCATGCGGAATCTTCATGATTATTCAGTTTAGATATTATGCATGCATGAGACCCTGCATTAGCCTACCTCGTCTACATACTTGGTACATTCCTGTACTGACACATGTACGCTATGGTGTTTTATTTGGCACCATAGGTTCAGAGTCATAGGATCCAAAGTATCCTTAGCAATTCAGTCCCAGTCAGCAGCAGTAGTAGTGAGTCCTCTTCTTTCGAGGATGAATATCAGTTTACTATTATTGCTCCAGTCTTTGTTTATTTTCAGTTGACAGAGTTAGTTGGGGACCTATTCCATCAACTCCACAGTTCAGACAGTTTAGAGAATTTTTAGACGGATGTATTAGTATTTATTTTTTTGTATTATGAGTATTCATAGATATATTGAACCTTATGGCTAGTTTCCATATTTATTTCAGATATTATGCAGTATACAGGTACAGATATCAGTAAGGGGTTAGCTTGATGTCCTTTGGGGTTATAAGCACCATGTGACGTATCAGGATGGGATCTCGGGGCATTATAAATTCCTTCCACTTCTAAGCTTGGGTAAGCTCCAAAACACCTATTTCAACTATTTTCTTCAATTTTTTCATTTAAATCTTGTTTAAAACACAATTTCAAAAGTAAAAATAGGGGATTTTGGCCTGAAAGGCCTAAAAATTGTATTTCTTTGATTTAAAACCCCAAATTCAATTTTTTTTAACTTGGGTAAGTTTCTACTCTTATAATTATCATATTTATCTCAATTCTATCTTCAAAACAACTTCAAATTCTTGAGTTTTAAAACAGGCGTTTGGGGATTTTGCCGGTAAAGCTTGAAATGGTTTATTGATTTAAATCTCATTTTTACTTGGATTTTTAGTTGTAGAATCCTATGATTATGGGGAAAATATTTCAAAAATAAAATTTATAATTTTACCTTTCTTTTTTAGAAACCCATTTTGGGGGTCTTTGTTGACCCCAACTTAAAAATAAGCTATATGGATATCATTAGTTTTCTTTTAATGCATAGATCCTATATTTCTATGTCTTAGTTTTTATGAGTCTGTTCGTGGGAGAAAGGATTCAGATTGAAGGCTTTTGGACTAATTTTTGATATTTGGGGTAGGATATGGCTTAACTTTCTTCAGACTAGGATGAGTAATTAATATAGATACAAGATCAGGTTAAAGGTATGGGAACTAATAATGAAAACGGTTCTATCTATTGTGTTTTGCTCGTGTGGGGCTGTACAGATGCTATTGGTAGTTTTGAGACATGATGTGATATATGTGATCATTGGGGTCTTATATGATATTGTTGGCCTTGTATATCTGAAATTACTTGTATCTTATTGGATGAAAAAATCTAAAGTGGAATTAGTGGCATATTTTGGTGCATTTTACCCTTTTGGTATGTGGATTTACGTTTAACTTCATGGATAGTTAGAATATTGAGTGGATTTTTGGTTCAATTGGTTGGTCTATTGGTTGGACATGGAACTTCTCATTCTCTTTGATTGTGAGCATTGCATCCTAATATTATATACACTCATAAAATATTGGTACCACCATGGAAATACTAGAAACACTAGTTTTTTATGATAGAAAATGTAACATCTTTAAAATCCTCTACCGATCAATATGTTAGAGAAGATAGATAGATATTGGTTGTATATAGGTTGACAAACCCCTCAAGGGTCCTACAAGGGAGCAGAACTCGATAGGTAAGGGTTGATGAACCTTCCATGGGTCCAACCTGCGAATAGAATTTAGTAGGTGTATACAAAAGTTTGTGACGACCTCATGCATCACATCATCATCATTATCATCATTATTATCCTCATCATTGCATTCGTATATACCTTTGTATTTTCTTATAGGCATTAATTATCTGATATTATACATGTCTATATGTATTACATTATTTTACTTGTATGTATAATATTTATCTACAATTTTTTTCTTATTGAATATGCACTTGATACATATGAATAATATAGAACTATTAGTAGAGATGGCATGGGCTACCATTCGAACATTTTTATACTGCAGGTAACAAGCTCTTAGTGTGTATATTTGTATGCTTTATTTTATATTTTACTCAGTTGGTCTATGATACCTACTAAGTACAAGTGGGCTGTACTCACTCATGCTGCACTCTTTTGGTGTAGATCTAGTTTCAAGTGCATCCCACGATAATTTATTTCAGGTGATACTTAGAGCCTATTTTGAGGTAGTAGGTGTTTGTATCTAGATTTGACTACTATTTTCCACTATCTAGACTATGGCTTATTTGTATTCAAAGATAAAGTTATTCCATTTTGGATATCCTCTATATTTGGACTTTGAGTTGCATAGTTAGTTCTTATACTGTGACACCAGGTTCTGAGATTATTGTATGGTATCTTTAGTTATGTAACTCCACTTTGATCATATTCAGGTAGTTCGGCTTCATTCTAGAAGCCATGCCTTGGGTATTGGTGTTATTTTCCTTTTTGTACTAGTTTGGGTCATAGGCTTACTTTTTAAGGCTTGTCGCGATAATTGCCATCATGACCCTTGGTTTTTGGTTCATGACACTATGTCCATGAGATAATTCACCTACATGGAGTGCCTTTATCTATCATCTCAGAATGGGGCTCAGTGTTTACTTCTTGATTTTAGAGAGCTTTTCAGGAGGAGTTAGGTATGCAAGTGGATATTAGCATAGATTTTTACCTTCAGATGGACAAACAATTAGAGAAGACTATTTAGGTTTTTGAGGATATCCTCTGATCCTATGTTTTGAATTTGGGAGGATAAAGATAGAGCACTTATCTTTGACAGAGTTTGCATGCAATAATAACTACTATTCCAGTATTGAGACAGAGCCATTTGAGGATTTATATGGTAGACACTATTGATCTCTAGTTTGATAGTATGAGACCTCTAAGATTGGACCCTATGGTACTGACTTGTTTGAGGAGTCACAGGATAGAGTCAGGGTGATTCAGGATAGGTTTGGGGAAGCTCAGAGTAGATAGAAGGCTTATGCAGATAGTAGACTTCATGACTTTAGATTTTTAAGAGAAACTCGAGTATTCCTCCGAGTATTTCCCATGAAGGATGTGGTGAGGTTTTGGTGGAAAGCCAAGATCAGTCCCAGATATATTGGACCTTTTGAGATCCTTAGCACAGTTATAGAGGTAGCATACGAGTTATCCTTACCCCTAGAATTTTTTGTTGTTTATCTTATTTTCCATGTTCTATATTGCATTGGACCACTCTCGATGAGCGTCATGTTCTTTGGGGGACTCAATTCATTTAGATAAGAGATTGACATTCGTAAAGGAGCTAGTGTTCATATTAGCCAGGGATGTCAAGCAATTACACTCTAGGGAAATTTTATTGGCTAGTAGAGGGGGATACTTTAGAGATAGAGAGCAAGATGTTGGCACTATACCCTCACTTGTTTGAGCCTTGAGGTACATTCTAACCCTTTACTTTTGCAAACAAAAGGTCTTTTAGTAGTGATATTATAATGACCCTCTAGGTCATTTTCTACATTTCCACCCATTTTCACTGTTTAGAGATTTCGTATAGTTGCTCCAAGCCATTTATGACTTGTTGGAGAAGACAGTTCAGCTAGTAGGTAGTTCGTTTAGTTTTTAGAACCAATTTTCTAAGTGGGACTATTTGTTGGTAAGACTTTGATATTTGAGAAATTTTTTTGTCAAACGACCATCTATGAAAATTCTAATAGTTTGAACAGCTTTGGAATGTCAACTTTAGGATAGGTGGTCCTTTGGTTTGGGTCCTAAGGATTTCAAACTCATTTAAAGCTATTGACTGAAAAGTGAGTAAATCGACCCTTGGGTATGGAGCCTACTTTTCACCAATATGACCTTAGATTGAAATTTGACTGTGCCATTGTATTTGGAATGTCAAATTTGTATAGTGTAGCATAATTTGTTTACATATATGTTATTTTGGATAAATCTCGAGGGGCCGGTGGAGACTTAGAAAATTTTCAAGTCTTCAGCTGGTGCACTTAGTAGGTACATTTGCTAAACCGGATCTTTGGGTACTGGGCGCTTTAGCAGAGGTTGCTTAAGTGGCCAGCCAATTGTTAAGCAACTTGGCTTTGCCAGCTGAGGGCTGCTAAAGTCAGAGTATGTTCGCTAAAGTGGAGACCTCTTAAGCGGCTCCTCATTTGCTTTAGTGGAAGGGACGAATTTGGTGAGTACCGCTTAAGCGGTCAAGTGTTTGCTTAAGAGGCACCATGCAATCATATAGTGGTATAATCCCTTTCTCCATAGCTACTGCTATCACGTTTAGAGAGGGAGTTTAAAATAAAAGGGTCAGAGGTATAGTGGAAGCATATGTTGTTGTGAAGGATGAGGAATACGATGATGTAGTGCTAACTGAAATATATCTTTGAATATATGTATCATCCAGCCTAAAGATAGAAAGACATAGAATCCTTGGATTGGACTTCACCCTTGAGTGGACTCATATGGGGATAACTAATCCTACATAACATATATGAGCCTTACATGGATGATTTGGTGACATGGATGATTTGGTGGACTTTGTTCAAACCGGTATTTAATAAGTAAGTAGTAAGTAAGTGACAAATATTGAATTGGCTAGGAGAAATAAAACATATTTACAGTACTGATAAAATTATTTAATAGTTGAAGATGGAGGTGAGAGAACTATGGTAGCTCATATATCTCTTAGCATCGATGGCGGGCCTACTTAAAATATCCACGCAAGAACCCCACTCTTTCTTTGATTTTTATTTCATATTTTTACCCTGTATTTAACTAGTAGGGTTAATGAACGACCCTTTGATCTATGTCATTCCAAGTTTATCCAGGTCTAATTAAAAGTTCCTAAATGAGTGAAGCAAGGGAATTTAGAGGGAAAAGGGGGGCTGGATTTTGACCATGCTTTTTTAGGTCTCAGGCTAGCTTTTGACTTACCTGGCGCTTAGACTTATCTCATTACAAAAATGCATCAAAAGTGAGAGATGGTATCATATTCTCTTAAAAGAGAGGCACTTCTTCTTTTTGCTCATAGTTTCACTCTTGCTTATGCCTTACCTTCTATTATATTAGTAAAGGGCAACTAGGGGCATGTTCAATAGTTTTCTTAATTTCTTTTGATTGCTTTAATGCCTTCAATTTGAGAGATAAGAGAAAAGCCCTTGAATTTAAAGATCTAACACAAATAATGACTCTCTTTGCGGGGATGTCAGCAGGTTAGGCAACTCTAATGCTTTGATATTCGATGGAAGGCATACTGAAACTCTACCCTCAACTAAGTGATACTAAAGGTCTAAAATAGTTCATATCTGGTGTATAGGGCCCTTGGAGGAAGACTATGAATGTCCATTAAAAGGAGCAGACCGATGGGGTCATTTTACAAGCATGAATAGAACGATCTGTTGGGATTGTGCAACCTAGAGAAATGGCCATATTTTTTATCAATATGGTATCGAAGTATTTTGTTTTTTTTGAAAATAGGTCAATATTATGAGAAACCATTTGAATAGTTTAATTTTTGGCTTTACTTTTATCTCTTCAACTGAACCTAATCTTTATGATCTCGGCTTATGATTCAATTGCCATGTATTTAGCTATTGATATCAATTTCCACGTTGGGTTGACTTTGTTAGGCAAGAGGACCGCTACTGATATTGCCTGACTTAAATTGTTTGATTTGAAATTGAATTCTCTACCTTAGACAGACAGTAATTGAGACTTTTGATGGTCCTCTCTTCTCTACTCGTGATCGAAGCTGACTCCAGAAGTTTGGTATTCCTTCTTAAATGATTGGTGAAGGGATCAAATGACTTTGAGATTTGGCATTAAGTATGTGTGGGAAGAATTCCATTCAACTACTTCAATGACCTTGGAGAAAATGAACACATTAAGCTTGAAAGCATGAAATTCAGTTGCTAGTTGGACTGACTATCTTCTTTCTCTTTCATTTTCTAGTATTTTCTTTAGAAGAGAAGTCCTCAACTTTAAATAAAATGTAAGATTGAACAAGGTTGCCTTAGATACTGTGGTGTACATATACTAGGAATACACCATAGTCGTAGTTGATCGAAGGATATATCTTGATGTAGAAAGGGGCTCTCAAGATGAGGCAAAGAAAAAGCTTATTTTGGTATGAAGTGAGATCTAACAATCGAACCTTTATTAAATACCCCATTAGCCCAATTTTCTCCCATTTTCCTCACAAGTCTCAAGAGTCAAAAACCTAGAGAGTATGGAAAATTAGGAGAAACATTATTGGTTATTTAAGGATGATTTGAGCTCGGACTACTCATTTATTCTCAAAATTCTATGTAAGTTTCCATTAAATTCATGGTTAATTTCTCAATTATTTCCCAAATCCCTAGATAATTGTTGAATTGATT
>JAPEIP010000013.1:183852672-183891788 GCA_026120095.1 Capsicum chinense
TGACTCCAGAAGTTTGGTATTCCTTCTTAAATGATTGGTGAAGGGATCAAATGACTTTGAGATTTGGCATTAAGTATGTGTGGGAAGAATTCCATTCAACTACTTCAATGACCTTGGAGAAAATGAACACATTAAGCTTGAAAGCATGAAATTCAGTTGCTAGTTGGACTGACTATCTTCTTTCTCTTTCATTTTCTAGTATTTTCTTTAGAAGAGAAGTCCTCAACTTTAAATAAAATGTAAGATTGAACAAGGTTGCCTTAGATACTGTGGTGTACATATACTAGGAATACACCATAGTCGTAGTTGATCGAAGGATATATCTTGATGTAGAAAGGGGCTCTCAAGATGAGGCAAAGAAAAAGCTTATTTTGGTATGAAGTGAGATCTAACAATCGAACCTTTATTAAATACCCCATTAGCCCAATTTTCTCCCATTTTCCTCACAAGTCTCAAGAGTCAAAAACCTAGAGAGTATGGAAAATTAGGAGAAACATTATTGGTTATTTAAGGATGATTTGAGCTCGGACTACTCATTTATTCTCAAAATTCTATGTAAGTTTCCATTAAATTCATGGTTAATTTCTCAATTATTTCCCAAATCCCTAGATAATTGTTGAATTGATTTTAGCATTGGCTGAGCTCAGAA
This sequence comes from Capsicum chinense, assembly GCA_026120095.1. NCBI lineage: Eukaryota > Viridiplantae > Streptophyta > Magnoliopsida > Solanales > Solanaceae > Capsicum > Capsicum chinense. The sequence continues at coordinate 183,853,322 of JAPEIP010000013.1, forward strand.
TTTACCCATTCTTAAGTGTAAATGTTTCTTAAGCTTGGCGGGATGTATTTACTATTTTGGAATTGTGATTTTTTTACATAATTTTGGACCCAAATCATAAGAATGTAAATGGGTATTGTTGTTATCATATTGATGAGTATATTATCATTTTGATGGTATGGCGTCATATAAAAGCTTCTCGAAATGGGAAATCGAAGATCATCGGGATTTCTTCAATGTCCGGGTAGGCTAGGTTTATTTTTCCCACAGATTAAGCTAAATTGTGGTATATTTATTATAATATGCTAGATATGAGTTGGAAATTAGGTCTCGAAAGTATATTTAGTATAATTTGGTTCTTTGGGCCGATTAAGGAACTATAAATTAGGCATAATTGACTTAGTTCTCATTCATTAGGTAAAATTATGATCTTAATATTTGAATATGGCTTGATTAAGATATAGTGATGAAATTAGTTACCTTGGCCTTGTTCGGTTAGAATTTACCTTATAATGGAACTCGAGATTAGAAGTGGGGCCCTCCATTCTACCCTACGCAAAGACTACTATTATCTCCTTGTTGACTTTATTGACGTGTTACCACTTATAAATGTATATTCTAGAGCTTGAGGTGGATAGATATATAATGCTTTATTCTATATTGGTACTCGGAGATAATAATAGTTTCGGGTCGAGTCCAATGTTTATGATATGAGTTTTAGTTCAAGTCTAGCAAATGATGATATGAGTTTCGATTCAAGTCCGACAAATAATGATATGAATTTTGGTTCAAGTATGGCATTGTGAGATTACTTATGATGGTTATGGAGTCGATTTGAGTCTGTTATTTATGGTATGGAATGATCCACAATTATGGTTTTGAGATATGTCTTTTTAATGTGGTTTTGATTATCTCTTCTCATTGAGTGCACCCTCCAGGATTATGGGGGTCCGTATTGGGTTATTTACTTTTCCGCACTTCTTGGATTAGGAGCCACTTTGTAGATATAGTATTGTTGCTTTTTATTATTATTATTATTATTATTATGGTTATTTATTTATAGTATTTGGAGCATTATTCTAGGTTTTCCCTCTTACCTTGACTTAGCTTATTTATCTCGCATTTCATTATATGTATGTTATGATTTTGCTCAGTTGGCCAATGACACCTACTGAGTTCCCATGGCTTTGGTCCTCATACAACACTTCTATACCTTTTGGTGCATAATAGAATACTAGTTGCCATTGTTGATGTTGAGATTCATGTTGGTCAGAGTTTAGAGACGGGGTTAGCTCTTAGAGTCTGACTTGACCATTTTTCCTTTTTTTGTTTTTTCTAGTATTTACATTTTTGAGACTGATGTATATTTGACTATTATGGTACTCATATTCCTTTGGATTGGTGGCTCCTATACCAACACTACTAGATCGTAGAATGTTATTTTCTATATATTTATCTTCTATCTGATAAGTATCATTCCATGATTTATAATTGTAAGCCTTTACATACATATTTTTAGCATTCATATCATTTTTCAACAAAATTAGACCATTGCTTCAAGCTCCAGGCTATATTTGGCTCTCCTACTGGTGGGATAAAGTAGGTGCCATCATGACTCATAAATTGGGTCGTGAAATTTCCCTATTTCTAAACAAGGTTGGTCTACACACACCACTCAAGGAACTTACTAAACTAATAAAGGAAAGATTCAAACAAGTCACCGACCATGGAGAAATCATCGATGAACACAACATTTTGGTCAAAGGTATTCGGAGTTTCTTGAGGAATATTGTGGTAATCGAAAAATTGCCTCCACCTATTTTGGTTAAAGGTATTCGGAGTTTCTTGGGTCATGCTGGATTGTATAGGCAATTCATCAAGGACTTCTCCAAAATTACAAATCCATTATGCAAATTATTGTAGAAAAAGTTTAAGTTTGTGTTTGATAATGTTTGTCTCGAGGACTTTGAGTTCCTAAAAGAGACGTTGATTTCTGTCACTATCATTGTGTCTCAAGATTGGTCTCTTATATTTGAGGTGATGTGAGATGCCAGTGGGGTGGCCTTAGGAGCTTTCCAAGGCCAGAAATGCAAGAAAATACTTCATCGCATATATTATGCCAGCAAATCACTGAACACCACATAGAAAAATTATACGATGACTAAGCAGGAGTTACTTGCGTTGGTGTTTCCTTTTGAGAAATTTTGGTCCTATTTGTTTGGGACCAAATTCATTGTGAATACTAATCATGTATCTTTGAGGTAACTTATGGTGAAGAAAAATGCAAACCCTAGGTCAATTTGGTGAGTACTATTAATGCAGGAATTTGATTTTGAGGTCAAGGACCAAAAGGGTATAGAGAATCTGGTTGCAGACAATCTATCCCACCTAGAAGATAAGGCAATGATAAAATTAGGGGATGAGATTGAGATTTATAATACTTTTCCATATGAACTGGTCTTGGCAGCATCACAAGACTTAATCCCTTAGTTTGTTGATTTTGCCAACTATTTGACATGTGGCCTCATATCCGCAGACTTTTCATTTCCGAAGAGGAAGTGATTTATGCATGAGGTATGAAAGTTTTTCTGGGACGAGATGTTTTTATTTCGGGTGTGTATGGATGGTGCCATTCAGAGGTGTATTCCCAAAGTTGAGATGATGCAAATTCTTAAGGCTTATTCTTATCTCCAGTTGGGGGTCACCATGGTGGTATTCACACAGGCCATAAGATCTTAGAGTGTGGTTAATATTAGCCAACTATTTACAAAGATGAACATGACTATGCTTTTTCCTATGACCAATGCCAGTACCAAGGAAATATCTCATGAAAGCATAAGCTCTCCATGACACTTATTCTTGAGATTGAGTTGTTTGATATGTGGTGAATTGATTTTATGGGTCTGTTTATGAGTTTATATAATATGAAGTATATATTGGTGGAAGTTGACTATATTTATAAATGGGTGGAAGCAGTTATGCTTCACTATAATAAGGGTCAAAGTGTCACTGGATTCTTGAAGATAAACATCTTTTCAGGTTTGGCACTCCACATGCTATAATCAGTATGATGGGTCACACTTATATAATCGTCTATTAAGAGTCCTTCCTGAAAAATATGGTATGAAACATAAGGTAGCAATACCTTAACATCCACATATAAGTAGGCAGACTGAGATCTCCAATTATGAGATCAAGTCTATATTGGTTAAGAATATGAATGCCAACCGAACTGATTAGTCGAGGAAGCTAGATGATGTACTTTGGCTTACTAGATAGATTTTAAGACTCTCATAGGCTCCTCTCCATATTATCTTATGTACAGAAAGGCATTCCACTTACCGATTGAACTTGATCACAAGGTATTATGGAAATTGAAAAAGCTAAATTTTAAGTGGAATGATGTTGCAAACCTGAGAATAAGTAATATGAACGAGTTGGATGAATTCTGACTCTGTGCTTATGATAATTCTTCTTTATACAAGGCGAATATAAAGTTGTACAATGAAAATAATATTGAAAAAGGGCGTTACAACCTAGTGATATGGTCTTGTTGTATAATTTGAGGCTTTGCTTGTTTCATCGCAAGTTGCAGTCTAGGTGGTATGGACCATTCACATTGTTAGAGTATTCACGTATGGTGAAATTAAGTTAAAGTGAGATGGAAAATCCCCATTTAAGGTGAACCAGAACTGTGTTAAGAACTATATGAGAAATATAGAGGATTTGAAGGTTTGTGGTAATATAAGCCTTGGCGAAGTCTGAGTAGCCAAGGCAACTGAGTTGCGATGTGACATTAAATTAGGTGCTTCATCGGAGGAAACCCATGGGCTTGTTGATAAATTCTTCTTATCCAACATAGACACATCGTGTCATGACATTAAACCAAGCGTTGATTGGGAGGCAACCTAATGTTTTAGTGTTCACTTTATTTTCAATTTTACAGATTAAAACATGGAGAAACACTTGAAAACTAGTAAGAAATTGTAAAATTCAGATAATCCCAGGTAAGTGGACCTATGACCCTATTTACGAAGGTTATAGGTCCTACATACAACAGGTAAGTGATGTCGTAGGTGTCAGAAAAAAATTAGGGATTTTTTATGTCTCTAAAGTTGTACTTATAAACCCACATAAGGGGTTAGTAAGTACAATCTATGACCCTATAAGTAGGGTCGTAGAAATAAGACAACAACATAGATTGCCAGACCCACTTATGGGGACCGTAAATGAAACTTACGTTTCATAAGTGGACACATAATTGGGTCAAAATGACTTGGGCATACTTTGAAAATCTGGGTTATACCTAAATGTATCCAACCCAATTCAGAATATCCTCACCCTTAAAAACCTTAAAACTGACTCATTACTCCTACAACTCTTCAAATTCAAACTTATACTCAATTTAAACTCATCACCTTCCCGCTTAAACTATAAAAGGCACAATCTTTTCAGTGGCACCATACTTGCATGAACAGTCAAGAAAAGTTAGGGCTATCAATAAGTTTAATCATCTTCTACTTCCAAAATTCACATTCAAGGAAGAATTTTGGGGCTCCAACTTATTAAAACATTGTCCTTACATTTTTAAAATTGAGGCTATGCTTAAAGTAAACATGGAATTGATATAAAAATAGTACAAATGACCTTGATGAATAATTTATTGTGTGGGTTACCCGTGATCACAAAGAAATTAGAATTAGAAATGATTTAAGTTCTATAAAGTGGCCATACCTGTTGAACTAAATTTTTGCATGTTGTAGTGTCCATACTTGGGCTAAAATTAAAATATAAACTTTAAGAGATGAACTTTTTGTGGAAAAACTGACTTACCCTCGGAGGGGTACTTAAGAAAGGAACTTATGGGCCTCGTAAGTAGTACCTATGAGGGCATAAGTGGCCTCATAAGTAACAGATTTGAAGACTTAAAGCTTCAAGGCTTTGTCTGGTACTTTCTAGGGTACGTATGGCCTCGTAAGTACTACCTACACCCATAGGTAGGGTTCATAGGTAGCCCCTACCCTAGGTCATCAAATTTCTTATTTTGTTTTTGTATTTCAAGTACTAACAACTACTTTTTAGGTATGATGGCACCAAAAGCTATTAAAAAATGGGAGTTTCATGTTGGATACGCATTGAGTCTCTTGAATAAAGTGATTTTGTTGAGGAGTACAATGTGAGCAGGATAGAGCATTGGTCCTTCGATAGACTAGGGGCAGATCATAGAGATAGGCTGGAGTTGCAATAGTTATTGCCAAGTTGGGTAATCAACCCATATCATCACAGCCTCTACAAGCCTCGCAGGCACCACATGCAGGGTTATAGCCTACACCAGTGACCTTTGTTTGGACTGGGTTTTGGATGAAGAATTTAAGCCAGTCACCACCGCACTCTTTCCAGTCTAAAAGAAAAGATGATGATTGAGCTACTGGTTCAAAGGATGAGGTAGAGTTAGGATTAAGGTTCAGAGATAAGGAGGTTGAGTCAGGGTTAGTTTCTAATTCTGGAGAGGAAAAGGATACAACAGGATCCCAGTTTGAGGAGGGGTCAAAGGTTGTATTTGATTTTGAGAATGAGTCGGTATCAAGCCCATTTGCACCCTAGTATGAGAAGGGAATAGCTCTTGTACCATAAGAGATATCTTTATAGTCAGGATATGGTACTCAGACAAATTCACAAGGCACTTAGTCTATAGTTTCTACACCTACTGCCCCAGAGTCTGACTCCATACATGTATTAGTCATGCCTATAGCTGAGATTCCTCTGAGATGGTTTATGCAGGGGATATTAAATATTTTTAAGAAAGATAGTTTAATCATAGAGCAAAGATTTTCAAATGAAGTATTGAAGTATAGGTTAGGATAGAGTTGACTGGTCTAGCAGGAACACTAGACCTATAGGCCTCTTTCGAGAGAGATATCAGTTGGGGTGGATGACCGAGTCCTCAGGCTCATACATCCAACTTTATTTTAGGAATTCTATGCATCATATGCCTCTACTTTATACAAGGTTACCCTAACCGAGGTTAGAGTGGTTGAGCAGGCCCAGCTATCTCATACAAAGCTTGTACTATTTTTTCACTTAGGCACACAACGTGCCATTAATAATGATTCTACTATGATGCCATAAATTTGCAATTTGATCCTAAGTAATTATTGTTGTTCATTGGATTCCAAAGGAACTACTTCATTAAGATTGGGGAATCATTATGATTCTTCCTGAATAGCCATTTTGGTCAGGGGGTTAGAGTTGATTTTTGATGTGACACTCCATCAAGTATTATTTAGGCTAGATTATGTAGGGTCGGCCATGACAATCGAGTTCGATTATCATATATGGATTTCCCATAGTAGGTTCACCATGAGGGACCCATAGCACAAAGACTTAATTTGGCTAGATGAATAGTCACATAGATAGCTGAGTTGGCATTGATACCCTATGGGTTGAGGGAAAGGGATAGATGAAAAAGGCATCGCTATACTTTACAGTAAAGTTTTATTGGGCAGTGGCACATCATAGGTTGATTTTGACTTCTATGGACAACATACTCACATGGGACAAAGTTACTTTAATTGCCAGCCTGATTACTAGATATGATATTGACTTTTCTAGATGGATTCAGCTAGAGATCAATATTAGGGCATTCGGTGAGTCCACCGCCTTCCTATTCTCTTATTTAATATAGTATTTGTGTGATATGTTAGGAGTGCTACCTATTCCTTAGGTAGATCATTGAATTGAGGTGACATGTATGGCCTATATTAGCTTGATTATGAATGATCAAACCCGATCCTTGTACATAGCATAGCCACCTTCTACTTTTGGTTAGGCCCATTTTAAGGAGCCTTCTATTATAATTAAACCTATTGAGAGGCCGAAGGTGAGTGTTGATGTAATAATGGGAGAGTAAAGAGTTGAGCATGTAACTATAAGTGGGAAGAGGGATATAATCACATCCAAACCAGCCTTATCTTTTATTTAAAATCCCACTGAGGTATTCACTTTGCCCCCTCGTATGATAACTTTTGCTATTATGGGAGTACCATGTGAGTTTTTACAGAATATGATAGAGATGTAGAAGGAGGTGACTCATAGCCTTACCTATACGGAGACTAATGTATCCAAATTATTACGGTTGATTATGCCATGGGTCTGGACTACTTTAGAGACTTCTAAGGCCAAATTTGAGAGGCGGATGATGGACACCATGGAGGAGTATACTAGGTAGTTATATGCTCGTATTGATAACTTTAAGACTAGGATGACTGCATGGTTACGTGATGTCCTGGCACCAGACTGGAGAGGCAACAATGTGGTTAAATGAGCTGTAGCCCGATTCTATAACCAACTGGAGACAGTTAAAAGAGGCATTCCTAGAATGGTTCTTTCCACCCTATAGGAACGTACAATTGAGGGACGAAATTAGTACCTTCAGGCAGCTCCCGACTGAAGCATTACATGAAACTTGGGAGAGATTCAAGAAGAAGATGGCACAATCTTTGAACCACAACATGATGGACTTGCACTTAATGGAGACTTTGTACAAAGCTTTTAACTCTATCAAAAATCCAATTGTAGATAATGCTACAGGTGGTTCATTCATTGACCTTTCTATTCAAGATGCTTCATATATGCTGAATAGAATGACCAAATAGAGTTGGGCTTGGCATACTAGGGATTTTGTGGTAGCTAGCCTGACTGTTTATGATGGTATGACTGCGAAGCAGCGTAGAATGGCTGAGGAGCGAGACCAAGACATGGCCCGCTTAAAGACTCAGATGGACTTGCTAACCAAGCACTTACTATTAGGAAAGACTGAAAAGGTTAAGGCTATGGAATCTTAGTTCATTATTGCTATTGATATAGATGAGGAGGCAAATTATGTTAATAATCAGGGGGTTTCCGAGGTAATAGCCAAGGGAATCAAGTTCAGAACTTTTATGACAAGCCTGATTATAAAGATAGGGAGCAAAATAATTGGAGAAGCAATAATGATACGAGTAGTTTGTATGCTCCTTTTGAAAGTCGGGATGTTGCAACAATTAGATCAGGCAAGATGTCTATGGAGAATATGTTGGAAAAATTATTTAAGGGAGTTGAGGCTACCAACTCAGGGGTAACCATAATGAAGAGTGAATTCTCTACTCTAAGTCAGTTGGTTAGTTCACACTCCACTTCTATCAAGCAGTTGGAGCAGCAGATGAGCCAACTTTCCACAACAATGAACTAAAGAAACAGTGGTACTTTACCTAGTGATATAGTTCAAAATCTAAGGAATGATGGCTCTGTATATGGTGAGGTGGTTGTTGATGAATCCAAAGAAAGAAAACCAGTGGAGTCTTAGAAGCTGGATAGTTTTGTTGATGCTTCAAAGAAAGAAGAAAAGAAGGTAGAGGAAGTGGTATTGAAATATATCCCAAGACCACCACCTCTCTTTCCTCAATGATTGAAGAAAAAGGCTGATGATGCAAAATTCTACATATTCCTGGCCATGATCAAGCAATTGACAATTAATGTGCCTTTGGTTAAGGCACTTGAGAAAATTCCAGGCTATGCGATATTCATGAAAGACCTTGTAACTAAGAAATGGATGGTTATCCATGAGCTGGAGGACAATCTTCTCCACTGTGGCGCTATCTATACAAGGTCTTTAGTGCAGAAAAAGGCAGATCTGGGAGCGTTTACTATCTCGTGTACTATTGGCCCCCTGAAGTTCACAAAAGTACTATGCGATCTGGGAGCCAGTATAAATTTAATGCCACTGGATGTGTATAATAAATTGGGTTTGGGGGATCTTACCGCAACAAATATGAGGTTGGTAATGGCAAATAGATCTGTGAAGCGGCATGTGGGCATACTACATGATGTTTTGGTTAAGGTAGCCGATTTTGTTCTGCGTGCTGATTTTGGGGTCCTAGATTGGGAAGCGGCTTTTGAAGTGCCTATCATCTTGGGTAGGCCATTACTTAAAACTGGGATAGTACTAGTATATATGGAGTTGAACGAGCTAAAGTTCAGGTTCAATGAAAAAAAAGCACATTTCAAAATAAACTCATCCATGAATCATCAACATGAGATGAGTATTTTCTTAATCGTTGATCTCTTCTATGATGATGGTAAAGGGGTATCAATAGGTTATCTTGGCGAAGTATAGTATTAAGATATCCAAGTCGTGCCACGACAGTAAATCAGGCGCTATTAGGAGGCAACCCAAAGTTTTTATGTTTAAGAAAGTGTTTTTACTTTTATAATTAGGATTTAGTATAGAAAAGGTCAAAAATAAGGAGGTCACCTGAAAGGCCCTGACGACATCTCTGATAAGCTATCACAATTGTGATAAGCTATCAGAAATATCATCAGATAGGCCAAACCTGAGGTAACCTCTGCTCAGGGGTGACGACTTTTTTAATAGGCTATCATCACAAGTCATCATTATCCCAAAGCTTTTAAAGCTAAATTCTGGGCCCAATTTAAATCAAATCTGACCCACCCCAGCACAGGAACCTTTACAAATTTCTGCTAGTTTAAATTCTTTTCCTTTAGTTTATTTCTTTCCTTAGTTAGTTTATTTCCTACTCTTTGCAACACACTTCAAGAAAACAAGTTCCCTTGTGTTCAGGTTTGCAATTCACAATCAAGAGATTCTTCCTATTTTATACTTCCTCTTGTGTGTGTAATCAGATTAAAGGCCTCCATCAGGTATACTCTGAATTTAACTCTTCTTTTCTTATGGTAAGTGATTGATAGATGACAACCCAAGTCCCCAAGATGCTTGAACCAAGTTCAACTTGGAAAGGAGCTAAAAATTGAACCTATGGTCTGTGTGCAGGCCCAAGGTTTAAAAAGATAGCTCACACTCGAAATTTAAGTGGATTTTGAGAAATAATAGGGACAAAAAATTGAGTTAAAATCAAAAGTAGGTTCTAATAAGAGCTAACAACATTTATGATAGGCTATCACAGTTGTGATGGATTATCAGGAATGTCGTCAAAGGCTGACAAGAATGTAGTGGTTTCCATTTAGAGCCGACGACATTTGTTATAGGCTATCACAATTGTGACGGCTTATCAGAAATGTCAACAAAAGTTGTTAAAATTTTGAAGGTGTTGTTTATGGTTGACGACAATTGTGATAAGCTATCACAGTCATGATGGCTTATTAAGAATTTTCATCACACCTGGAACCTGAAGCATGAATAAGCCAAAATGATTAATCTATTTGTGTTTGTGCTCTTGTGGACTAACCAATGGTTTTTTTGCTGCTATAGGAATCGTAAAATGGCACCAAAAAGAAAGAGCCCCAAATAACCAAAGAAGCGAACAAAGAAAGTGTACGTCATAAGATCATCGACGAGGAATCTGATTATGAGGAAGAGAAACCCCTGCTCAGGAAAGCAAAAGAAGAAGCAAATTCCGAAGAAACCTGAACCACCTTAAGTCATTAAAGTAGAGGATAGTGATGATACTGAGATTAAAACCTATCATAAAGTGCAACTTTTGAACATATTGCCTCTGAGAAAAAGGGTCCTGAATAGCATAAATCCGACCATGCAGAATCTGAAGAAGAGGAATAGAAAGGGTCTGAGGAGTCTGAGTCTGAGGGAACAGTATCTGGATCCCCGTCCACTGAACAACAAAATGATCAAGAGTCTCCATCTCGGGGCACACTAATCAAATGTAAGAACCCTGAAACTTGAGATAATGCTAGGTGGAAAATTCCCAAGGCAGAGAGCATCTTCACCGCTGGGCTTCGCAGAACTGGTAAAAGGAGTGCTAAGAGGCCGATTTAGGAAGAAAAGATGATTATCACCAGAGGGTTGAGCAGGTACCCTGAAGTGGAACAGAAGTTCCAAGAGTATGGCTTAGGAAGGACCACAAAAAGAGAAGGTTCATTTTGCCCTGCATTGGTTTAGGAGTTCTATGCAAACTACCAGGCTCAATTGGAAAATATATGTAGGCCAGGTGAAAGAGTAGCAGACCAAACCCTATTGGATAGAGTGCAGGTGAGGGGCGAAAGGATTGATGTCTCAATCAAAACCATCAACAGGTTCATGCATGGTCCTAACTTTACTTCTCAGGCCATTTCACCATCAGTCTATGCTCGAATTAGGAACCAGGAGAAACAGCATCCATGGTTGGCCAACATCATAGCTGAAGGAGAACCAGCATGGGTAAAAATCCCAAATAAAAGAATTTGTAAGTCCTCTTTGACTCAAGTGGCAAAGTTTTTATGTGGTTTAGTGCGTATCTGGATGATGCCTACTGATGGAGACAATATTTTAGGTGATGGCAGAGCTATTCTAATGGCGAGCATGGTGCAGAACCTTTCCCTAAATTTCAAGGAAATCATTGTTGATGAGATAAAGATTAGAATATCGAGAACCGACACTGCTTACCCTTTCCCTTGTCTTATCACAGAGTTGTGTCGAGCTGCTAATGTGCCAAAGATTTTAGGGGTTGATGACATTCCTGCCCGAAAGACTTACAACCCCATACGGTGATGAAAATCAGCCAGGATTGAGATTTGATAAAGGTGCAGAGGTAGCAGCAGACCCTCGAGTTATAGATGCCAGAGCAGTACCTCATGTGGAAGTGCAAGATTCTAAGGCTATGCAGCCAACTACTTTAGCACAGGCAGGATCAGTGCCTGAGAATGAAGCCAACACTTATGTTTCTACAGCAGCAGCAGGTTTTGTATTTCATCCAGTCGATATCCGAAAAGTGGCTAAACAAGCCAATTGGTATAACGCACAGCTACATACTTTTTCCAAATAGTTTTTTGCTGCAGTGGACAAGAGAATCAAGGATGCCAAATTGTACTTTGTATTCTCTTAGTTATGTTATGGTTTTTTGAGGATGAGCAATTGTTTAAGTTGAGGGTGTTGATTTGTGAGCCTACGCTAATACATTTGAGGATTTTAACTCTAAATAATTGTAAGGTCTTGAGCAACTTCAGTTGTTTTTGATTAGTTTACTTTAATTTTTGCAGTAAATGCTGAGATGTAGGAGAACCAAAAATAATGGAAGAAAAAAGGCAAAAAATTAAAGCAAAATAAAGGACAAGTATGGATAACGACGTTCATGATAAGTCACCAGCCTGGTGATAACTTGTCAAGGATGCCGTCAGCATTAAACAGAGAATGGTAGTTGAAGACATTTTTGTGAAGATATTTGTGATAAGCCGTTAGGTTGGTGATAAGGCATTAACGCCATCGTCTGCCTTAGACAGCAGATGCGAAAAGTGTATAGGAGCTGATGACATCTGTGATAAGCCGTCAGACTCCTGATAAGCTGTCACGGATGTCGTCGTCTATTTCTAGAAAAAGATGCAACTTTAATTTTCTTTTCTTATTTAGGTTGAACTATTTAAAGTTTTTTTTTAGGTTTTTCTGGAATTTTTCATTCATCATCATTATTATTCTAAAGAGAGTTCGATACATTGAGTCTTGGAGAATATTTTCCAGTATTTCTTCCTCCATCTTTTTGGATTCGAACAATACAACTATTTTGGGGATTTTCCTTTATGATCTAATATATGATTCACTAATTATTATTCATTTTTGTAAGTTAATCTTCTCAATTATGAATTCAATTTTGTGTTTCATTCTTTGTATCATGAGTGGCTAAACTCTGTTAACCTAAATATGGAATCTAGGGTTAGGTCATGATGATGTGCTAAACACTCAAGATTTAATAGGCATTTGGATTTCTTGATAATTCTGAGACTTTAATTAATGTCTGTTGGTTGCAAACAATATACAAACCTACTTTGATTTTCTTGAGAATGAAATCATATACAGTAGGAAGTGAATTATCTACAGAGACTAGAAAATACTTCGTTTTATAATCAGTGCTGTAAAAAGGTTGATTAACCTAAGGTAAAATCTGGATAGTGAATAGCAATTTCCTAGGTCCGAGAGGATTAGGAAATTAGACACTTAAATAGGTCGAGAGATATTTGAGCATATCATCGATAAAGATAGCTTGTTATCCTAACCACCATTAGAGTCTTGAGTCACCTTTAGCATTTGTCATGTACCGAAAGCCCTAGTGAACATAATTCTTGTTATTTTATAAAATCTTGACTAAAAACATCAAAATTAAATTGACAAACAATTATTTGTGAAACTTCAACCCCCATTTCAGGAAACATTAAACTATCCGTGAATTAAATCGTAAATGACTTGAGTTCACACCATATTTCCTATGGAATTAACCCAAGCCTAGTTGAGTTTTATATTGACACTTACACCCATTCAAGAGTGTAGTTTGAGCATTATCAAAAATGGCACCGTGTCGAGGAATACGATTGTAAACTGAAAGTTGTGTGCACTAATTGACTGCTAGTTAGGTTTCCAAGATTTATGTTTATTTGTTGTTTTTGTTTATTGCAAGTTCCTTGTTGTTTATGCCAAAAACAAGAAGTTTCGGAGAACCATTATTACCAATTTATCCAGAACCTTAGCTGATTGGGAAATTAGCAGAACAGCAAGAGGTTGACAGACTGGCAGCCTTGGCCAGGGCTCAGGTGAACGTACAGAACCAGGTTCAATAAGTACGTCATATGTACCCTGATGATGAAAACTTGGGTGATGAGGAATTGCTGAATCCTAAAATCCCAAGGTGAGCTGAGCAAATTGCTAAACCAGTGCAGTAAAATTTCAACAGAAACCGTCCAGTCAGAGGAAAGTATGGTCAACAGCCTGTCCATTACAAGGTTGATGATGATGATGAAGGAATAGATGGAGAAGGTGCAATGGGTGATATCATTCCTCAACCATTGGCACCTGGTGCAAAATTCAGCATAACAAGTACTATGATTCAACTCCTGAATCTGAAGGGGTTATTTGGAGGCTTGCCTGGTGCTGATCCAAACTTGCACTTGGTGAACTTTATCACCATTTGCAAATCTTTTGATAATCCGAGAGCGAGCCAGAATGCAATCCGGTTTAGATTGTTTCCATTGTCTCTGTCTGGAGAGGCAACAATATGGTTAAATGAGCTGGAGCCCGATTCTATAACCAACTGGAGACAGTTGAAAGAGGCATTCCTAGAATGGTTCTTTCCACCCTATAGGAAGGTACAGTTGAGAGACGAAATTAGTAACTTCAGGCAGCTCCCGACTGAAGCATTACATGAAACTTGGGAGAGATTCAAGAAGAAGATGGCACAATGTCTGAACTACAACATGATGGACTTGCGCTTGATAAAGACCTTGTACAACACTTTTAACTCTGTAATAAATCCAATTGTAGATAATACTGCAGGTGGTTCATTCATTGACCTTTCTTTTCAAGATTCTTCAGACATGCTAAATAGAATGACCAAACAAAGTTGAGCTTGGCATATCAAGGATTCTGTGGTAGCTAGCCTGACTATTTCTGATGGTATTACGACAGATCAATGCAGAAGCTATGAACTTGCTGACCAAGCACTTGCTGTTATGCAAGACTGAAAAGGTTAAGGATGTGGAATCTCAGTGCACTGTTGCTATTGATGCAGATAAGGAGGCAAATTATATCAATAATCATGGGGTTTCTTGAGGCAATAGACAAGGGAATCAAGGTCGGAACTTTTATGAAAAGCCTAATTATAAATATAAGGAGCAAGGAAACTAGAGAAGCAATAATGATAGGAGTGGTTTGTATGTTCCTCCTGGAAGTCGGGATGTTGCACCAACTAGATCTGGCAAGATGTCTATGGATGACATGATGGAAAAATTGTTGAAGGGAGTTGAGGCTACCAACTCAGGGGTAACCACTATGAAGAGTGAATTCTCTACCCTGAGTCAGTTGATTAGTTCACACTCTACTTTAATTAAGCATCTAGAGCAGCAAATGAACCAACTTTCCACAATACTGAACCAAAGAAAAAGTGGTACTTTACCTAGTGATACGGTTCAGAATCTGCGGAATTATGGCTCATGCTCAAGCAATTGACAATTAATGTTCCTTTGGTTGAGGCACTTGAGCAAATGCTAGGCTGATGATGCAAAAGGCTGATGATGCAAAATTCAGCAAATTCATGGTCATGCTCAAGCAATTGACAATTAATGTTCCTTTGGTTGAGGCACTTGAGAAAATGATAGGCTAAGCAAAGTTCACAAAAGACCTTGTAACCAAGAAATGGTAGGTTATCCATGAGCCATAGGACAATCTTCTCCATTATGGTGCTATCTCTACAAGGTTTTTTGTGCAGAAAAAGGCGGATCCCTGAGCGTTTACCTTCTCATGTACTATTGGCCCCATAAAATTTACTAAAGCACTATGCAAACTGGGAGCCAGTATAAATTTAATGCCACTGGTTATGTATAAGAAATTAGGTTTGGGGGATCCTACCTAACAAATATGTGGTTGGTAATGGCAAATAGATCTGTGAAGTGGCCTGTAGGCATACTGCACGATGTTTTGGTGAAGGTAGATGATTTTATTCTGCCTACTAATTTTGTGGTCCTAGATTGTGAAATAGATTTTGAAGTGCCCATCATCTTGGGTAGTCCATTACTTACAACTGGGAGAGTGCTAGTAGACATAGAGTTGAACAAGCTAAAGTTCAGGTTCAATGACAAAGAAGCACGCTTCAAAATACACTCATCCATGAATCAAAAACATGAGATGAGTATTTTGTACATTATTGATGCCTTCTATGATGATGGTAAAGGGGTATCAGGAATGTCATAAAAGGCTGACAAAAATATAGTGATTTCTGTTTAGAGCTGACGACATTCGTGATAGGCTATCATAATTGTGATGGCTTATTAGTAATGATGTCAAAAGTTGTTAAAATTTTAAAGGTGTTGTCTAAGGTTGATGACAATTGTGATAAGCTATCACAATCGTGATGGCTTCTCAAGATTTGTCGTCACACCTAGAACCTGAAGTATGAATAAGCCAAAATGATTAATGTGTTTGTGTTTGTTCTCTTATGGACTAACCAATGGTTTTTCTACTGCAACAGGAACCTTAAAATGGAACCAAAAAGAAAGAGTCTCAAAGCACCAAAGAAAGTGACCAAAGAAAGTGTACGTCATAAGCTCATCGACGAGGAATCTGATTACGAGAAGAAGGAACCCCTGCTCAAGAAGAAAAAGAAAAAGCAAAGTTCAAAGAAACCCTCACCACCTCCACCCATTGAAGTAGAGGGTAGTGATGATATTGAGACTACAATACCATCAAAAACTGCAGCTTCTGAACATACTACCTCTGAGCAAGAGGGTTCTACACAGTATGAGTCTGACCATGCTGAATCTGAAGAAGAAGAATAGGAAGGGTCTGAGGAGTCTGAGTTTGAGTGAACAACATGTGGATTCCCGTCCACTGAAAAACAAGATGATGAAGAGTCTCCATCTCGGGGAACACTTATCAAATATAAGAACACCAAAGTTTGAGATAATGCTCGGTGGAAAATTCTTAAGGCAGAAAGCATCTTTACCGTTGGGTTGTGCAGATCTAATAGAAGGAGTGCTAAGAGGTCTATTCAGGAAGAAAAGATGATTATCACCAGAGGGTTGAGAAGGTACCCTGAAGTGGAACAAAAGTTCCAAGAGTATAGCTTGGGACGGATGATAAAAGGAGGAGGTTCATTTTGCCCTACACTAGTTTGGGAGTTCTATGCGAACTACCAGGCTCAGTTGGAAAATATGTACAGGGTAGGTAAAAGAGTAGCTGACCGGTTACTATTGGATATAGTGTAGGTGAGAAGAGAAAGGATTGATGTCTGAATCACAACCATCAATAGGTTCTTACATTATCCCAGCTTCACTTCTCAGGCCACTACACCATCAGTCTATACTCAGATTAGGAACTAAGAGAAATAACGTCTGTGGTTGGACAACATCATAGCTGAAGGAGAACAAAAAAATAAAAAAAATTGTAAGTCCTCTTTGACTCTAGAGGCAAAGTTTTGGTAGGGTGTAGTGCATATCTGGCTGATGCCCACTGATGAAGACAACATTTTAGGGATGATCGAGCTATTCTAGTAATGAGCATGGTGCAGAACCTTCCCTTAAATTTTGTGGAAATCATTGTTGATGAGATAAAGATTAGAATGTCAAGAACCAATGCTACTTACCCTTTCCCTTGTCTTATCACAGAGCTGTACCAAGCTACTAATGTGCTAAAGATTGTAGGGGCTGATGATGACATTCCTTCATAAAAAACTCACAACCCCATATGGCATGATAAAAATCATCTAGGATTGAGACTTGATAGAGGTGAAGAGGTAGTCGCAAACCCTCTGGTTACAGATGTCGGTGTTGCACCTCATGTTGAAGTGCAAGATTCTAAGGATGTGCAACCAACTTCTTCAGCACATGCTGGATCAGTGCCTAAGACTGAAGCCATCCCTTTAGTTCCTACAGAAGCAGTAGGTTTTGCATTTCATTTGGTAGATATCCAAAAAGTAGCTAAACAGGCCAAGTGGTGTAAGACACAACTACATGCTTTTGCCAAATAGTTTTTGCTGCAGTGGACAAGAGAGTCAAGGCTGACCTTGAGCCTTTTGTGACTTTGCCTAAGTAGGTTTTAGATTTGGAGAATCGATTCGATGCACGGGCAAAAAAAATATCAGGGGTTGATCTTGCTAGATTCAGAGCGGCATTAGACAAGGTAAAGGAAGATATTAGGGTGTTGCAGCAACACCAATTTATGATGCCAAAAGGTTAGGGCATGCATGAATCTAAAGAGGAAATTACAATGCTTAACTCACTGGAGACTCACCAAAGAAAAAGAAAAAGAAAAGTAAGAAGAAAGTTAAGAGAAAGAGAAAGAGGCCTGACAGTGATAAAGAGCAAAAAGAAAAGAAGAGGGCAAGAAAAAAAAGAAGAAAGAGGAGCTGAAAAAAGCAGTAATTAGTCCTTAGTTAATAATGAGAAATGGGAGACAGCCATCCGAGCTAGGGCTGTACGTGCCTCATCTAGCAGGGCTCTAGCTACTGCAAAGCCAGATTTTCCCAATGGAGAAAAAAAACAGATGATACAGTATTAGGGTCGGAGACCCAGGATCCATGTCCTTGATTGCCTTCAGGTATACCCTAACCCTTATAGCAGTTTATTTTTTATTTTAAGTTGAGGGTGTAGGGTAGGTTGTTGGTGTAGCATATTTTGTAGATAATTAGGAGTAATACAAGTACTTGAGGTAGTTAGCTTGTTTTGTTATTTTTGAGTACCTCTCCATTGGTCTGATATATTGTCTACTGTGTGAATTGTATCCATCTGTGACCACTGTGCATCTTTTTGTGGCATTAGTCTAGCAACTGAATAACCTTTGTTGAACAAGTACATGAATTATATAAGTAGTGATATGCAATATACTTGTGTGCCATGTGTGTGTAAGGTCTTACTTAGTTTCCGTTGTGTGTTGAATCAAGAACTTGACCGGTTAGTCTTTCCATGGTCATAGGATAGGAGTTAGGAAAGGATCATAGGCCGTCTTTTATGATTAGTCCACTTTTAGCCAAAATGACCTTCCCAATGTGAATAATATCCCTTGATCGATGTTAGAGTCTAATTAGTGTATTTCTTTCTACGACACCTCTCAGCTTTCCATTTACATCACAATGAACCTATTTTAGCCCAAGTCCTTCTTGGACACTGTGCCTTTTGACTTAGGCAAACAACCTAAGTTGAGGGTGGCTATCATAGGGGTGTATGATTCAAAATGACTATGAAGAGAGGAAAAATAAAAGAAAAGAATAAAAAGTTGGGTGCACTGAAAAAGGAATAAGAAATAAGAAAGTTGTGTAAAAGATGATAAAAAGATAATATGACAATTGAAAAGACCACATCCATCTTGAGCATGTGTGATCAATAAAAGAGAGGAAGAAAAGAAGGTTGAGAGTTTGAACCCCGCGAGTTTAGTGTAGTGTTAAGGAGGCATAGTCACTCTAAAATATCTATGAATATCATACCAGCCCCTGGCCTATGTTACAAGATTTAGAAAAGCCCTATAGTGATCCTAACTAACCTTTCTGAAAACTTGGGTACTGACTATAAGGGCAAGCCTATGGCATTTGACATGCAGTGTTTGGAACTTCATTTTGATAGTGATACTTGTTTTATCCCTTTTTTATGTATTTGAATTCTGATATGAGTGACAAAGGGATTTCTTTGTTCTGAGGGCATACTGTGTATGTTGTTAGTCACTGACTTGTTCAGATAAGTGTGATCTTGGTATGGCATAGTTGTTATTGCTAAAATTTTTGTTGTATCTTGATTCTTGTGAGTTGTATGGTTGTTTTTCAAAACATCAACAGTGAGCTTTAAAATTTACTGACCTTGGAGATGAATGTATTTTGAACTAGCATGAGTAGTTAGCTGCCAAATTGTACTTTGTATTCTCTTAGTTATGTTATGGTTGCTTGAGGACAAGCAATTGTTTAAGTTGAGGGTGTTGATGTGTGAGCCTACGCAAACACATTTGAGGCTTTTTGATAGTTTACTTTGATTTTTGTAGTAAATGTTGAGACGTAGGAGAACCAAAAATAATGGAAGAAAAAAGGCTAAAAAGTGAAGCAAAATAAAGGACAAGTGTGGCTGATGACGTTTATGATAAGTCATCTGCCTAGTGATAAGCTGTCAAGGATTCTGTCATTCTTAAACAGAGAATGAGAGTTGAAGACATTTTTGTGATGACGTTCGTGATAAGTCGTCAGGTTGGTGATAAGGCATCAACATTATCGTCAGCCTTAGACAACAGAAGCAAAAAGTATAGAGGAGCTGACGACATCCATGATAAGTCGTCTGACTCCTGATAAGCTATCACGGATGTCATCGTATATTCTGAGAAAAAGCTACAACTTTAATTTTATTTCCTTATTTAGGTTGAACTATTTAAAGTCTTTTTTAGGGTTTTCTGGAATATTTCATTCATCATCATCATTATTCTAAAGAGAGTTCGATACTTTGAGTCTTGAAGAATATTTTCCAATATTTTTTCCTCTATCTTTTTAGATTCAAACAATACAACTATTTTGGGGGGTTTTCCTTTGTGATATAATCTATGATTCACTAATTATTATCCATCTCTGTAAGTTAATCATCTGAATTATGTATTCAATTATGTGTTTTGTTCTTTGCATCATGAGTGGCTAAACTCCATTAACCTGAATTATGGGATCTAGGGTTAGGCCATGATGATGTGCTAAACACTCAAGATTTAATAGGTGTTAGGATTTCTTGATAATTCTGAGATTTTAATTAACATTTATTGGTTGCAAATAGTAGAAAAGCCTACTTTGATTTGCTTGAGAAAGAAATCACATATAGTAGGAAGTGAATTATCAATTTAATAATCAGTGTTGTAACAAGGTTGATTAACTTGAGGTAAAATCTAGGAAGTTAATAGCGATTTCCTAAGTCTGAGAGGATTAGGAAATTAGACGCTTAAATAGGTCAAGAGACATATGAACACATCATCAATAAAGATGGCTTGTTATCCTAACCACCGTGAGAATCTTGAGTCACTTTTAGCATCTGTCATGTACCGTAAACCCTAGTGAATATAATTTTGGTTATTTCATAAAATCTTGATTACAAACATCGAAATTAAAGTGACAAACAATTATTTGTGAAAATTCAACCCCCATTTTAGGAAATATTAAACTATCAGTGAATTAAATCACAAATGACTTGAGTCCACACCATATTCCCTATGTGATTCGACCCCAAACTAGTTGGGTTTTATATTGACAACGATCGCTTACACCCATTCAAGAGTGTAGTTTGAGCGTTATCATAAGGAAAGTTGATACGTTTTGTTTGTTTTTAAGTGGTTTGGAAAAAATAATACCCCTCCAAAAAAATTTGAATTGTGTGATGTTAATATATTTATGACTATTGTGAATCTTGGTATGGCATTAGGATTAGGAAAACTAATCATAGCTTTGCATTTGCATGAACTAGATAGGTAGAAGTTGGTAATATAACCCAATACCATGTGTGTATGAGATACCTAGTTTCCTTTGAGCATTTAATCCAAAATGTGCCCTTTTAGTCTTGCCTAGTTTGTATGCTAGTTGGTTAGGACATGATCGTAGGTCATTTTGATTCACTCCATGCTTAGCCTAAATAACCACCCAAAATGAATAAGTATACCTTAATCCCTAATTTGAGCCTACATTGACCCATTGTTTTTGTTTACACCTTTTCATCTTCCCAAATAGATTATAATGAACCTATTTTATCCCTGGTCCCTCCTTGGATATTATGCACCTCAATTCAAGCAAATAACTAAGTTGAGCGTGGCTATCAAAGATGTTTGTAGTTAAAGTTTGGTATGCAGAAGGGTGTAATGTAAAGAAAAATCTAGTAAGGTTGGGTTGGGTAGAAGAAAAAAATAACTTTAAAACTAAAAAGACAATAAAGTAAAAGCAAAAAGAAAACCATACCCAATCCGAGAAAATCAATAAAGGAGAAAATAGAGGAATAAAAGAGAATGGGTAAGTAGTAGAGCCAAAATGTATATGTAGTGTTAAGGAAGCTAAGTCATTAGATCCTAAAGGTAATATAGCATCCCCCAAGCCTACTTTACAAGTTGAGTAAAGTCCTATAGCTATCCTAGTCCAACCATCCAAAAAACTCATGTATAGAAAATAACGGCACTCCTGTGGAATTCTATGCATATTGATCGGAACATCATTTATGAGAATGTATTGAGATAGTCCCTTGCATTGACATGCATGATGATATTGTGAGAGATAGGACTTTTTTATGTGAGGTTACATGGGTTTGTTATCAACTGTTTATCTATTTGGGTAGTGTAACTTGAATATTTGCTTGACTATTTGTTGTTAATGTAAATGCATTCCTTGATTCCTCTATGTCATACTGTTGTGCTAGATAGATCCATATAGTGGTTTTGAAAAAGTTTGGAAATAGGAGAGGATAAAAAATTTTGACCTAAATTTGGGTTGACTGCCATAGGTGCCTTAAGTTTTCTTAGTTTAGCATTGCAACATCTTTGTTATGTATTAGTTCCGGAGGACATGCAAATATTGAAAGTTGAGGATGTTGATGTGATATGGTTTCATGGCACTTTTAATGCTTAAAACTAGAATTTATGCAAGTACATAGTTCTTTTTGTTTGATGTCAAGTGTTTTGTGTTTGTTTTGAAGAAAACCAGGTTTTGGACAAAAAGAGGAGAAAAAAATTATAAAGTGTTGTAGAGGACCAACTTATGGACCGTAAGTCACTCTGCTATTATTAGAAAAGGGTACTAAAGATCTGAAGTTTGCTTTAAGAGTTGTAAAGACTAACTTACGGGACGTAAGTGGTACCTATTCACCTCATAAGTGCCATAGTAAGTGACGAAAGAAAAGTTGTGAAAAATAAAATTTTTTTCTAAGAATTATGAAGACCCACTGATGGAACATAATTGGTACTTACGCCCCTCATAAGTGGGAGTCCTGAAGATGCTTATTTTCTTAGAGACCTACGACTCACCTAGGGTCTGTAAGTAGTAACTATGGCTCGTAAGAGGGTCCATAGGTAGTTTCTGACCTAGTTTTTCTTTTTTATTTTGGTTAGAATTTTTAGGGTTATGATGTATTATATAAATATCCTATTGATGTTTTATTATTAGTGTATGCATTCTTTATACTTATAACATTATATTGATTACGAGATTTGACTTCTGATATTTGAATCTTTGTTCTTGGTGTTTACTATTGGATATCAATTTGAGATTCTAGTTTTCATTCTTAATCTATTATGTGTTTATTCATATGCTTTATTTTATGAATTCTATTGGTGTTCTTGCAAATATGAGCGGCTAAAAATCACTTAACTAAGGTTCTGGGAACCATTATAGAATAATAAAGTAGAGGAAGTGCAAAGTCGTTCTTGGTTGATGTTCTTGCATGGATTATGATTTTATTTATTTTGATTAATTTCTTAATGTCTGCAGTAGTTAAGAACCATCGTATATTCCCCACCATCTCCACAAGAGAGGTTGAGATTAGGAGAAAAAGATCATAACAATAATTGGAAATTATAAACCTTTATCGAATTAACTTGAGACCTAAAATAAGATAGTTAATCTAGGATCCAGGGTAAGGGTTAGAAAGGTGATACACTGAGACTTATAAGGTGATGAGTGAAATTCACCAAAGTTTTCAAAAGATGGTTGTAACACCCTTAAATTTTGAGAATTTTTATTTTTGGCCTCCTCTTGTTTAAAATGTCAATTTTTAACTTAACTTGTACTTAGATATGTTAAAGGGGTGTCCCAAGGGAGTTTTGGAATTTTTGGATAGGATTTGGGGTGGTTTAGGGTCACGAAGGTAGTAAGCCTCCACAATATTGACGTGTCACAGAGGCTAGCTTCTGTAATAGCCTCCATGACATGGAGTTTGGTCTCCATGTTAGGGTCCGTATCACAGAGTTTATCCACCATAATAAGGTCTATGCCACAAACCTAAGTAAAAATGTGATTGTTTTGTTTTATTTCAATTGGGTGAGGCGTAATGAGTTCTTTTAACTTATAAAGTACCTTTAAACACTAGATGAGACAATTCTCATCAGTTTTCATGACATAACATTGACTATTTAACTCTCAAACTCTAAACCCCAAGAAAGCATAAGGGTTACAATGTACGTTCATCATTCGGGTTCCAAGTTTTTAATTATTTACAAATTTTTGTGTGTCTAACATATGTTACTCTTCTCCAACTAGTATTTTATCAAAAGCTTGTGTTTATGATTGTATCCATATAATTTTATAAATGTTTTGAATATGGGTTGAGGGCTTTTGAAACATTATTAATGTAATTGCTTTTTCATAGTTTACATATGACTATTCATGCTTTATTTGTGGTTTTGAACTTGTGGGGTGAATACGTATTGTTAATAAACTTGGGGATTATGATTTCCCATAATTTATGAATATTAACCATTAAAGCGACAATGAACTCAATCCCATATTGTGAAATTGGTTTTGGATATGAAAAGTATGCATATTAAACTACTCTTGAAGTATTGCATAATGTGAAAAGCTAATGAAGCATAATGATTTTGAATTGAACCTTATGGGTTTTGTAATTCCCTAAGCCAATGTATAATTGAACTAAGGCGGTTGAGATTTTCCACAAGTAGTGACACTTGTTTGGCATATTGATGTTACCTTACAAATGTAGTTGGTATGTGATACGAATGGTGTATGCCTAAATGTGTATTATGGTTTAATAAATTGAAATGTGTGATAAATGATTTAATGGGGCTTAAAAAAGGGTTGTATAATTGGGCCATGAAAGTGGCAGTCCTGAGGGACCAATATTAGAAACAACATTTGTCGACGTAGGGGTCTAAATGGCTTAAGGGTTTGAGTTCCCTTGCTTGTGACCAAGTGGTTTGAGTCTACCTTAATATCAGTATTACATGATTGGAGGTTTGAGTCTACCACATTACATTATATAATCGGGTGCTTAAGTTACCTTAGTATATAAATGGGAGCTTTGAGTTCCTTATGCATATATATGAGATTATTCTCTGATTTGCGCAGCTACACACACCGGGGCCAAACCAGGAGGTGAGTCAGGGTCCTATATAGCACGTTGGTACTATTATATGAAGGTTAAGAGACACAATCCAGGCTAAGGTTTTAAACATCCATGTTAAGCCTTGTCCCCTACCCCGTAATATGATATATTTATATATATATATAAATATGTATATGTATATATATATGTATGTGTATATGTATATGTATATGTATATGTATATATATATATGTATATGTATATGTATATGCATTTGATTATGTGCATGGAATTTGAATGATTTTGTACTGTTGACCATGGCATTATGTTATCCTATATTCCTAAGTTATGTAGCAGCACTCTAATAGCTAACCATCTTTAGATGTTGTATCCCTATGTGATGTCTACTCCTCTTACACAATGACTAGGTGATCATGGGATATCTGATAATTCAAATTGAAGTGGTGAGCTTTCACTATTCAGAAGACCCTATTTTAGGTTTTAGGTTCCATTATGTATTGACTCATTATCATGGATATGTTTTTGGCTATGGTTGGGGACCAACTTATCGTTGGTTTTGTTATATGATTTGTTGGACAGTACTATGGACATGAGATTAGTTGTTGAACATATAAACTCCTTTGAGTCTGAATCATATTCTTATATCTCACTATTTATGTTGGAGTTCCACTATTAAGTTGTATTATTATCTAGTTGACAAGTCTAAGAGGGTGGTCTCTAGTCCTCAGTAGACTTGAGATGCCATTTATGGATAGGCCCTAGTTTGAGCCATGACAAAGTTGGTATCAGCACCTAGGTTCATGGTCAGTTGGGAGTTCACAAAGTCATGTTAATTAGAGTCTCTTTTATAGCTATGTAGCACTCTATACTTATAAGAGAGAGGCTACAAGGTATTTAGGAAATGTTTCCCCTTCTTGCTATCTTATTTTCATGCTATAGAGTCTAAAGTATTAAATTCCTTTAACTCCCATTTATTCGCCTTTTAGATCATGCCTTCCATATGAGATGAAGCTTATAGAAACTCATCTATACTTCTTGAGGACAATATGGGTGAACCTCATCAAACTTATGGGGTATAAACTTGGTCTAGTAGCGTTACTTTTGATTATCCTCATAGATTTCCACCTGTCTCCACTAATCCTCCCCCAGATGGTGACACCCGTACTTAGTCACCTCAAGGAGATATTTCTAATTCTAAGTTCCACAATCTATCCACTTTTTGACCTAATTGATGAAATTTCAATCACGTCGGACGAGTTCTACTGGTATTGTTAGGAGCTTATCTAAGGCCACTTGAGTTGGCTAGTTATGAGGTTTATTCCTCAAACTTTCCTTAGTACTAAGGTTGAGGAAGATCCTCAAGGTTTTATAGATGAGATAGAGAAGATCTTGTAGGTTATGCATACTATAGAGATAGAAGGTATAGAATTCCCTGCTTATCAACTAAAGGATGTAGTGTACCAATGGTATGAAGAGTGGGTGAGACTTAGTGTGAGGATTTTGAGTCCACTTTGTGGGATGATTTATTTAGTACTTTTCTTGATTGCTTCTTTCCTCAGAAGTTCAGGAAGGAAAGACCTAAGGGGTTTATGAATATAAAGCAAGATAGGATAATAGTGAAGTAATATGCTTTGAAAGTTCCACCAGTTTTCATGATATGCTCCTGAGCTAGTGTCTGGCATGAGGAAGAGAATTAGGAAAATTTCTTTTGATTTGTCTCATGAATTAATTATGGAGAGCAAAGCTGACTTATAAAAAAAGGGTATAGATATCTCTCGACTGGTAGTGCATATGAAGCAGGTTAAGGAGGAAAAAAAAAGCAAGCAGAGATAGGGGAAAGATAGAGTAAGAAGTTTTGGTATTCGAATGATGGTGGAGGTTAACAATAGAATGGTAGAGATGGTGGGAAATGATCTTAGAAGAAGTAGGGCAACTTAAGTTCCTATTCGACGGCTAGTGCACCTTATCCAAAGCTATTCGCAGATTATTATTTTCAGAGTGGTGATGTTTATAGGGAATAGGGTGCCCAATTTAAGGATAATAGTTCCTAGTTAGATCCATCATATCTTTCTTGTAGATTTTGTGATTAGTTGCACCATTGACAGTGGGATGAGGGGAGGAATAGGTGTTTTTGTTTCGGTCAAATTGGTATTTTTAGCATGATTTCCCACATAGAGTTGCTTCTAGCTAATAAGGTCCCTGCGGCCACTTCATCAGTTTTTTCACCATAAGGTACCACTTCTAGTACTGATACTAGTTGGAATCGTCTCTATGCTAGTACCATCTATCAACAGTCAATGATATCTCATGATATTGTCACTGGTATGTTGAAACTCTTCTCTTATGATATGTAATGCTTACTTTTCCTAGGGTCCACTCATTCTTATATGACCCCATTTGTGGGTTTATATTTTGTTTTTGGTCCTAAGTGTATTTCAAACCCTTTTTCTATTTCTACTATAGTGGATGACTCAATTATTGCTAAAAGGATCTATAGAGGTTGCATGGTTTCTGCTGGTGGTAGGAAAATTTTGGTGGATCTGATTGAATTAGATATGTTAGATTTTGATATCATCTTGGGGATGGTTGGTTACATTGATGCTATGTCTCTTTAGACTGTCGTACCTATAAGGTCATTTTCTAATTGCCTAATGAGTTGGTTATTGAGTGGGAAGGGAGTTCCTTAGTGCCTAAGTAAAGGTTTATATCATATCTTAGAACCCAAAAATTATTTCCAAGATGTGTCTTTATTATCTAGTTCGAGTTAAAGATTCTAACTTAAAGGGTCCTTCTTTATGATCTGTTGTTGTGGTTAGTGAATTTTCTGAGGTCTTCCCTTATGATCTTCCTAGTGTCCCTCCCGATAGGGAAATAAATTTTGGGATCAATCTTCTCCCGAACACTCATCCTATCTCTATCCCTTCTTATAGAATGGCTCCGGTTGAATTGAAGAAACTTAATGAGCAGTTAAAGGATCTTCTCGACAAAGGTTTTCTCCGCCCTAGTCTTTCTCCTGGTAGTGCTCCCATCCTTTTCATATATGAAAAGGATGGTTCTCTTCAAATGTGTATTGATTACCGTTAGTTGAATAAGGCAACAGTGAAGAATAAGTACCCTCTTCCTAGGATTGATGACCTATTTGACCAACTTTAGGGTGCTAAGTATTTCTCTATGATTGACCTTCGGTTGGGTTATCATTAGTTAAAGATTAGGGAGAAGGATATCTCTAAGACTATTTCTCGTACCTGATATAGAAATTTTGAGTTCTTGGTCATGTCTTTTGGATTAAACAGTGTCCCGATGATATTTATAGATCTCATGAATCGAGTATTCTGTCAGTACTTGGACTTATTTGGGATTGTGTTTATCGATGATATTTTGGTAAATTCGAAGAGTAAGGTGGATCATGCCAACCACCTTCGTATTGTGTTGGAGACCCTAAAAGATCAGTATTTTTATGCTAAGTTTACAAAATGTAAATTTTGGTTGAATGTTGTTACTTTTCTAGGTCATATTATTTCTAGTGAGGGGATCATGGTAGATCCATACAAAGTTGTGATGGTTAAGAAGTATCCTAGACCTACAACTCCAACTAATATTTGAAGCTTCTCGGGTTTAGCCAATTATTATAGGAGGTTTGTGGGGAGTTTTTCATCGATCATTGCACCTTTGACTAGGTTAACTTAGAAGAAGGTGAAGTTTTTGTAATTTGATTCTTGTAAGAGGAGTTTTGAGAAACTAAAAGATAAATTGACTTCTGCTCGGATTTTGACCCTGTCCGAGTGTAGTGATAGCTTCGTGGTTTATTGTGATGCATCCTGCGTGGGGCTTGGTTATGTATTGATGCAGCATGGCAAGGTGGTGGTATATCCCTCTAGGTTGTTGAAAGTTCATTAGATGAATTATCTAACAAATGATTTAGAGTTGTTGGCTATGGTGTTTGCATTGAATATTTGGTGGTACTATCTTTATGGGGTCCATGACAATATCTATTCAGATCATACGAGTTTGTAATATGTATTCACCCAGAAAGATTTGAGTGTCAAGTAGACATAAGTCACAACTATAACCCAGGTAAATCTAGTGTGGTTGTTGATTCTCTTAGCAAGTCATCAATGGAGAGTCTATCCCATGTGGATTAGGAGAAGTTGGACTTGGTGATGGATATTCACCATTTAGTTGTGTCTCTTAAATTTTGAAGAGGGTGGTGTTTTTGTGCAAGAGATGGTGACATCATCTCTTGGTGTTGAAGTAAAGGAGAAGCAGGTGTTGGACCCTACAATGATGCAAATCAAGGATATTTTGGGAAGAAAAAGGTGATGGCTTTCAAGATTGGGATGATGGTATCTTGAGGTACCAAGGTAGGTAGCTAAGTGCATGGTGTGTCAAAAAGTAAAGGTGGAGCACTTCAGTCCTGGTGAGTTGTCTCAAGAAATTAAGTTGCCTATGTGGAAATGGGAAGTAATAAATATAGATTTTGTTACCGGTCTTCCATGGACTAGAAACCAGTTTGATTTTATTTGGGTCATCATAGATAGGATGACTAAGTCTGCTCACTTCGAACCAGTGAGGACTAATTATTTTGTTGAGGACTATGCAAGGTTATTTATTCAAGAGATCATGAAGTTGCATGGTGCTCCATTTTCCATTATTTCTAATCATGCTACTTATTTCTAATCTCATTTTTCACGGTCATTTCAAAGAGTTTTAGGGACAAAGGTAACCCTTAGTATCAGTTTCCACCCGCGGATGGATGGACAAGAAAAAAGGACCATTCAAACTTTAGAGGATATGCTTTGGGCTTGTCTAATTGACTTTGGTGTTAGTTGGGTTGACTATGTGCCTATTACAGAATTTGTATACAATTATACCCGACACTCTAGAATTGGTATGGCTCCTTATGAGGCATTATATGGTAGAAGGTACAGATTCCCCATCGGGTGATTCGAAATTGGTGAAATGAGGTTGTTCAGTTCTGATTTAGTTCATCAAGCTATGGAGAAGGTGAAGGTGATCTGGGATAGGCTTAAGACCGCCCAAATTTGCCAAAAGTCCTATGAGGATGTGAGGCAAAGAGAGTTAAATTTTGATGAGGATGATTGGGTGTTCTTAAAGGTGTCTCCCATGAATGGAGTGATGTAATTTTGTAAGAAAGGGAAGCTCAGTCCCTGTTATGTTAGCCCCTATCTAATTGTAAGGAGTGCAAAAAATGTTGGCTATGAGATACAATTCCCTACAAGCTTAGGTTCTATTTACCCTGTGTTTCATGTGTCCATGTTGAAGAAATGTATGGGTGATACTTCCTTGGTGGTGCCTATTGAGAGTGTCAATATCTTGGAATCCCTGTCGTACGAGGAAGTCCCAATGGAGATTTTTGATAGGCAAGTTTGTAGGTTGCAGACTAAAGATGTAGCTTCAGCAAAGGTCCTTTGGAGGAATCATAAGGTAGAAGAAGTCACTTTGGAAGCGGAGGAAGATATAAGGGCTAAGTACCCATTCTTATTCCATGCATCGGACTAAATAGCTTAAGGTATGAATTCTATTTTCCCTTGTAATCATCCGGGTTTATCATTTGATTTTGGTGTAATATTATTTTACTCGTATGAAGAGTGTCCTAGCTCAATATTCGGGGACGAATGATCCTAAAGGGGGGATAGTGTAACACCCTCAAATTTTGAGCATTTTTAAAATTTTTGGCCTCCCTATGTTTGAAACATCGCTTAAATTGTACTTAGATATGTTAAAAGGGTATCCCGGGGGAGTTTCGGAATTTTTGGATGGGATTTAGGGTGATTTAGGGTCATGGATGCAGTAAGCCTCCATGATATCGACGTGGCAAAGAGGCTGGCTTCAATGATAGCCTCCGTGATAGAGAGGTTTGTCTCTGCATTAAGGTCCGCAGCATGGAGGTTAGCCTCTGTGATAAGTTTCGTGCGACGGACCTATGTGAAAATGCAGTTGTTTTGATTCTATTTTAATTGGATGAGGGGAAATAATGTCCCTTCACTTATAAATGGATTTTAAACACTATATAATCCAATTCTCATCAGGTTTCATGATACAACATCAATTATTTCTTTATCAAACTCCAAACCCCAAGAAAGCATAAGGGTTTTAACGTACGTTCATCATTCAGGTTCTAAGTTCTCAATTGTTCACAAGTCTTTCTGTGACTAAGGCATGTTACTCTTCCCTAAATGTTATTTTATCAAAAGTATGTGTTTATAATTGTATCCGTGCTATTTTGTTAAGGTTTTGAATGTGGGTTGAGGGTTTTTGAAACATTGTTGATGTAATTGCTTTTCCCATCATTTACAAATGACTATTCATGCTTTATTCATGCTTTTGAACTTGTTGATTGCATGGGTATTATGAATAAACTTGGGGATTGAAGAGATAATGACCTCAATCCTATATTGTGAAATTGGTTTTAAATATGAAAATTATATAGATTGAACTACCCTCAAATTAATAAAGTATAATAATTTCGAATTGAACCTTATAGGGTTGTGTAATTCCCTAGAACCAAGTGATTGGGTGTATTTATGAACTTTAGTGTTATTATCCTAGCTTATTTAGCCTTGTTTGGAGGACAATTCGTGCTTTTTATATGTTAATGATGATATAAATTATCATCTAAGTGTTTAAGTATTGTACTACAACGTTTAAAGTTGTTTCCAAACAAGTTTGGGTTCAAATTGATCACTTAGAGTTCAATCGAGAAAACTAGTTTTACTAGCTTGAGCTAGGTGTTTGTCTAGTCTATTGTGTTGGGTTCTAATGTGTTGAATTAGTTCCTAATAGTTTTATTGTGTAATTATGTGTGTAACAACCTTTTTATAGTCTTAAATTGCTAGTGAATTAATCCAAGAGTCAAAACACGAAGTAAAGATTGAAGTGGTCAAGCCTAGTCTTAGCTCGGGTTTCTAGTTCACCGTTCTTGGAATTGTATTGTTTTGAGCTATAATCAATGGTGAATTATGACGTCTTATTCAAGGTGATTGGATTTTGAGGATATATTTATGATATACAAGCTGAAAAAGAAATGGAAACAACACCACAAGGTGTGGGATGGAAGACAACAAAAAAAGTCTAAGTTTGGCGTCAAAGGCAATTTCCAGTAAGCCAATGTGAAATAGGGGCTGCGTGGACCTCTCCCTAGTGGAATAACAACGTGGTGAGCTGATAGATCTAGTGTAATAAGCCACGTGATGCGCTTCTCTCTCCATAAGGGCTGACCAATGCGGCACAAGGTTCTCTCCACCAACGGCAAATTTTCTCCTACTATAAATAAAACACATGTACTTATATGTATGCACTTTTGGAAGACTTTGTTTTTGGGGAGGGGTAGATCAGCACTTGTTTTAGGGTTTATATCTCCTTACTTTAGCTTTTTAATAATTTAATCAAGTATTCAATTATTTGGTTTATGGTTATGTCTATTAGTGGCTAAACGCCCCCTTTCCGAGGTTAAAGCCAAGAACATGACTACAATTGTTACAAATTGATTTGGTTTTGTTTATTTATCATATTTGGTTGTACTACCCTTGTTATCATTATTTTAAGGATTCACGACCCTTAGACTACATATATTGTCGACCTTGTGATCTCAAGAGGCGGAATAGGAAGACAAAATGTAGGGGTAAATAGAGTAGGGTTCTTATTCCTCTATAAAATAAGGGATTTCAATTAGCATATAGGATAGGGAT
Organism: Capsicum chinense; assembly: GCA_026120095.1. Taxonomy (NCBI): domain Eukaryota; kingdom Viridiplantae; phylum Streptophyta; class Magnoliopsida; order Solanales; family Solanaceae; genus Capsicum; species Capsicum chinense. Next base: position 183,885,502 of record JAPEIP010000013.1, read on the forward strand.
ATATCTAGAAGCCTTACTAGGTTCACTGTGGGATGAAATATAAATGCATTTAGCTTAGTTCTCACCTCCTCACTCAAGGATGTAGTTGTGGTTCTGAGTTAGATAGGTGGTTAGAGGTCCGAAACCATGATCATAAAATCAACCCCGTGAATCAACAACTAAGATAAGTAACTTAACCTATGAAGTTCAATAGAATAGTATGATTGTTCATAGTTCTTTAGCCCCGGTTTTTCATCCATTTATTTTTCAAAGTACTTACTTTCACACACAGTTAACTGTACTTTTACTTTACAAACCTTTAAAACACTTTTGCTTACGTTGCACTACTTTAATCTCTATAGTTGAACTTTAATTGAATAGTTGTTAAAACAAGTCTTTGAGAGACCAATATTTGGCTTTTTATAAGGCCACTTTATTACTTAGTGAGACCACGTACACTTGCGTATACGCTTGGGAGCGACAAGTTTTTGGTGCCGTTGCTAGAAACTTGTAATTTGGCAACTATTTTCTTTTTAGTTTTACTTTTAAGATTACTTTGGTGCTTTACTCTTTGTCTTAGGATTGAATTTTTAGGAAATAAGTTTGCAAAGTAGTAAGTTGGAAAGGGATAGGGAATTGGTTGAACCAAGCCCCAAACTCAAGCAACGTTTCTATTAATGAAGGGGATAAGAAATCCTTCTCCCCTGAATCTCACAATTTCAATAGGAACAAGACAATCCTTCTCTAATGGTTGAAGATCAACCAGCCCGTAGAACAATTCCAGAAGTGGCAATCTTACTTCCAACAAATTTGACCTCTTTTTTTCAGAAACTAGCTGCTGGAGGTAATTTTGAGCTTAAACAAAACATAGTGCAACTTTTGATCAGCAGTGGATAGTTTACCAAGCTTTCATATGAAGATCCATAAGCCCATCTGTGTAACTTTCTAGAGATCGGTGACATATTCATCCCTATGGGTGTGTCAACTAATTATGTTTGGCTGACACTATTCCCCTTTTCACTGTTGGGGAAGTGAAGAAGTGGCTGAATGCTGAGCTGGCAAGTTCAATCAAAAATTGAGATGACTTTGACCAGAAATTCCTCATCTGATTCTTTCCTTCTGGCAAGACTGTGAGTTTGTGCTGTGAGATTGTATTCTTTAAACAGAAGCCAGATGAGAACTTATATCATGCTTAGGAGTGCTTTAAGGCTCTTATTTGGGACTATCCACATCATCAATATTTCAATGAGGTATTAGCTCACACTTCTGTTGAGATACTTGACCATAACATGAAAAATTTTCTAGATTCAGCTGGAGGTGGTCAAGCTTTGGAGCTGACGTAAGATGGGCTATATACTTTTTTAAGCCGTATTGCACAAGGAAATCTTGAGTGGCATTTTGACTCAAGAAGTGTTATGAAGAAGGTTGCAGGTGTGTTGGAGGTGGACCAGTTTACTACTATAGCCGCCCATATTGCTGCTCTGCAAAATCAGATAAGCAATATGAAGTTAGACATTACACAACCTGCAGCCACAGTGAATGTAATTCAACAGACTGTAGGTTGGTGTGGCATTTGTGGTAACAATAGGCTTTCATTGGCAATGTGTGCTGCAAATCCTGAGTCCGTGATGTTCTTGGGCAATGCTCAAAGGCAGAATTATGGGAACACCCAAAATCCAAAGTGGCAGACTCAGCACCCAATGAATTACTGGAACAATCAACAATAATAGTCTCAACAGTCGCAGGCTCAGAGTAATCAAATTACGACTTAAATAAATAATGTTGAGGATATGTTGAAACAAATTATAGCTGGTCAAGCATAGTTAACAATAGAAATAAAAAGTCAACAAGCAGATGTAAACAGCCAAAATGCAGAGATAAAGAGCCAGCAGATTGCTATAAAAACTTAGAGATACAATTGGGGCAAATACAACAGGTGAAAAAACCAGGCCTCAAGGTTGTTTTCCAAGTGATACTGAAAATCCTAAGCAAGTAATGGCAATTTCTTTTAGGAGTGGCAAGGAGCTGAATGAAGATCCTCCAGGGAAATCTAAGGAGGTAGATGTAGAGTGAATTCCCCTACATGTATCCGAAAAAGTTGCTGAAAAATTATGAAAGTTTGAGTACTCAAAAATAAAAGTTGCAAAATATGTGAAGGAGAAAATACCACTACCTTTCCCACAGAAGCATATAAAGTCAAAAGAGGATGCATGCTTCTAAAATTTCTTTGACACGTTCAGAAAGCTTTATATTAACCTTTCTCTTTTTGATGTTTTGCAAGGAATTCCCAAGTATGGTAAGTACTTGAAGGATGTGGTCTCTAATAAAATTAAGCTATAGGATGTTTAGGCAGTTGCACTCACTGAGGAGTGTAGCTCTGTGGTGATGCAGAAGATGCCTAAAAAGCTCAAGGACCCTAGGAAGTTCACTCTCCCTATTCAAATAGGGAATAGTAAAGTGGTGCATTCACTTAGTGACTTAGGGGAAAGCATCAATTTGATGCACCTCTATTTGTTCAACACTTTGGGCTTAGGTAAGCCGAGACTGAGCTCTGTGTTACTATAACTGGCAAACGGGACCATAGTCCATTGTGAAGAAGTCATAGAGGATGTTCTCATCTAGGTTGGTAAGTTTATTATTCCTGTTGATTTTATTGTTTTAAATTTTTAGGTAGATAAAAGAGTATCAGTCATCTTAGAACATCTATTTTTAGCAATGAGAGGAGCTTTAATAGATGTGAGAGAATTCACACTCACAATGAGGTTGATAATAAAGATACAATTTTTAAAGTCTACAAACCGCTTCAAACAATATCCCATTATAAAGATTTGTGTATGATTACAATAGTCGAGTGGGATAAGTATGGGATGGTGGAGTCTGTTCCACGAAAGAGCTCTTTGGACTTCCTCATTGAGCAGCCCAAGTCTCTAATACCTCATCCCGATATGATGCAGATCTATGAGCCTAAAAAGGCTTAAGTTGAGAAATCTGTCAACTGTGAGATTTCAAACTCAAGATATTAAAAATGAGTAAGAATATGGCCTCCAAGTAGGAGGAAGAGGGTGAAGGAATATGGATGAGTCAAAGATTGGTTCATGCTGCAACACCAAATTAGGTGTTGCTTTGGAGGCAACCCAAGTTAAGGTAGGTTTTATTTTCAACATTTTAGTTTTTACTTCAGGAGTTTTTGTATTTTAGAGTCATATATTGATGGGAAGTCTGAGTATCAGAAAACCTGAGCTAAAGAGCATGGCGAAGGCTGAGTGTAGGGTCCCCAGACCCCTTGATATGTAAAGATACTACTAGTTAGGCCTAGAGACCTTAGGGAGTATTTATATCTCTACTTTTAAGTATATTAGGAAAAAGTAGATTCTTAAGTATGGGGTGGGGAAAATCCCATTTTTGGGTAATTTAATAATTTTTTGTTAAAAATAAATATGGGGTATTCTTGTTCGTGTTATATCTGATTTCATAATGCATGTGTTTTGATGGTAAAAAGTATGTTGATCATGTGAATGGCTATTGTGGAGACTCCCAAGCTCATGTTTATGACTTTTGTACCAATTGGCTTAATGTTGAATTCATGTTATTGTTTGGTTAAGTGTCTATGATGATCCTACGTGTGTTGATATGTGTCATATATGTGTGAGGTTGTTTGTACATTTCTTTTTTCATATGATATCTAAAACTTTCCTGGTGTGTATGCAAAATAAAATAAAGAATGTGGGTTTAGGAGATGATATAGGCATTTCCTTAATAGCCTTATTTCATACTCTCTTTTACCTACCCTTGTGTATATCCTAGTTGAACCCCGTTGATCCTTTAGCATTTTATTTAGTAGCCTAATATGTTGCCTAATCCCTTCTTTGGATGACTTTAATTTTATCCAAAAGATCCTAAGTTCTTAGTGAAAAATTTATTGAGTTAAGGAGTTTAAAACATAAAAGGAGAAAAGGTGTAAGCGAAGCCCCAAATTGATAGTTATTGGTATGTAAAAATTGGTTGGTTGTGGTTTGGATTTAGAGAAATTTATGCCAAAGAAATTCCAATTTTTAGCCCAATCGTGTTACAATGAACCTTTTTTGTCCTTGGTCCTTCTTGGACATTGTCCACCTCAACTTAGGCAATTCCTTAAGTTGAGGGTGTCTATCATAGGGGTGCGCAATGTATAATAGGACTGAACAAGGGTAAAATTGAATGATGTGTACATAGAATACTCCTACCATATTGTATGTAAATGAGCTTAATGAGATGGGGTAAAATAAAAGATGTGTAAAGGTAGTAGAGGTGAAAGTTGGTTGCTAGAGATTGATCTTAATTGTATAATGTGATATATTAAAGCGCTTAGGGAAGATAGTCACTATTACTAGCCAGAATAGTTCCTACCCATCCCTTAGTTGACATTATAACCCTTAGATACCTATTTGATCCTAAGTCTAACATTCTGATATTAGTTTAGTACTACACTAAGAGCAAGCCTATGGTTCATCATTTGTAACATTTGAATTCCTTATGAGAGTGAGTACAATTTTATTCTTGTACGCATTTTGTGATAAATTACATTTATGTAAGTGATTATGGGTAACTCTCTTATTGTCAGGGCATATATTTGTTGAATGTTGGGAGAATTATGTGATGTCTTTTAGTGAGCAATATATATGAGTTTTCCAACTGGGTGAGTCAATTCTTAAGCCTAGGATATCTTGGAGTAGTATTCTTGAACTTTTAATTATATATGTAACATTGTTAGTGTAGAAACTTGTATTCTATGTAGTCATTAAGGTACTATCTTGAGTTTTTTGCTTGTAGTAGAAGTGTAGAGTCTCCTCAGCTTATGATGCTTATAGTGAAGAGTTGTTCGAGGACTAACAAAAATTTAAGTGTGGGGTGGTGATGTTGGGTGTATTTATGCACTTTAGTGTTGTTATCCTAGCTTATTTAGCCTGGTTTTGAGGACAATTACTGTGATTTATGTGTTAATGATGATATAAATAAGCATATAAGTGTTTGAGTAGAGGATTGAAATGTTTAAATGTGTTTCCAAAGAAGTTTGGGTTCAAATTGATCACTTAGAGTTCAACCGAGAAAACTAGTTTTACTAGCTTGAGCTAGGTGTTTGTCTAGTCTATTGCATTGGGTTCTAATGTGTTGAATGAGTTACTAATTTCTTTATTGTGTGATAATGTGTGTAACAAGTTGTTTATATTTCTTAAAGTGCAAGTGAATTAAGCTAAGTGTCGAACACTAAGTACAGTTTTAAGTGGTCAAGCCTTGTCTTAGTTCGAGTTTTTAGTTCACTGTTCTTGGAATTGTGTTGTTTAGAGCTATATTCCATGTTGTATGATGATTTATGATTGGTTAGTTCAAATTTAGTATATATTGATGATATACAAGCTGAAAACAAAGTGGAAACAACACCACAAGGTGTGGGATGGAAGGCAAAAGCAAAAGGATAAGTTTGGCATCAAAGGTAGTTTGTAGTAAGCGAACGTCAAATAGGGGCAGCGCGGACCTCTTCCTAGTGGAATAAGAAATGTGGTGCGCTTCTCTATCAAGTTTAATAAGCCAGGTTATGTTCTGTTCCCTCCATAAGGGCTGACCAATGCAGCACAAGGCTCTCTCCACCAATGGCAAATTTTCTCCTACTATAAATACAACACATGTACTTGTTTGTATGCACTTTTGGACAACTTTAGCTATGGACATGTTCTAATCACCACTTATTTTAGGGTTTATTTCTTGTTACTTTAGATTTTTAATAGATTTAATCATGTATTCAATTATTTGGATTACGGTTATGTCTATTAGTGGCTAAACGCCCCCTTATCGGGGTTAAAGTCAAGAACATGACTACGATTGCTATGAATTGATTTGGTTTTATTTATTTATCATATTTGGTTATTTGTTTACCCTTATTTTCATTATTTTAAGGATTTACAACCCTTAGAATACATATATTATTGACTTTGTGATCTCGGGAGGGGTAATAGGAAGATAGAACATAGGGGTAAATAGAGTAGGGTTCTTATTCCTTTAAAAAATAAGGGATTTTAATTAGCATTTAGGATAGGGATATACCTAGAAGCCTTATTTCATTCACTAAGAGATGAATTATAAATGCGTTACGCTTAGTTTAGCTCTCACATCCCCACTCAACAATGTAGTTTTGGGTTTAAGTTAGATAGGTGGTTAAAGGTCGGGAGAGCATGATCATAAAATTAACCCCGTGAATCAACAACCAAGATATGTAACTTAAACGATGAAGTTTAATAGCATAGTAAGATTGTTCATAGTGCTTTAGCCCCAGT
>JAPEIP010000013.1:183891888-183922288 GCA_026120095.1 Capsicum chinense
ATAGGCATTTCCTTAATAGCCTTATTTCATACTCTCTTTTACCTACCCTTGTGTATATCCTAGTTGAACCCCGTTGATCCTTTAGCATTTTATTTAGTAGCCTAATATGTTGCCTAATCCCTTCTTTGGATGACTTTAATTTTATCCAAAAGATCCTAAGTTCTTAGTGAAAAATTTATTGAGTTAAGGAGTTTAAAACATAAAAGGAGAAAAGGTGTAAGCGAAGCCCCAAATTGATAGTTATTGGTATGTAAAAATTGGTTGGTTGTGGTTTGGATTTAGAGAAATTTATGCCAAAGAAATTCCAATTTTTAGCCCAATCGTGTTACAATGAACCTTTTTTGTCCTTGGTCCTTCTTGGACATTGTCCACCTCAACTTAGGCAATTCCTTAAGTTGAGGGTGTCTATCATAGGGGTGCGCAATGTATAATAGGACTGAACAAGGGTAAAATTGAATGATGTGTACATAGAATACTCCTACCATATTGTATGTAAATGAGCTTAATGAGATGGGGTAAAATAAAAGATGTGTAAAGGTAGTAGAGGTGAAAGTTGGTTGCTAGAGATTGATCTTAATTGTATAATGTGATATATTAAAGCGCTTAGGGAAGATAGTCACTATTACTAGCCAGAATAGTTCCTACCCATCCCTTAGTTGACATTATAACCCTTAGATACCTATTTGATCCTAAGTCTAACATTCTGATATTAGTTTAGTACTACACTAAGAGCAAGCCTATGGTTCATCATTTGTAACATTTGAATTCCTTATGAGAGTGAGTACAATTTTATTCTTGTACGCATTTTGTGATAAATTACATTTATGTAAGTGATTATGGGTAACTCTCTTATTGTCAGGGCATATATTTGTTGAATGTTGGGAGAATTATGTGATGTCTTTTAGTGAGCAATATATATGAGTTTTCCAACTGGGTGAGTCAATTCTTAAGCCTAGGATATCTTGGAGTAGTATTCTTGAACTTTTAATTATATATGTAACATTGTTAGTGTAGAAACTTGTATTCTATGTAGTCATTAAGGTACTATCTTGAGTTTTTTGCTTGTAGTAGAAGTGTAGAGTCTCCTCAGCTTATGATGCTTATAGTGAAGAGTTGTTCGAGGACTAACAAAAATTTAAGTGTGGGGTGGTGATGTTGGGTGTATTTATGCACTTTAGTGTTGTTATCCTAGCTTATTTAGCCTGGTTTTGAGGACAATTACTGTGATTTATGTGTTAATGATGATATAAATAAGCATATAAGTGTTTGAGTAGAGGATTGAAATGTTTAAATGTGTTTCCAAAGAAGTTTGGGTTCAAATTGATCACTTAGAGTTCAACCGAGAAAACTAGTTTTACTAGCTTGAGCTAGGTGTTTGTCTAGTCTATTGCATTGGGTTCTAATGTGTTGAATGAGTTACTAATTTCTTTATTGTGTGATAATGTGTGTAACAAGTTGTTTATATTTCTTAAAGTGCAAGTGAATTAAGCTAAGTGTCGAACACTAAGTACAGTTTTAAGTGGTCAAGCCTTGTCTTAGTTCGAGTTTTTAGTTCACTGTTCTTGGAATTGTGTTGTTTAGAGCTATATTCCATGTTGTATGATGATTTATGATTGGTTAGTTCAAATTTAGTATATATTGATGATATACAAGCTGAAAACAAAGTGGAAACAACACCACAAGGTGTGGGATGGAAGGCAAAAGCAAAAGGATAAGTTTGGCATCAAAGGTAGTTTGTAGTAAGCGAACGTCAAATAGGGGCAGCGCGGACCTCTTCCTAGTGGAATAAGAAATGTGGTGCGCTTCTCTATCAAGTTTAATAAGCCAGGTTATGTTCTGTTCCCTCCATAAGGGCTGACCAATGCAGCACAAGGCTCTCTCCACCAATGGCAAATTTTCTCCTACTATAAATACAACACATGTACTTGTTTGTATGCACTTTTGGACAACTTTAGCTATGGACATGTTCTAATCACCACTTATTTTAGGGTTTATTTCTTGTTACTTTAGATTTTTAATAGATTTAATCATGTATTCAATTATTTGGATTACGGTTATGTCTATTAGTGGCTAAACGCCCCCTTATCGGGGTTAAAGTCAAGAACATGACTACGATTGCTATGAATTGATTTGGTTTTATTTATTTATCATATTTGGTTATTTGTTTACCCTTATTTTCATTATTTTAAGGATTTACAACCCTTAGAATACATATATTATTGACTTTGTGATCTCGGGAGGGGTAATAGGAAGATAGAACATAGGGGTAAATAGAGTAGGGTTCTTATTCCTTTAAAAAATAAGGGATTTTAATTAGCATTTAGGATAGGGATATACCTAGAAGCCTTATTTCATTCACTAAGAGATGAATTATAAATGCGTTACGCTTAGTTTAGCTCTCACATCCCCACTCAACAATGTAGTTTTGGGTTTAAGTTAGATAGGTGGTTAAAGGTCGGGAGAGCATGATCATAAAATTAACCCCGTGAATCAACAACCAAGATATGTAACTTAAACGATGAAGTTTAATAGCATAGTAAGATTGTTCATAGTGCTTTAGCCCCAGTTTTTCATCCAATGATTGTTCAATGTCTTTACTTTCACGCACAGTTTACTATACTATTACTTTACAAACCTTCAAAATGCTTTTGCTTACGTTGCACTACTTTAATCTCTATAGTTGAAATTGAATTGAATAGTTGTTATAACAAGTCTATGAGGGATCAATATTCGGCTTCTTATAAGGCCACTTTATTACTTGGTGAGACTACATACACTTGCGTGTTCTCTTGGCCGCGACACCAAGGGGGTTGTGAATTCTCTTAAGAGATTATAATTGGTTAGGATTTTTTATGTTACCTTGCAAGTTTAGTTGGTATGATGATACCAACAGCATATGTCTAAATGTATATTATGGTTCAATAAATTGGAATGTGTGGTAAATGATTTAATAAGGCTTAAAAGAGGGTTGTGTAGCTGGGCCTTGAAAGTGGCGGTCCCAAGGGACCAATACTAGAAACCGCATTTACCAAAGTAGGAGTCGAAATTGCTTGAGGGTTCGAGTCCCCTTTCATATGACCAGATGGTTTGAGTCCACTTTACTATCATTATTACCTGATTGGTAGGTTTGAGTCCCCTATATTAAATTACATAATTGGGTGCTTAAGTACCCTTAGTATATGATTGGGAGGTTTGCGTCCCCTGTGCATATATATGAGATTATTCTTTAATTTGTATGTCTAAATGGACTTAGGCCTGACCAAGGGGTGTAAGATGGGACCCATATAGCTCGTGGGGTACTATTATATGATGAGTAAGCTACAAAATTCAGGCTAAGGTTTTAAGCATCCATGTTAAACCTTGTCCCCTACCCCAGCACATGATATCTAGATTTATATATATGTATATGTGTTTGATTATGTTCATGGAATTTGAATGATTTTGAACTATTAAGCATGGCATTATGTTATTCTGTATCCCTGAGTTACAAGCCAGCTCTCTAATAGCTAACTATCTTTAGACATTGTAGCCCCATGTGATGTAGGAACTAGCCATACTTCTACTCCTCATGTACAGTGACTAGGTGATCGTGGTACAACTCATGAGTTTGACTAAAGTGGCGATCTTCCATCCTTTGAAAGATCCCATTTCATGTTTTGGGTTCCATTATGCATTAACACTTTATCATGGATTTTTTTTGGCTAAGGTCGGGGGCATGTCCTGGGCAATCTATCTTTGGTTTTGTTAGAGTCTTTGGGTGATAGTACTATGGACATGTGATTTATTATTGAACTTATAGACTCCTTTGAGTCTGAATCATATTCTTCTATCTCATCTTATATTGGAGTTATACTTTTTTATTGTATTGTTATCTGGTTGACTATGATAAGGGGGTGATCTCCGATCCTCGGGGAACTTGAGATGCCCGTCATGGCCAAGCCTTGGTTCGGGCTATGACAACGGTTGGTGATACTTAAGTTTTAGATTTTTCACTCAAGGCATTGAGATGGTTTGACAAAGCATGATAAATCTACGGAGTTAGAAAGTTAGGGGGAACACATTCCTAATATTCATCTTATATTTATTTTAACTTAAAGTGATCAAGGTTTATTGCTACTGTTACTATTTTCATAAAATCCTCCCTCCTCCCCTCCCTTTTACTTTTTTTCACTTTTTAGTTACTTTAGCAAGTTCATAATAATAATTCAATGTATTCCCATTAATCTCGACCCTAACCTTTGTTGTCTTATATATTTTACAGCGAAGGGTTTTACTTTTTTGAAGGTATAATTTTGGGAGACATCACATGCCAATCTCTATCACGATCCCTTTCCTTCCAACCTTGATTCCCACCTTGCCTTTGATAGGTAGGGTGTGAATCCCCTATTTTTTACAACAAGAACTAAATTTCCTCATCAACAGATTCTACTTCCTCATTATCATATGCTTTAACACTCTTAGAAGTAACAACATGAATTGCCTTTGGAAAATCCCTCATTACATACTTTGTGAAAAGATCCAATGGAGTAATCACTTTCTCTATGTTTGCATCTCTTTCCTCATCTTTTTCCCTTTGCTCTTTGCTTATAAAAGATGTAAAGGGATTCCCCACATCCACTTTGGAATCTCTGATCTTCCTACCACTACTTTGCTTTTGTCACTTGATCTAATAAATCCATCACAACACTATAAGATTTAATAGATCCTCCGACTATATTATCGGCTACCGTCTAGATCAATTGATTCAATGCCTTATATAAGATTTGAAGAATCATTTTGTTTGGGACATTATGGTTTGGGCATTGCATTATCTTATTGTTAAATCATTGCCAAGCCTCGTGTAATGGTTCACCATTAAGTTTGAACAAATTGATGACTTTATCCCTTAGTTGCGACATCTGAGAAGGAGGAAAGTACCTATCCAAGAACACTTTTGTTAGCTCAACCCATGAAGTGATAGATCTTGAGAAGAAGTCTAAAACCATGAAATCGCTTCTCTTATTAATAAGAATTGGAAATGATGCAAATGGAATGATTCTTCAGAAATGTGGGAAATATAAAATGGAAGACACACATCAATGAAATTCTTCAAGTATAGATTGGAATCCTCATGGGGTTGGCCCCCAAAAAGTCATTTCATTTGAAAAAAATGAAGCATTACATTAGTAACATGAAACACTCCATTTCTAACAGCCGGTGTAATATGAATAACATTAGCTCATCCTGCATCTCTGAGGTGATCTTCGTCCTCGATATACCCTTCATAAGTACCAATATTGCTACTGAGTTGGATCATGGTATGGTGTATACTATGATCCTCACCTGAGAAAAGCAAAAAATAATGTAAAATAAACACTACGTCCAACTCATAGTTACTAAGAACACTACAAGAATGAACATTATGTTTCACTCTACCGCAATGGCGCCAAAATTTGAATACGCTCAAATTACACCCTTGATAAATCCTTGTAAAAATTAGGTAGTTAGAACAATGGTGAGGAATTCAACATCACCTTTACATATTGAAAGGAATTCTCTTCCTCTTCCTTCTACACAAAAAGAACATCTTTCTTGATTATCTTTGTCAAATGAGAAGGAATAGTACTAAATCCCTTTGTAGATTATCGGTAGAAACTTTCGAACCAATGGAAACTTTGCACCTCAATTGCATTTGTTGGAGTTGGATAAGTTTTAATTGACTCTACCTGTTCTTCATCAACTATATAACATTCATACAAACCACAAGAATATTAACTTTTCAACATAAAATGAACATTTATTGAGATAATCAAACAACCTTTCCCATAGAAAAACATCAAATACTTTTTGTAAATAGCCCATATATTCTTCAACCATCTTTCTATACACAAGAATATCATTGAAGTACACAACTAAAAACTTATTGATGAATAGTTTTAACACATGGTATATCAACCTCATAAATGTTTTTAGGGCATTATTAAAAAAATGGAATTAGAAGCAACTCATACAACCTAAACTTTGTTTTGAAGACCGTCTTCCATTCACCACCCAATTTCATGCAAATTTTGTGGTAACTACTTTGAGATAAATGCTTGAAAACACAATTATGTCACATAGCTCATCCAACATGTAATCAATCCCAAGTATCGGATGCTTATATTTCAATGTGATCTTGTTGATGGCTCTATAACCAATTATATCCTCTAAGTGTAATCCTTTTTTGGAACAAGAATGAAAAGTATGGCCCATGGACTTAGGCTTTCTTTGATTATAACCTTCTCAAAAAGCTCTATAACTTGTCATTATAGCTCATTGGTTTTTTTAGGATCACTTCTATAGGTCTACTGGTTGAGAATTTAAGAACCTAACACAAAATTAATTAGGTTCCGAATTAACCCCAATTATGGTAATCCCTTGGGCATCTCCTTCGAGAATAGCTCCTCATAGTCCTGCAAAAGAGAAAAAATAATATTAGTTAAAGTGATGGTTTATTGTTTAGCTTATTACACTTAAATTACACCTTTGAGATGTAAGTGATTGTTGTCAATAAAGTAACCCAACAAAGATGGGGGTTGAATCCTCAGGGAATGAAGACACAAATTTCATGCTTGAGATTTAGAAGTAATTAGAAGTTGGCTCGTAATGTGGTGTAAAATAAACATGAAAGTAAAAATTGGGATTTATTTGAATATTTTTAGATCTAATAATTGCCATCTTTAGAATGCAATTTTAAAGCTAGAAGACACTAGAGTTTAACTAAATGCGGACTCGGGGTTATGCTTTACTAGGTGTGTGTTCATGCATGGGTATTTTGATATTTGTCCAAATTTGGTTAAAAGTCATGTGTCGGCTATATTATGGGTTTCTAGTGTTAATTTGTCAATCAAACACCAAAATATCACAAATGAGTTCTTTCGAAGACCTCTTAAGTGAAGCAATTTAAACAATCTATTGCCTCAATTAGTATCCTTACGTCTAAGAGATACTATTAAATCAACTAATTCATGTTATTGTTAACACTCATTCATCACCCATATCCCTTTTGTCAAGGGTAATAAGGGTTTAAGGATAATTGGAGTTTTTAACCCCGGTTCTTAATTAAAACATAGAATAGATACAAAACCCATATTAGTTAACTAATTAGGAAAACAAATAAAAAAAATTCATACTCTAATCACAACCTATTTTAGAGTAACCCCAAAATAAGAAATTAGCTACTCATAGATATAAAGTAGAAATATACCAAATTCTCCTCAATGTGATCCATTGAAAGATAAGATAATACAATAATCAAGTTTTGAATTCAATAAATCTTTAATTAAAACCACTAATTTCTCACCAGAAAGTCACTCTCATGTTTATAAGCTTAAGAAAAGTACAAGAATGGTAGAAATGAGCTGAAAACCCCTTATTAGATCCATAATTCATGTTTCAATGAGATTATGAAAATGCCACCGTAGTAGTGACCTACTAGTATAGGTGCCAGAGCAGGTAGCTGACCTGCGCGCGTAGGTCACCTTTTAGGTGCCATTGGTTCTTCACATTGGCCACCTTTGTGTTCAGGTGGCCTCTCGACAAGACCAAGTGAACCTTTAAGCTTTGTTTCTTCTATGTTCAACCTCTAATTGATTCGAATGACTTGCTCAACTTTATATTCAAACTGTGCCTACACAAATAAGCACTATGAGAATAACCTTGAATCAATGGAAAATCATGGTTATTTAAGTTTAAAAAGCACCAATAAGTCATGAAATTTGCGACTTATCATTAGCATACAATAAGAGATTCATGTCAATAAGGCACTCTAGAAAGTGTTCCTCATCCACACCCTTGAGACAATATTTTGTCTTGGATATCATGCGCATATTTTTATTACTTTTAGTCAAGTAACTTTCTTTATTTTGAAAATTTGTGGATTCCTTCCTTATAACTCCTTACTTTACCCACCCTTATTCTCTCTTAAATCTCTTTCATAGCCCAATAGTCCTCACTCGATATGGAGTGAGAGGTGCAAATGTATATTTCCTACCATCAATCACAAGAGATTATTTGTTGGATCACCTATGGTGAATAATATATCTATCAATTGCAAGGTCCTTCCTACCACAACATGGAAAGCCAACATAGGCACCAAATTACAAACAACCGCTTCATGGTACTTACCCATACTAAATTGGATACTTTCTTGCTTGAGGATCTCTATCCACCACTCTCAATAAGCCATTGTAGTTTGTAAGGTTTGGAATATTTCTATACTGTCAATTGTAATTATTCTCCAAAGAAATTACTCAAGACATTGGTACAACTCATGATATCTATAATTAAAGAACATATTTTCCCTTATTTTGTGCCTCATGTGAAAGATCTTCTCTTTTTTTTCATGTTCTTCCTTGGAAATGGCCCTTATGATTCTTCTCAAAACACAAGAGAGTTATACATTCACCTTTAATTCCTTCTTATCTTCATGTAAAGGCTCCCTATTTCTAACATGACAAGTAGCATTTACCCTTTTTTCTAGGTTTTTTTCTTAAAATATTGAAGTGACTCTCTCTTTATCACTTTTACCACCATCATCTTCATAATTTTCACCACTATCTTCATTATTATAATTCATATACTCATCTTGAAGAGCCATAAACAATCTTTTTTGGGGCACCCACGAACAATGTTCTATAATGACCCTTTAGGTCATTTTTCATACTTTTGTTTATTTTTACCTTAGAGATTTTACATATCTATACCAAGTCATTTATAACTTAGTTGAATTGACAGTTCAATTAATGAGCTGTTCATTTGGGTTTTAGAGTCAATTCTCTATTTTGAAGTCTTCGCTAGTTCCAAATGGCCACGGGGAAAAAACTTCAATCAAACGTCCTTGAATGCAAATTATGAATAATTTAGTAGCTCTTAAATATTGATTTTAGGCTAGGATGACTCTTGGTTTGGGTCCCAAGGCACCTGAGCTCATTTTAACCTATTGGTCCAAAAGTTAAGAAAATGAAAATTGGGTATGGGACCCACATTTCATTGAAATGACTATAGATGGAAATTTCAACTGCTCTATTGAGTCTAAAATATCGAATTTGGTGTTCTTATGTAGTTCATTTATGTATGCAGGATGTTGGATAAATCTTGAGGGCTTGACAGAGACTTGGAGATTTCCCAAGTCTCAGTTATATCAGTTGTATCTGGTGCATTGCTATCGTGATTCCAAGGATCATGAGCGTGATAACCTTGGTAGTCACCAGAAAGCTGTAATTGTGGTGATTATGTCACAATTGTGACTCACCATAATATCCCACTAGACTACAATTGCGATGTGGGAAATCATGATAGCAAATTCTGATCTTATCGTAATGTACCATGAACATAAATATCAGGTCATGGTCATGAGACCTGAGAACTTGAAAATGGTATAAATACCCTATTTTAGCTTGAATTTGCTTATTCTTCACCTATTCTATTAAGAATAAAACCCTAAAGGGGGATATATCAAGGAATTGAGGCTTGTAGTGATCTAGTAGCTTGGCTAACATCTATTTTCGTGATGTCCCTTCGATTGTGGTAATATTTCACCCTTTTTATGGTAAAATTTCCCATTTCTTTGTTTAATTTCCCAAAACCTTGGGGGGGGGGGGTGATTTTAGCCCCAAATTATCTCAGATTACACCCATTTTAGAAGGTAATGATTGCTTGAGCATATGGAGACATTAGGTTGGCTTCGGAAATGTGATTTTTCATAAATGGAACCAACAT
Source organism: Capsicum chinense (assembly GCA_026120095.1). NCBI lineage: Eukaryota > Viridiplantae > Streptophyta > Magnoliopsida > Solanales > Solanaceae > Capsicum > Capsicum chinense. Next base: position 183,901,627 of record JAPEIP010000013.1, read on the forward strand.
AGGATTTTTGGGTATGTTTGGATCAAAAGCATGATGGTGCAATATGGGTATCATTATTCTCATATTGATGTGTAGAATGTGGTTTTAATACCTTAGCATCTTGTAGAAGCCTCTCGAAAGGAAAAAAATAGTGATTTAGCAGATCTTTGAGCTTTCTTTGATGTCGATATAAGTAAGGTTTTACCCCTTGTTAGATTGAGATAATTCATAGTATATTTATGATAGTATGTTAGATTTGGAATGGGTTTTAGGTGTTACTATGATGAATTGTAATGCTTGGGTTAGTTGGACCGTTTAGGCTATTGACAAATAATAAATTAGGCAAAACTAACCTAGATGCTCATATTTTTGGTGAATTTCCTATCTTAGGAATAATTGAGGCTTGCTTAACATCTAAAAGTGAATTTAGATACTTTAAGCCTAGTTTAGGTAGAATTTGGCTAAAATGTAACTTTGGAGATTAGAAGTGGGTCGTTGACCCACCTTAGGCTAAGATGCATATTAGTGTGCGTAGACCTTTATACACTTGTTAGACTCTTGGAAATTTTTATTAAGGTAATATTGAGAAACCTTAACACTTGGTAGATAGGTTGGGTTATGCGAAGGTTGATGCCTATTGATTATGTTATTACTTATGTTGTTGATGATACTATTGATTATGCTGATATATTTATGATTACTAGTTTAGTTTCTGAAGATTTATATGATATTGATGATATTTACACGTGTAACGCCCCAAGACTACCCCCTGGATGTCACATGATACTTAGAACTACAAGTGATCCTAAGCTAACCAATAATACTTGCATAACTCATGAGCAATCGAATATGTTACATAAATAAAAAAATAAGTGGAAGAGATGTCTAGCTAAATATGTTCAATACAAAACTGTTTAAAACATACTTTGGTTATACAAAACAAAAGTAAAAGTAAATCCATCAACTCAAAATGACTGTCTATGAACCCTCTACTGACACTGACAATAGGTAGCCGGGACATGACCCCCAACTATCCCTAATCAAATATGACTAAATAAAAAAATACTACTAGAACTAGAGTTAACTTGAGTCCTTGGATCAAAAGAACTCTTCACCTGCTAACTGGAAGCTGCAAGCTATCTAATTATGATGTGCTACAACTGGTACCTACATTATGAGAAAATATAGCACAGACATATATGTGGGTCAATAATTCAAGAATGTACTGAGTATGTGTGGGTGAATGCATAAGTAAAACAATAATTGAATATTTATACAAAATTTCAAATGATACATGCTAAGTGTAAATAACTCACCTTGATCTTAAATAAAACAAAGACTACAAAATCATAAATATGATTAATGAAGCAAAAGGATAAACTTTGTGAGCCATAGCACTAGGTTCTAAAAGATTTCCTTTTAATTATTTTTATGGAGGTTCTTCTAATTGACATAAACCATTTGAGCTATCATGGAGTCCAATGTCTTACCCATGTTATGGAGAGTTGTTTTACCCTTGACATCAGAATAGAACCTTAACTTGAGTTATTACTATACTTAAATTACTATACTTAAACCATATTAGGACTTAAACTTATGGTGGAAATTTTTTTGGGGCATGTGACCTCAGATTCATACCCATCTCGGTGCTAAATACTACTCTCTTATTACTTATATGCTCATATGAAACACCCTTATTTCTATACCTTAAAAAATTCCTAGAATTTTGGTCTCTGTACCAAATACAACTCGATGGTATTATCCGTATATTGGGGTACGGATGGTATGATCCATTCATATACTAACTAGTGTTGGTTGGTGGGATAGGTTTTGGTTACTGGAATGGATATGAATTAGGGGTACGTGTCGTATTGGTGGTTATAGATTATTTGGTTCCTTAACTTAATCATAGACTTGGTTACTTATGTTTGATCTGAGTACGAGTGGCTCGATAATATTAGTAATTTTCTTCATCTCATCAATGAAAAACTATGGATCCTCATTCACCTTTGACCTAAAAGACTCTGGTGTATTCATTCTCATGAAATTTCAAACTCTGGTTTTATCCAAGTTACCATTTTGCTGAATTGGGGTTGTCGCTGCCTGATTATCTTGGGCATTAGCATTTATAGCCTAACCTAACACCTAAAAGGTATCACAAACCTCAGTATGAAAAATATTCTCATTCAAAGGGTCTGCAGGCCGTGATGGGTTTAGTTGGTGCCTATTTCTATGCATGTAAGATTTGTAATGAGGCATTCTCTATCACATGGAAGCAAGAGTTAGAGCATATTGAGGTAACTTTAAAGCATGATAGAGATCGTGAAAGAAGGGATGATTCCTAATGCATCCCATAGCCTCTTACCCGTAAGTGTGGTGCACTTCATAGCCATGATAAAGACTCTACATAACATGAATTATCAAATTCCATAGAACTCTTAAAACATTAGGCTTTGATACAAATTTAATAATGTTTTGAAGCTACCCCCTAGACATTACACGATTCATAGGACCAAAGCTAACCCATGGTATCTACTCAACATAAAACTTGAATAATATACTTACAAAATAAGAAAAAACTAATATTATTAGTTTGAATTTAAAAAGAGTTAAAAATCTCAACTAAACACTGTGAACTAAGTATCATCTGAATCTCATGGAAGTCTAAAGGAAAATCAAATCAACTGACTAGTCTTGATAAGCCTCTAATTCTGATAAAGTACATTAGGATAGACCTTGCTGACCTAAACTGAAAACTAAATTCATAAAGTCTAAATTGATAGTAGTTGAACATCTAAAAGTAACCATGGATTTGGCCCTCAAACCATAAGGACTCACCAACCTAAAGGATGTATGAGGTGGTTATGGCTAATCATGCAGTTGAGGATGAACTGGAACTTATATTATGAAATAATGTAGCCACACAGACATAGATGTGGTCAGTACTTTTGAAATATACTGAGTATATGGGAGTGATTGCAATAAGTAAATATAGGTAAATCATATTCTAAAATATACATGTTTTGTGTAAATAGCCTAACCATGATCATGAATAAGATTGGAAACTGAAATAGCATAAGCATAATTCATAAAACTACATCTGATAAAGTTTGTGAGTTATTACCCTTAGTTTTTGAAATTATCTTTTCTGTTGGAGATTCATACAACTGACATAAACCATATAAGCTAGCATGAAGTCCAACGTCTAACCCATGTTAAAGATGAAAGTCCTATACATTTCCATCAATATAGAACCTAAACTAGATTGATCACTAAATTGAACTTATTTGGTCAAGGGAGAAAATCTCTAGAGAGGCCCCTTTAACCTATGGTGGCAAATTATTTTTGGAAAATAGCGTGTGTTGAACCCACATCCCCCTTTTGATGCTAAGTACTTCTCCCAAAATATATAGTTACTCATAATATAAGAAACTCACCTTAAATTAAGCATATGAGTTTATAAATTTGAAAACCAATCATGCTTTTGTTACCAAATCATGCTCATGAATAACTGTGCGAATTTCATAACATGTCTAAGATCATATGATCGAACTAAATCTCATAGTATAGTAGTCTGTAATCTAAAACATGTTTGAACTTATTTTAAGCAGAGAGAATCATGCTAAAATCACATACTTTTACTTTCAAACTAACTAAAACATGTTAAAAGTCATATGCATTTGTCAACTCATGAAACTTCATGTCGAAATACTAGAATGCATCTCATAACATCAGTCATGTGAGTAAAAACATGATTAAATATGAATTCTCATGCTAAATAAACTTTAAATCACATGTGAATATCATAATTTCAAAGCATAAAAAATAGGTATAAAGCCTAGCCATTTAATTCTGTAAATTCATGTAAAATTTGAGATTTTAGGAACAAGTACTAAAGATAATCGTTGTTAAAACCCTACATATCTAAACTTGAACAATTTTTTGAAGGAAACTTGAATTTAAGCCTTGGAAGTTTGAACTTTGTATAAGAAACCCTCTTTGTGTGTTCTTAAAAGCTTAGGGAGAAGAGAAATTGTCTATTTTGAGGTGGGGAATGGTGAATTACGTTTAGTACTAGTTACAGGACCACTTAGGACATAAATGACCTAAATACCATCAAAAAAATAAATAATAAAATAAAATCTGGCATCTCTGAGACCTTGGGTGTGGCATACCTTTATCACAAATGTTAAGGGCATGACATGTCCTTAATTCGACAATAAGCATGCGTGGCACACCCTTATCACTCCAGGCCTCTAGTTTTTGTATCAATTTGTACCATGCCTCTGTGGAATGCCTTAATCGTGAACCCTTACTATTTCAAGTAGGGATTATTATCGGGTGGATCAGACGGATAAATATGTTTAATGGTTTGGCTTAACGGATATCAACTTTTAAATATAATAATCCACTAGCCAATCAATAAGATATAGGTAAGTTTGGTGTTGATTAGTAATTATAGGGATAGTTAACGGATAGTGTATTGGCTCAACCATTTCATGTTCTCTTCTTTCACTTTATCTATTTCACTCACCAATATATTGATCTACCACAAAATCATTTTTCCTACCCTACCTAAACTTACAATTCTATTATTTAAATCACAACGAAAAATGCATAAAAACTTAAATTTTGAAGGTGAAAACACATAAACATTTATTTAACAAATATTAAACAAAATATACTTCAAGTATACACATTTATATATTAGAAGTGAAGACTAGTCTAGTATGGTCCAAACTCCAGACTAATGAGCTAGTAGATCTGTAAGAAATTCAACTCACAAATCGTATCAAGTCATATAATTATGATGCCTGTGAACTAGCTGCTAAAACATGTATCTCCTTGTCATAATCAGAAGTCCAAAATAGAGATTAAAACAACTTGTTTTGGTTTGATCTTTAAGGAGCATCGTTTTGGTTTGATCAATTTTAAAGAGTGGTAGAATATTAAATGGAGCTTTAGGATTAACGATCGGTACTTTAAAGTATATAGCTAACGGTAAAAATTAATTATAATAGTTATTAACGAGTTAACGATTTAGCCAATAAGAAAATTGAGTAATCCACCCCCGCATCGATAAATTGTTAACAATAAAATTTTAATCCGTTTTCCAATTGTTAATATGATAACCCAATAAAAATAAGCCAATAAGTAAATTTTGCAGTTGGTTTATTAGTTACGATTCGGTTTTGAATGACCCTAATTTCAAGGTCCTAAAATACACAAAAACCTATTCCAAGAATTCCAAAACACTTTTTAATGATGTAATTAACATCCCATATCATTAATTAAATTAAAATTTTCCTTAAATGCATAAGAGCTATCAAAGTAAAATCGCCTAAATTTGGGGTATAGCATTTCAACTCTTGTCCACGAGGCTTAACTTATGGTAGTTTGAAATTACTTAGGCTATGTCTTGCCTCTAAGGTAAGGGTTATTGAGCATCCCATAAATCTTGACCCAATGTTTCGTTCCAAGTATTGTCTACGCAATATAACTTGTTTACAATGATCCTCCAGGTTATTTTTTGTATTTCTACTTATTTTTGTTGTTTAGATATTTCAATAGCTTTCCCAAGTAATTAATGGCTTGGTGGAAATGACAACTGAGTTACCGGACAGTTCATTTGGATTTTAGATCCAATGACCTATTTTAAAGTCTTTGTTAGATCAAACAGGCTACCCAATAAAAACATTAACCAAACAACTTTGAATGTAAATTTTGACTGTTCAAACTACTCCAGAATGTCAATTTAGGCTAGGAGGACCCTTGTTCTAGGTCTCGAGGCTCCTGAACTCATTTTGAGCTATTGGAAGGAATTTAAGAAAAATAGCAAGTGGTGCGTGGGATCTACTTTTCATCGAAATGACCTAGAATTAAACTTTTGATGATGCCATTGAGTTTGGAAGGTCAAATTTAATACGGTAGCATAGTTTTTTTGTGTATACAAGATTTTAAATGAATCCCGAGGGGTTGGCAAAGATTTAAAAAATTGTATGTCTCAACTGGTGCTGGTGAATAGCGTAAGTGACCTAGAAATGACCATTGGTATTGCTTAAGTATGGTCTTGGTTTCATATACATGAGATCCTCTTAAGTGACACCAGTGTCGCGTACACAACATTTACTGAAGCCAACATGTATCGCTTAAGATACACTTTGTTGCTTAAGCGATAGGCGTTGTGGAGGCAAGTATCGCTTAAGTGATTTGATGACCACTTAAGCGATACATGTACACCATCGAAGGGTATAAATACCCCACTTAGCACTATTTTCTCATTTTTCATCCATTCCTAAGATATTATAACCTTATAAAGTAGAAAAACTTGGGAGAATTATATATGAGTAATTTTGGAGCTTGGATGAAGTTAATTTATGTGTTGCTTTTTTGAATTTGTGGTAAGCTTCTATCTGTTTTAGGATTAAATCCTTCATTTTTTAAAAAAAAAAACCTAAAATATTGGTGACTTGATTTTAGCATCATTAGAGCTTAGAATTCACCCATATTTCAGGGTAAATATTCCTTAAGCATAGGGGATCATTGTGCTAGTTTTGAATATGTGATTTCGTAAATGGGTCGCACATGAGATTTTACGTAATTTTTGGACCTACGGGATAATAGTTTAATATGGGTATCATTTTCTTATCCGTATGAGCAAATTGTAATTTTGATAATGTGGCATCTTGTAGAAGTTTCTCATAAGAGAAAATCATTGGTTTGGAAAAAAAATTTTGGACTTTTCTTCGGCATCCAGGTAGGCTAGGTTTACCCAGATTGAGCTATTTCATAATATGATTATGATATTATGCTAGATTTAGAATAGGATTTAGGTGTTGGAACTTGTCAATATTTGGATTAGTTGGACTGTTTAGGCTATCTTTAAATCATAATTTAGGGGTAATTGATTTAGTTACTCATGTTTAAGTAGAATTTCTATCATAGGGATAACTAAAGCTTTTTCAACATCTTAAAGTGGATTTATATATATTAGCCTAGTTTGGGGTAGAATATGCCTTATAATGAATTTCAAAGATTTGAAATAGGCCCCTCTGGCCAGCCTTAGGCCAAGACTTGAGCTAGTTTTAGTAGACCTTTACACGCTTGTCAGACATTCAAAATGCTTTTTATGGGATATGAGAAGATTAGATACTTAATGGTCATGTTTGTTTTATATTAGGAGTTGATGCTAATTATGGCAAAATCAGGTAGATTATTAATATTTATATGAGTTTTGGTTCAAGTCCGGTGATTGATTATGATATTGATAATATGAGTTTTGGTTCAAGTCTAGTGATTGATTATGATATTGAAGATATAAGTTTTGGTTCAAGTCTGGTGATTGATTATAATATTAATGATATGATTTCTCATAGAAGTCTGGTGATTCATTATGATATTGATAATATGAGTTCCGGGTCAAGTCCGACAAATAATGATATGATGATGATGCTATTGAGTTTTAATTCAAGTCATATTGAAAGTTATTTATGATATGATACAGTATAGATGGATTCTTGTTTTTGGCGGGATAGTTGGTAATTTATGGTTGTTAGGTTATTTACTTTTCTTTAATTACATGGGCCTGCATTGGGTTATTTATTTTTCTGCACTTACTGGCATATGGGTTCCAATTTAGTAGTTATATTTGTGTGATCTTTACGTTATTATTCTAGATTTGTTAATTTATTTATGCACAGTGGTGTTGGAGTTTATTTCTAGGTTTTCAATTTTACATTAAATTAGCTTATTTATCTCACATTTAATCATATTTATATCATGATTCGACTCAGTCCGCTAGTGATGCCTACTAAGTAATCATGGTTTTGGTACTCATACTATACTTTAGTACCTTTTTAGTGCCAATTCGAGTACTAACAGTTGTCGCTGATGTGCCGATCATGCTGAGTTAGATTTTGGAGATAGAGTGAAATCTCAGAGTCAAACTTGTCCATTTTCTTTCTAACGCCCTAAAAGTACACCATAGGCATCACACAGTGCTAACAACCCCGAAGTACCACAAACTAACCCATGACTGGTACCTGCCGTGACCATTGAATAAAACTAATAAAGACATATGTGGAAATTAATGTGAAATCACCATAAGGTTTTAGTATCTGAAAACAATACTAGCAATACTGGTAATAAAAACTGAAAACCACTAACTGACTAAAAGTGTCTGAAAGCCTCTAAACAACTTAAATAAAAGAGTTGATAGGACAGGCCCCAACTAACTCCAGAACTATCTAACAATAAGGAAAGTACTAAAATACAATAATAACTAAATTAAACCTATGTCCTCGATAGATGAGGACTCACCACACCAACTGCTAGTGATAGGCTAGTTTGTCTAAGTACGGTCAAGAACCCATGCATACAAACCTATAATATAAGACATCATAGCTCTAAGAAGAGTATGTGGTCAGTACTTTGAATGTACTAGTACGCTAGGTGAAGTTAGGCTAATTTGCATGGGTCCACGTGCATGGAGTAATAAGTGGATGGATATCATAAAGTAACCATATGAGAGTACATGCAAAACTGAAACTACTAAAAGTAATGAACATGCAAGACAAAACATATATCGTGTATCTACGGTATGCTGAAACTGAAGTACTAAATTCTGGTAACTAAGTAACTGATAATTGAAAGCTATGGTCATGCAGTATCTTAATTGAGTTCTGTATGGAATACTGAAATTGGGATGGTGGGAGTTATCATCTAACTGACATACCCCAATATAGATTGATTGGGGTCGAACCTGTAACCCCAGTTTGAAGGATGTGAGTATCTTTCCATGGATTACTAACAATGGTTGGGTCAACCTTAATCTGGCAGGAAGACATATCAACCTGCACTGGCTACATAGTTCTGTAACTCAGGGACAGCTACTAAGGGTCACACCCTAACCTGGCAAGAATGCCCCCATCCCTGGGTTTGCTCGGTGCTAAATTCTACTCCCAACTAAACCGATATTGATCAATGGGATGGAATAAGCTTGCCTAAACTCGCACTAATCATGGTAACTGACCGAGTATTACTGCTCATAGCATAACTAGACCCTTCTATAATACTAAAAAATTAGTAAAACAGCTAAGTTTCGGGTATCATAACCCCTAGGACTCAATATCATTGACAATAGGATCATACCACAACTTTAAAAGCATAACAAATATACCACAATGCCAAAATTCATTCGCTTAGACATTTTGTCAAAAACTTAGGAGGCATAATCTTGTACATGGGAATGAACAACATGTTAATTCATCATGACTACAAGAAAATCAATTCACAATTCAAGGGTTGACATGAAATTTATATCAAACAATATACACATTACTTTATTTTACATGAAACTCCTATTCTCTTAACTTGAAACTCAAATAACAAAACATACATGGAACTCCAAGGGAGGAAGGGACCCAAGGATGAACACCTAACATACCTTAATTGAAGAATCCTTTAAAGTTATTTGTGGATTTTTGTGGGGATTGATCTTGAAAGTTGAAGATTTAGGGTTTTCTTGGAGAGAAATTTGCTGAATAATGAGTGTATTAGGCTTTGAATAGGTTAAAACTTCTATTTTCATGCACTAGGGTGAGGGTAATTAACTTAAATGCCCTTATAAAATTAAATGTCGTTACTGTAGTCCAATTTTCCACCTCGACGTGATGCGTTTCTATCACATTGCATCACTAGAATTGCACTGTAAATATAGTCCATAGACGAGTGTGAATTTGCACTTCGCCCTGACATGTTACCTGTTCCACTGCAATTTCAGGAGCAACACGGGCCAATCGCGGTAGGCTCAGCATGATGCGGTATAATCACAGTGGCTTACTGGAAAGGACGAGTGTGATTTAGGGACGCACCACGATGCAATACAATCACGGTGGCTCACTTCCTTACTCATAAAATGCCATAACGTCTTGAATGGGCATCGGATTGAGGCAAAATTGGTATCATTGAAAAGATGACTCAATTAACTAAAATTTGGTGGGTCTTGAGCTAGAAAATTCTACATATATCAAGAGTTATACACTATTAAACTTGACCCTTATGGAATCGAACACCAACCTTTGGACGAATCCATGGTTATTAGCTCAACTTGTCCCTAAGTGATTTCTATGATGTTATTCACCTAAAAGCACTTCACACACTAGGAGCTAAAGTGAACCAAGAAAAGTATGGGTTATTATAATATCTTCTCCTTGGAAATATTTTTCCTCGAATAAGACTAGTTATGCGAGAATACTAGGGAACTAAGGTTATACCCTGGATATGCATAATCAAAACATGATCGCATGACTAAGTTTAGAACATAATATATGATTGAACTGATTTGTGAATGCATGAAATGAAATATGACTAATTACATAGATGGGATTGAGAATGAAAAAGAAATAATCTGGGGAAGACTGTTACCTTAGGTTGAGTTTGAGTTTGTAGAGAAAAGATGAGGGTACTTGATTCGCATATCTGCTTCTGCTTCCCAAGTGGCTCCCTCCACGGACTGATTCCACCAAAGAACCTTGACTAGGGGAACTTATTTGTTCCTTAGTCTATGAATCTAGAGATCAAGGATTTCAACTGGAATTTCTTTGTAAGAAAGGTTGTTCTAACCATCTACGCTTTCTAAGGGAACAACTACAGCTGGGTTACTAATACATTTCTTCAACAAAGAGATATGGAATACCGAATGTACTGAGGCCAAATCTGTACGAAACTAGAGCTCATAAGCTACCTTTCCCAAGCAGTTTATCTTTCTTAAAAGGCTAACATATCAGGGACTGATTTTCCCCTTCTTACTAAGCCTTTTCACTCCCTTCATTAGAGAGATCTTTAGATATATAAAATCTCCAATTGCGAACTCGAGATCCCTTTTCCTTACAATAGCATAAGATTTCTGATTGCTTTGGGCTTCCTTAAGACTTTCCCTGATCAACTAAACTTTCTCTAATGCATCAAACGCCAAATTAGGTCCTACCAAAGCGATCTCACCTACCTTAAACCAACAAATTAGGGATCTACACCTCCTCCTATATAGAGCCTCAAACAGAGCCATTTGGATACTGGAATGGTAGATGTTATTATATACAAATTCAATCAAAGGCAAGTAATCATCCTAAATACCCTTAAAATCGATGACATATGCTCTCAATATGTCCTCAAGGGTCCGAATAGTCCTTTCTGCCTGACCATCTATCTGAGGGTGGAAGGCAGTACTGAGGTGAACTTGCGTACCCAGGCCCTTTTGAAAAGATTTCCAAAAGTAAGAGGTAAGTTGAGTACCTCTATTAGAAATAATGGGCAGTGGAACTCCGTGCAGCCTAACCAATTCTTGGCATAGTCCTTGGCTGAATAAGAAGTGTGGACTGTTAAGAAATAGGCTGATTTGGTCATTCTATCTACAATGACCTAAATTGAGTCGTGTTGACGTCGAGTATGAGGCAACCCCATCACAAAGTCCATGTTCACCTCTTCCCACTTACAAGTGGGAATTCTGAACTCCTGTATACTGCCACTAGGCTTTTGGTTCTCAACTTTAACCTACTGACAAGTAGAGCACTTAGCTACAAACTCTGCAACATCTCCCTTTATACCACTCCACCAATAGATTTCTTATAAATCATGGTACATCTTAGTGGAACCTGGATGATTAGAGTAACGTGCACCATGCGCTTACACAAGAATCAGCTACCTCAACCTATCACACACGGCACACATACCATACCTTGATATCACAACACACCATCTCTCTCTTGGGAGAAGACCTCTACTTTCTGATCTCTGACTGACTCTTTCAACTTAACCAGGTTAGAATACATATCTTACTTTTCTTTCTCTTCAAAAACCAAAGATTATTTTGAGCTATTTTGTACCCATACACTACCCTTAGCTGAGTCTACCAAATGAAAACCTAATCTGGCGAGCAGGTGAACTTCTCAAACTAATTCTGTCTTATCTTTCTCCACATGAGAAACACTGTCCAAAGATTGTCTACTAAGGGCATTTGGCACTATATTAGCCTTGCCCATATGATACAGAACACTCATATCATAATATTTCAACAATTCTAACCATCTTCTTTGACGCAAATTCAAATCCTTTTATGAAAACACATATTACAAGCTTTTGTGGTCCGTGAACACATCAACATACATCCCATAAAGATAGTGCCTCCAGATTTTCTATGCAAACACAAAAACAGCTAACTCAAGATCATGGGTAAGGTAGTTCTTTTCGTGAGGCTTAAGTTTTCTAGAGGCATAGGCTATAACCTTGCCTCTATGCATAAAAACACAACCCAGACTAACTCTAGAAACATCACAATAGACAACAAGACTATCTATATTATCAGGTAGCGCTAAAACTAGGGATGAAGTGAGTCGAGCCTTTAACTCCTGAAAACTCTTCTCACAGGAATCTGACCACTGAAACTCAACTTTCTTCTAAGTTAATCTGGACATGGGGGATGCAATAGATGAAAACCCTTTAACAAACCATCGGTAATATCCATCCAAACTCAAGAAACTCATAATATCTGATGGAGAGATGGGTATGGGCTAGTTTCTCACTACTTTGGTCTATTAAGGATCGACTTTAATTTCATCACCGAAAATAATATGACCAAGAAAAGCTACTGACCTTAGACAAAATTTGCACTTACTAAATTTATGAATAATTGATGGGTTCTAAGAGTCTGCAATACTATTCTGGGGTGGTCTGCATGATCATTTTTGTAATGGGAGTAGACAAGAATGTCATCAATGAAGACTATGATGAACATGTCCAAGTAATGTTTGAACACTTGATTCATCAAGTCCATTAAGGCTGATGGGGCATTTGTGAGTCCAAAGGACATGACTAGAAACTCGAAGTTACCATACCAAGTTTGGAAAGCAATTTTTGAAATATCACATTCTCTAACTCTGAGTTGATGATAGTCGAATCTGAGGTCTATCTTAGAAAAACAACTGGCACCCTAAAGTTGGTTGAATAAGTCATCGATTTTAGGAAGTAGGTATTTTTTTCTTGATGGTGACTTTGTTCAACTGATGATAGTCCATGCACATTCTAAGAGAACTATCCTTCTTATACATAAATAGGACAGGTGCGCCCTATGGGGAGATGCTAGACCTGATGAATCCCTTATCTAGGAGGTATTTCAAATGTTCTTTCAACTCTCTGAGTTTGGCTGGAGCCATTTTATATAGTGGTATGGAATAGGCTGAGTATCCAGAAGAAGGTTTATTCTGAAGTCTATTTTCCTTTTGGGAGGAACTCTAGGAAGATCTTCAGGGAACACATGTGGAAATTACCTTACTACTGACACTAAATCAAGCCTGGGAGTTTTGGAGCTATAGTATTTAACTCACACAAGATGATAGACACACTCCCTGGATATCATTTTTCTCACTCTAAGGTATGAAATAAGTTGACCCCTAAGCATTGTGGTACTACCCCTCCATTCAAGTATTGGTTTACTTAGAAACTGAAAAATAAAAAATCATGCTTTTACAATCAACTAAGAATTGCATGAATGGAGCCAATACATGCCGAGAATGACGTCAAAATTGTCATTTCTAACTCTACCAAGTCTACTGAGGTAACTTTATGAGACACCGTAATCAAGCAGTTTTTGTATACTCTTCAGGCTATGATAGATTTACCCACTGGGGTAGATACTAAGAAGCGATCTGTTAAAGTTTTAGGACTGACTTCAAAGTTGAAAGCTATGTAAGGGGTTACAAAAGAAAGAAAATCTCTGAGATATAGCAAAGTATAAATATGTAAATGAAAGACTTACAACGTACCAATAACCACATCAAGAGAACTTTCCTAATCCTGTCAGGACTGAAGTGCATTGAGCTTGTTTGGGCGCTGCCCGCTGGTGGCACTGGAAGTGGCACCCTTTTGGACTTACCTAAAGACATTCTCTGATTCTATGACCTGGCTAACCACACCCAAAGCATATATCGATGTCAACTCTGCAAACACCCTGATGGTTCCTACCACATTTCTGACAAAACAAATTTATTCAAGAACTATTAACACTACTCTAAGACTTATAGCTTGGCGATCCATACCTACTATCATTTATGAATTTGGGCACTGGTGAACTAGACGACGATGGAGATGGGACTAAAGATTTAGGGCAGAACTGAGGATGGTTTCCACCCTCTAACTTTGGTTGAGTGAAATTAAAGCTACTTATTCTAGCCCTTTTATTCTCTCTCTCTCTCCTTAATATTTTGCTTCTCAATACATTGGGCATGGACCATCAACCTTGATAAGGCTATCTCTTTGATTAACATTATCAACCTACACTCCTTGACCACCTATCAAATACTTCAAATACTAACTTGATCATTCTAGACCTGTTATCAACGACTACATGGGGAGCTTACCTAGCTAACTGGGTAAACATGAGAGAATACTCTTTAACATTCATATTTCCCTATTTCAAATTGATAAACTATAAAACCTTAGCTTCCCTTAGATCTAACAGGAATGATCTATCCAAGAAGGCTATAGCAAACTTCTCTCATTTTATAAGCCCTGCATATGAGCCTCTATCCCTTTTCTACTACTTAAACCAGGTATGGGCTATATCCTACAATTGGTAAGAAGCCAATTTAGCACTCTTACTAGAAGTCACCCTCCATAACATTTTTTTCCTTTTGGACCAAGTCAAGAAATTCTTGAATATCCTATATGGGTTTGGATCCCAAAAATAAAGGAGGGTTCATTTTAGTGAAGTCCCGAATCCTAGTTGCGGTTCTATTGGCCACTAGGTTGGATGAAATAACAAATGTTCAAACATTCTGAACTGCTATAGAGTGAGCTAGAGTAGTGAATGAGCTCTGAACTCTTCATGAGAAACATGCACATTCAGGGGATCTTCGTAAATAGGCTGAGGTGTTGGGTGGTTTAAATTTCTTATTCTGTTTGTCTTTCTGGGAGGCATGTTCTATAAGAGGAAAAAAGAATAGATTAGATATAGAGTTTAAAATAAGTTCATGCTCAGTCGCACAACATGAATATTAAAAGAAGGAAAACTTTTCTTAAAATGTGTTGATCCTACTATCCATAAGTGTGGTGCGCTTCACACCCATGCACAACACTCTATGCAATACGTATTTTAGACTCCCTAGGACACTTTAAAACCTTAGGCTCTGATACTAAGTTTGTATCTCCCCGAGAGTACATCCTGGGTGTCACACGGTGCTTACGACCCCAAAAGACTGCAAGGTAACCCATGACTAGTACCTACTGTGAGCAGTGAATAACAATAATAAAGACGTATATGAAAATTAATCTAAAATCACCATAAGGTTTTAGTATCTAAAAGCAATACTGGAAATACTGGTAATAACAACTAAAAACCACTAGCTGACTAAAAGTGTCCAAAAACCTCTAAACAACTGAAATAAAAGAGTTGATGGGACAAGCCCCAACTAACTCTAGAACTCTTTGATAATAAGGGTAGTACTGAAATACTATTACAACTTAATTAAACCCATGTCCTTAATAGATGAGGACTCACCACGCTAACTATTTTTAAGAGACTAATCTGTGTAAGTACAATCAGGAACCCATGTATTCAAACCTATGATATAAGACATCATAGTGTAAAGAAGAGTATGTGGTCAGTACTTTGAATATGTTGGTACACTAGGTGAGGTTAGAATAATATGCATGGGTTCACGTGCATAGAGTGATAACTGACTGGATATAATAAAGAAACCATATAAGAGTATATGCAAAATTGAAACTACTGAAAGTATTAAATATGCAAGACCAAACATATACTATATGTCTGCGGTATGCTGAAACTGAAGTACTGAATTCTTGTAGCTGAGTAACTGATAACTAGAAGCTATGGTCAAGAAAAATCTGGATTAAGTTCTGCACAAAATAATGAAACTGAGACTGTGGGAGCTTTCATCTAACTGACATAACCTAATATAGACTTATTAGGGTCCAACCTATAACCCTAGTTAGAAAGGTGTTAGTACCATGTCATGGGTTACTAATAATGGTTGGGTCAACCCTAATCTGGCAGAAAGACTCATAAGATATACATATATATATATATGTCAACCTTAATCTGACAGGAAAACTCATGAGATGTCTATATATGTATGTCAACCCTAATCTAGCAGGAAGACATATCAACCTATGTTGGCTACGTAGTTCTATAACTCAGGGATTGCTTCTATGGATCACGCCCTAACCTTGCAAGAATGCCCCTATCCATGGGTTCACTCGATGCTGAATTCGACTCCTAACTGAACCAACACTGATTAAAGGGTTGGACTAAGCTTGCCTGAACTCACACTGATCATGGTAACTGATTGAGTATTACAGCTCATGACATAACTAGACCCTTCTATAACTACTGAAAACTTAATAAAATAGCCATGTTTTGGGTATCATAACCCTTACGACTCGATATCATTGACAATAGGACCATACCACAACTTTAAAAGAATAACAAATATATCACAATGCAAAAATTCATTCACTTAGACATTTTGTCAAGAACTTAGGAGGCATAATCTTGTACATAGGAATGAACAATATGTTAATTCGTCATGACAACAAAACAATCAATTCACAATTTAAGGGTTTGACATGAAATTTACATCAATCAACATACACATTAGTTTATTTTACATGAAACTCCTATTTTGTTAACTTGAAACTCAAATAACAACACTTACATGTACTTAAATCAATATAGATCATGTAAAACTCATAACTTGAATTTCTAAGAGGTTTTGGGACTCCAAGGGTTGAAGGGACCTAAGGATGAACATCTAACATACCTCTATTAAAGAATCCTTAAAAGTTCTTGGTGGATTTTTCATGGGAATTGATCTTGAAAGTTGAAGTTTTAGGGTTTTCTTGGAGAGAAATTTGCTGAATAATGAGTGTATTAGGCTTAGAATAGGTTAAATATTTTGTTTTCACAAATAAGGGCGAGGATAATTAACTTAAATGCCCTTCTAAAATTTAAAGTCGCGACTGGAGTCCGATTTTGTACTTCGGTGTGATACGGTGCTATCGTATGGCATCACTAGAATTGCACTATAAATGTAGTCCATGAACCAGTATAAATTTGCACTTCGTCGCGATGTATTACCTATTCCATCGTGATTTCTGGTGTCGCACGGGCCAATCATAGTGGACTACTGGAAAGGACAAGTGTGATTTAAGGGATCACTACGACATGATATAATTATGATGGTGTACTAGAAAGGCTGAGTCTAATTTAGGGACTCACCATGATGCGGTACAATCACGGTGGCTAACTGCCTCACATGAAAAATGCCATTACTTCTAACCTGGGCATTGGATTAAGGCAAAATTTGTATTGTTGGAAAGTTGAATGAATTATCTAAAATTTTGTAGGTTTTGATATGGAAAATTCTACATACATTAAGAATTATACACTTTCAAAATTGACCCTTGTGGAATTGAACACCAAACTTTGGACGAATCCATAGTTCTTAGCTCAACTTGGCCCTAAGTGATTTCTATGACATTATTCACCTAAAATCACTTCACGCACTAGGAGCTGAACTAAACCAAAAAAAGTATGAGACATTACTTTCAGTCTATTTATATGTCTAGTCTTTCTTTTTTGAGACAGATTGTATATTACTATTTCAAAACTTGTGGTTTACTTTTAGTAGCTATTATACCAACTCTACTAGGTTATGGGATGTTTTTTTTTCTTTATCTATCTTTTTAGACTATATTTATCATTGTGTTATTATTACAAGCCTTAAATTTTTGATTTTTGGCCTTTTAGTCCATTTTACATTAATTAACCCATTGCTTATAGCTTCGAGCTATGGTTTGGCTTACCTACTGGTGGGTTACAGTTGGTGCAATCCTTACTCATAAATCGGATTGTGACAAATTTGTATTAGAGCATAGGCTCACCAATATTGTTGGTACAAAATCAAGTTTCTAGTATAGTCTTGTGTATTGGAATGATGATGTTTATTTCTTATCTTTCTGAGGCAATAGGACATTCTTAGTAGTACTAATCAATATGACTAAATAAAAATATGCTACTAGAACTAGATTTAACTCGAGTCCTCTATCAAAAGAACTCTTCACCTTCTAACTGGAAGTTGTGAGCTGTCTAATTATGATGTGCTACAACTACTGACATTATAAGGCAATATAGCACATAGACATATATTTAGGTCAGTACTTTTAGAATGTACTGAGTATGTGGAGGTGAATCCATAAGTAAAACAATAACTGAATATTTATATTAACTTTCAAATAATGCATGCTAAGTGTAAATGACTCACCTTGAGATTGAAAAAAACAAAGAGTGCAAAATCATAAACATGAGTAATAAAGTAAAAGGATAAACTTTATGAGCCATAACACTTAGTTCTAAAGCTTTCCTTTTAATACTTTTTTGGGATGTTCTTCTAATCGACATAAACCATGCGAGCTATCATGAGTCCAATGTCTTACCCAAGTTGTGGAGAGTTGTTCTACCCTTGCCATCAGAATAGAACCTTAACTTGAGTGCTCGCTATACTTAACTCATATTGTGACTTAAACCTACGGTGGCATGTAGTTATGGAGCATGTTACCTCTTACTCATACCCAACCCAGTGCTAAATACTACTCTCTTATTACTTATATGCATTACTTATATGCTCATACTTTAGGAAATCCACCATAAAATAGCATAAGGATTTATAGAATGAAAACTAGTTATGCTTTTCTTTCTTCAAATCATACTCAATATAAACAAATGTGGATTTTATATCTTATCTTAGGATTAAAAGATCATTCTTTTCATTAAATTATGATATAAAACGTATCAATGTAGCTTAGGAGCATAATCTTCATGTAAACTCAATACTTTTACTTAGGACTTATAATATATGCTTAAATTCTTAGAAATTCATGACAAAACTTCATGCTCAATAGTCATCTTGAAATATTTGAACAATCTCAGTCAAAATAATATAACTAAAATCACAATATGAATCCTATAAGTTAAAACATGAACAAAAGTAATTCTTGATTTACTTAAAGCTTTCAATCTCATGGTAATAACATGCTTCAAGAATATATAAATATGGTATGAACACAAATTTAAATACAAATAAATTAAATCTTAAAATCATGCACTTTGGGCACAAGGGTGAAAGGGGTACCCTTATTCATAAACTCCACATACCTTAATTGAACGGATTCTTGAAGAAATGTTGAAATTGAAGCTTAAATCCTTGTGTTCTTGAGAGAAAAATCTTGAATTATTTTTTTTGGGAAGGGGGAGGGTTCTTACATGAGTTGATTTGAGGAAGATGGTCAAATAATGCCCTTTTTAGTGTTATAAACCGTGCTTTGGACATTTATGGTTGAGGGGAAAGAACCAAATACCCCTTGGCCCATTGGAAGATAAAATAGTGGGGGAATAGCCTCCCGTGGCGTACCCCCTAGTCCTTGGTAGTATCCCCCAATATGCAGCCCCTATTCTGGGAGAATGTTCCCTGCGGTGCGGGCCTATCACGAGCCCTTACTATTTCTCATGAAAATGGTCATAACATTTTGCTTGCGTATCGAATTAAGGTGAAATTGGTTTCGTTGGAAATCTAACTAAATTATATATCATTTTGAGGGTCTTTAGAAGACAAATTACACATATGTCAAAAGTTATACACATTCAAAGTTGGCTCATGTAGAATCAAATGCCAAAATTTGGTAAAATCAAAGGCTCTTAGCTCAACTCACTCCAAGTGATTCCTACGAACATTTTTCACCTTGATATCACTTCACACACTAAGATAAATATCATGACACATGTATTTAAATGTAAATCATTTGGATTAGATATTATACATATAGGAACTACAGCTTGAATTCTAGCCCGAAAATGTGGGGTGTTGCAACACGATCAAGTCTAGAGGATGATTATGACTATGAGGATATATTTACCAATTTATGTTAAGCTATTGATTTTATTTACTGTTTCAAGTTTGGTTCTAGATTATATAATTACCAGTTCGAATCTGGATGTGGATTATATTTCTCAATAAGTTAGGCTATTTGATTATAAATATAAACCAGTTTGAGCCTGGATATACATATTATGCTTTGATGATATACTTATTATGATATGATGACATTGTGGTGTGAGATTGATAATATAGCGAAATCAAAAATAAGGAAATGACTATAATATGGTAGGATATAGATGGATTCTAGTGAAATAATGATTAGTTGATAAATGTTCACTAATTGACAAATGATGAATACGAGCAAGCGATGGCTATAGTGTGGCATTACATTGATGAATTTAAATGGTATTATGAGAGTTAATAAATGATGGTGGTGGCTTATTCTATCTTGTTTGTACCTTCCGGGATTATGGTGGCTTACGATGGGTTATTTACTATTCCACACTAATTGGCATATGGGAGTTAATTTCATTGCTATGATTGCCTGTTTTGATGCTTTACATTATGTTATGCTAGTATTTTAGTTCATTTACCTATTTAAGAACAGTGGTGTTGAAGATGATTCAGGTACATTCCTACCTTGACTTAGTTATGTTATCTTGCATTTTATCATATTTATATCATAAGTTAGCTAGTCATAATAGATTAGTTTTTCTCTAATTCCTATTAGACTG
>JAPEIP010000013.1:183939899-183951188 GCA_026120095.1 Capsicum chinense
CAGTGAGCATGATCATGCAGACCATCTCAGAATAGTATTGCAGGCCCTCAGAAACCATCAGTTGCTCGTCAAATTCAGTAAGTGCTAAATTTGGCTATGGTTAATAGCTTTCCTTCGCCATATCATTTTCAGTGATGGCATTAGAGTCGATCACCAAAAGACTAAAACAGTGAGAAACTAGCCTAGACCCGTCTTTCTGTTAGATACCAGAAGTTTCTTAGGTTTGCCTAGCTATTACTATCGGTTTGCTGAGGGATTTTTGTCTATTGCATCCCCTATATTCAGATTGACTCAGAAGAAATTCAAATTCCAGTGGTTAGATTCTTGTGAGAAACTGGTTGGAGTTGCTGAAAGATTATAATATGAGTGTCCTATATCATCCGAGCAAGGCCAATGTAATGGTTGATACTCTTAGTATAATGTCTATGAATAGTATTTCTCATGTGGAAGATGATAAGAAGAAGTTAGCTCAGTAAGTTCATCGTCTTTCCCGACTATGTGTCCGCTTAGTCGAGTCAGTAGAAGGTAGTGTATGGGTGCAGAGTAGTTCAGAATCATCTATGGTTTCCAAGGTGAAGGAAAGGCAGGATAGGATCCTAGCCTAGTTAAGTTGAAAGAATCAGTCAAAGATCAGAAGATAGAGTTTTTCTCCCAAGGAGGATAGGTTGTATTGCATTATCAGGATCGGCTATGTGTGCCAGGTGTAGATGACCTGAGACAGCGGATTCTTTCAGAAGCGCATGGCGTGCGTTACTCTATTTATTTAGGGTCCACTAAGATGTACCGTGATTTGCGGAAGATCTATTGGTAGAGTAGGATGAAGAGATACATTGAAGAGTTTGTAGCTAAGAGATCAACATGTCAGCAGGTTAAGATTGAGCACTAGAAACCTTGTAGGTCTATACAGGATTTCAATATTCTCACTTGAAAATGGGAAGAGGTGAACATGGATTTTATGATAGTTTGCCTCGTACTCGTCGTCAGCACGATTCAGTTTGGATTATTGTAGATAGGATAACCAAATTATCTCATTTCCTACCAGTCCATACCTCTTATTCAGTTGAGGACTCTGCCAAGCACTATGTCTAAGAACTGGTCAGATTGCACGGAGTTTCATTATCCGTTATTTCAAATAGAGGTACCCAGTTTACCTCTTATTTTTGGAAGCATTTCAGAAGGGTCTTAGTAACCAAGTCCACTTCAGTACAACCTTTTATCCTCAGACAGATAGACAAGCAGAAAGGGCCATCCATACTCTAGAAGATATGCTAAGGGCATGTGCCATCTAATTTAAGAGTAGTTGGGATGACCACTTGCCTTTGATTGAGTTTGCATATAACAACAACTATCATTCCAGCCTTCAGATGGCTCCATTTGATGTGCTTTATAGGAGGAGATGTAAGTCTCCCATTGGTTGGTTTGAAGTAGGTGAGGTCGTAGTAATAGGACCTGACCTGGTATTTGATACCTTAGACAATGTTTAGCTGATTAGGGAAAGGCTTAAAACTGCTCAGAGCTGGCAGAAATCATATGTAGATGTGAAAAGAAAGGATCTTGAGTTTGATATTGGTGATTATGTGTATTTGAGAACCTCTCCTATGAAGTAAGTGAAGAGGTTTGCCAAGAAGGGGAAACTCAGTACCCAATATGTCGTTCCTTACTGAATTCTCAATCATTTCGAAAAGGTAGTTTACGAGCTTGAGTTTCCTTCAGACTTAGATTTTGTACATCCAATGTTTCATGTCTTCTTTCTTAAGAAGTGCATAGGTGACACAGCAACCGTAGTCCCTATAGAGGTCCTAGATATTCAGAATAGTCTCTCTTACGAAGAGGTCCCAGTCGAAATCCTTGACTATCAGATTTGCAGACTAAGGAACAAAGAAGTCCCTCTAGTCTAAGTTCTTTGGTGAAACTAGTTAGTTGAGGGAGCTACTTGGGAAGTAGAGGGAGATACGCAAACCAAGTATCCTCACCTGTTCTCCGTAAACTCAGACTCAGCCCAAGGTAATAATTTTTCCTTGAACTTACTCAGTTCTCTGCTCAAATTTTCCTTTATAGACTTGTTACTAGTTACCATTGCATACTCAGTTGTGTCTTCATGCATCAGATATGCATGTTCAGCATAAGAAACTCAGCTTATCAGCAATCCCAGTCATGCATTCATGAATCATGTTCAGCTATGAACTCATGCATTAGATATACATGTTCAGTATGAAATTTCAGCATATCAATAATGTCAGTTATGAAATCATGTTGCAGTTGTGCATGTCTAGTATCTAAATTCAGTCTATCAGTATTCTCAGCTTAGTTAGTCTCATTCGATGATGAATGTTCCCAAAGGGGAAATATTATAAAACCCTGTAGAATCCTAAGCTTAATTCAGTCCCTTAAAGCTTAATCATGGGTCCTAATCTTACAAAATTTTTGCTAAGTATTCAGACCTAGTGTTATTTTAGCCTTCGTAAGTTGGAGACTCTATTTCACAGCTTTTATGACCTTAAAGTATCTACCTTTAGGTTGATTCACGATCAGGAATGTCAGTAGGAGTTCTCAGATAAGTTTTGGATTTCTCGGACTTCGTTTGAAGCTCATTTGGAAGCCCAAACCAGTGAGTCAATGCAATCTCGATGTGTCATATAACCTATCACATTGATAAATGTTTTCCCTAGCTCCCAGTTCTAATTTCCAGTGAACCAACTGTAACACCCCAAAAATGGGTCCCGAAAAGTCACACGGTGCTTAAGGCTACAACTAGCCCCAAGCTAACCCTTTGAGCCTATCACTACTTGTAATAACTCATTCAAGAAGGAATATACAAAACACTGGAACTGTCATATCAAATGAAAGGAAATACGAAGAAAATACTAGGTCCAAACGACCACAATACTAAAAATTTCAACACAACCACAATCTGATAACTAGTCTGACAAAGCCTCTACTACTCCATGAACTAGAGAGCCATTGGGATAGTCCCCAACTGACTCAAACTGGACTAAAAGTAATAACATAACTACTCAAATACTAAAATATCTGAAGATCCGCCCTCGAACCATGAGGACTCACCACTGGAGAAATGTAGACAAAGGTACTCGGGAATCATTGACAAGACTAGGACTGAGCACCTGAACCTACATTATAAGACAATATAACACATAGACGTATATGTGGATTAGCACTTGGGAATGTACTGAGTATGTGGGTATGTATGTATTTACATAAAACAATGTCAATACTCTTTAATCTAATCATGCATACAAATAGGAATGACTCACATGGCTTGAATAAATAAAAAATGTAAAGCTCATAAATCATGTAGAATGAAGCATATAAGTCAAATCCCACGAGTCATTATACTTTGGCTTTAAAATCTGTACTCTTCTCTTATTCTCATTACTCATAGGCTGAAGGAAACTTTAAACAATACTTTCAACTCATGAATATATCTCATGGGGAGTAAAACTTCTTTAATGCTCAAGAACTTATAACTCTTTTGAACTCAAACACTTGGAACTCAGAATCATAAAACTTTGGTTTGAAAATTGGTGATCAACTAGTATTAGTACAGAAACCTACTTCCTTCTTTGGAAAATACTCAAAGCAGTTCATTCATTTTAGAAAATATCTCATCCCAGAGCTTTAGGAAAAATATTCTATCTCTGTGGAAAGTACTTTATTTTAGGGAGGTTCTCTTAACCGATATAAACCATGTGAGCTACATGGAGTCCAACGTCTTATCCTCCTAAGGAAGAAACCTCACGTTGGGGAAAGGCTTCATACTCTTTCCAAGAAGTATAACCTCAACTCAGTGATCACTTATCTCAGCCTGGGGCCCAATCATCTTGGCCTTAGGCTCAAAATCTCAAACCTATGGTGGCACGTAGTTCTGGATAAGAAATCGTAGAAATGCTACTCCCTATAGTTTATCTCGCTCATCTTATGAAAATTCACTTTCAAAATAATCACATGGTTCATACGAACACAACAATCAAATTTGTAATCTCATGTAGTGAAGTGGATTTCAAATCTCAATGACCATTAGGTCAAAACATTTCTCAATAATCTCAGAATACTCAAATTATGGGTGCTTATAGCACAAAAGTTCATAAAATTGCAAGTCTCAAGTAGGGTTTAATGACCCAAAATTCAATCTCAAGTTAAAAATCATCAAAATGCATATTAGATAGAATATAGATTCATAAATCATATAGCAATTTAGCTCATAATCTCAACATACTCATATACTTCAATATCTCAAACATTTCAGCTATTAATTTCTCAAGGACTAAAATCATGGGGTATAGACCCAGTTGCAATTCCTCAAGAAAATATATAAAAATTATTCCATTAGACTCTCAATTCATGGGAAACATCAAAAACTTGCCACATATAATAATGGGTGAAAACCCCCAATTCAATTTCATGTAAAATTTCATAAATTGCAGAAAATTGTAGTTTAAATAAGCCTTTGGGCAAAAGGGTGAAAGGATAACGCTTGTTCAAAACCCCACATACCTTGAATTAGAAGCTTTGAATGAACTATCATTTTTGAGACTCTATTCGTACTCTTGAATGAGGGTTCTTGAAGCCCTTGACATGGGAACCTTGAATCTTGACTCAATTTAGAAAATCTATGATGGATTCTTGAGTTTCTTGGAAGAGGTTTTGGATACTTAGGGTTTTTGTTGAGAGATAACATGAGAAAAACTTCATAGAATGCTTGTAAATGACTTTAATTGGGTGCTTGTACGGTTTAAGAGGCTTGGAAAAAGTTCAAAGTGCCCTTTCTAACTTCTGTACGAAGATGGAAAAATTAAACTAGGAACCCGATTTTATGGGCTACCGCAATGCGCCACTATCGCGGTGGCTTACTAGAAATTGACAAATAGGAATCTGGGAGTCACCGCAAAGCGGAGCCATCACGTTGTCCCACTGGTTGGGACCTGGAACTTCAGTGCGACGCATCACAATCGCTCTAGGCCATTGGAAATTTACTAATGAGAAATTGGGTCCTCCGCGATGCTCCTCTATCGCGGAGTTCCACTGGAATTTGACAATTGCCAAATAGACCCTCTCCGCAACGCGCCCAGCATTAAAATGACATTTTACGACTAGGACTTAAATTAGTCATAACTTTTTTCTTGGATATCGAATTTGGGTGAATCTTATATCGACAGAAATCTTATCAAATTTCCCATATGATAAAAAGTCAAAATTAGGGAAATTCTATATGGTTAAAACAATACTCACTTAGGAAGTCACTCTTTAATCTTCTCGAGGAGAAATTAAGCTTAGGAAAAATTTAGGGTATTACAATATCTTTCCCTTAGAAACATTCGTCCACGAATGTTGCTAGTTAAGCTAAGAGCACGGAGGAAATTGAGTACTTAAAGCTTGAAGAACTCGCTAAACTGACTCTATGTCTTTCTAAACTCTTGAATACCCTGGAAATTGCAAGAACTCATGCAAGAATAGATATATAGTTGAACTTTAGATTAGAAGGACTAAATTAAGGAAGAATAATACCTTCGGCTTGATTTTAACTCAAGGAAAAGAGGTGCGAGTACTTGGATCACATATCTGCTTCTGCCTCCCAAGTAACGCCCTTAACTGACTGGTTCCGCCAAAAACATTGACCAAGGGAACCTCTTTGTTCCTCAGTTTATGGATTTGAATGTCTAGAATCTCAATAGGAATCTCATCGAATGAAAGACTTTTCTGAATATCAACACTCTCTAAAGGACCTACTACTACGGAATCACCAATGTGCTTCTTAAGCATGGAGACATGAAACACAAAATGAATGGCTAACAACTCTGCGGGCAACTCAACTTCATAGGCTACTTTACAAATATGGCTCAAGACTCTATAGGGGCCAACATAACGGGGGCTAAGCTTCCCCTTTCTACCAAACCTCTTCACCCCTTTCATGGGTGAAATCTTTAAGTATACCAAATTACCCACCTCGAATTCAAGATCCATTCTCCTCACATCGACGTATGACTTTTGACGACTCTGAGCTGTCTTTAACCTTTGTCTAATCAACTTTACCTTCTCCATAGCCTCAAATACTGCATCAGGTCCAACTAAAGTAGCTTCACCCACTTTAAACCAATCTATAGTTGATCTATATCTCCTACCATGTAAAGCCTCAAATGGTGCCATCTCGATGCTAGCATGGTAACTATTGTTATATGTAAACTCGATCAGTGGCAAATGCTCATCCCAACTACCTTTAAAATCTTGAGTACATGCCCTCAAAATATCCTCCAAAGTTTGGATAGTCCTCTCAGCCTGACCATCAGTCTGCGGATTAAACGCGGAACTCAAATGAACTTGGGTGCCAAGACCCCTCTGGAAAGATCTCCAAAACTGAGAAGTGAACTGAGTACCCCTAGCCGAAATGATAGACAAGGGGACTCCATGCAACCTGACCAACTCCCAAATATACAATCTGGCATAATTCTCAGCTGTACAAAATGTATGCATAGGTAAGAAATGCACTGACTTAATCAATCTGTCTACAACAACCCAAATAGAATCATGATGACATCGAGAAAGAGGTAAACTAGTCACAAAATCCATATTCAGATCTTCCTACTTCCAAGTGGGAATACCAAAATCTTACATCACGCCACCAGGTCTTTGGTGCTCTATCTTAACCTATTGGCATATTGGACACTTTACTATAAACCCAGCTATATCCTTCTTCATACCACTCCACCAATAGATTTCCCGTAAGTCACGGTACATCTTGGTAGCGCCAGGATGAATAGAATATCACAAGCCATTCGCTTCATCCATAATTCTCTGCCTTAGATCATCAACACAAGGAACACACAATCTACCCTATAATCTCAGCATACCATCTCCCCCTTGAGAGAAGACCTCTACCTTTTGGTCCTTAACTGACCCCTTCATTCTGACCAATCTAGGATCTCTATCTTGCTTCTCCTTCACTTTTGAAACTAAAGAGGATTCAGAACTGCTTTGCATCAAAGTACTTCCCTCAGCTGAATCAAGCAACCTAATACCAACTCTATCCAGACAATGCATATCATGAGCTAACTCTTTTTTACCTTCCTCTACATGAGAAACACTACCCAAAGACAATCTGCTAAGGGCATCTGCCATTATATTAGCCTTGCTCGGGTGATACAACACACTCATATCATAGGCTTTTAACAACTCTAACCACCTTCTCTACCTAAGATTTAACTCTCTCTGAGTAAATACATATTGCAGGCTCTCAAAATCAGTAAACATATCAACATAAACACCATTAAGATAGTGTCTCCAGATTTTCAAACCAAAGACCACAACAGCTAACTCAAGATCATAGGTTGGGTAATTCTTCTCATGTGGCTTTAACTTTCTAGAGGAATAGGCTATAACCTTACCACTTTTTATTAACACATTACCCAAACCAATTCTAAAGGCATTATAATACATGATAAAACCATCTGTACCATCAGGCAAAGTCAACACAAGGGTTGAAGTAGGTCGAGTCTTCAACTCCTGAAATCTCTTCTCACAGGAATCTGACCACTGGAACTTAACTTTATTTTGGGCCAACCGAGTCATAGGAGATGCAATAAGGAGAAACCTTCAACAAAACAGCGGTAGTAGCCCGCTAGACCCAAGAAATATCTAATATCAGATGGAAAGATAGGTCTAGGCTAACTTTTAACAGCTTTTGTCTTTTGGGGATCAACTCTAATACCTTCGGCTGAAACAACTTGACCCAGAAAGGCTACAGACCTTAGCCAAAATTCACACTTACTAAATTTGGCAAAAAACAGGTGACCTCTAAGAGTTTGCAAGACAATTGTAAGGTGATCTTCATGATCATGCTCACTGCGGGATTAGAAAAGGATGCCATCTATGAATACTATGACAAACATATCAAGATATTGCTGGAACACTCAATTCATGAGGTCCATAAAATTTGCTAGGGCATTGGTTAGCCCAAAAGACATGATTAGAAACTCAAAGTGACCATAGCGGGTTCGAAAGGCTGTCTTTGGAATATCACATCCCCTCACTTTAAGTTGATGATAGCTGGATCTAAGGTTTATCTTGGAGAAATATCTTGCACCTTACAACTGATCAAACAGGTCACCAATTCTTGGAAGAGGATACTTAGTTTTTATTGTGACCTTGTTAAGCTGACGATAGTCAATGCACATATGCAAAGAACCATCTTTCTTCCACACGAATAGAACATGTGCGCCCCGAAGGAGATATAATGGGCCATATGAAACCTTTGTCTAAAAGATCTTTAAGTTACTCTTTCAACTCCTTAAGATCAGTAGGTACCATATGGTATGGTGAAATAGATACCATATGATAACTACTCTGACAAAGCCTCTACTACTTCATGAACTAGAGAGTCGTTGGGACAGGTCCCCAACTGACTCAAACTGGACTGAAAGTAATAACATAACAAGTCAAATACTGCAATATCTAAAGATAGGCCCTCAAACTATGAGGACTCACCACTGGAGAAATATTGACAAAAGTACTTGTGAATCACTAACGAGACGGGACTAAGCACCTGAACCTAAATTATAAGACAATATAGCACATAGACGTATATGTGGATTAGCACTTGGGAATGTACTGAGTATGTGGGTATGTATGCATTTACATAAAATAATGTCAATACTCTTTAATCAAATCATGCATGCAA
This sequence comes from Capsicum chinense, assembly GCA_026120095.1. Classification (NCBI taxonomy): domain Eukaryota; kingdom Viridiplantae; phylum Streptophyta; class Magnoliopsida; order Solanales; family Solanaceae; genus Capsicum; species Capsicum chinense. Next base: position 183,948,589 of record JAPEIP010000013.1, read on the forward strand.
ATAGGAATGACTCACATGGCTTGAATAAGTCTAAAATGTAAAGCTCATAAATCATGTAGAATTAAGCATGTAACACAAATCTCATAAGTCATTATACTTTGGCTTTGAATTTGTACTCTTCTCTTATTCTCATTACTCATAGGCTAAAAGAAACTTTAAACAATACTTTCAACTCATACATATATCTCATGGGGAGTAAAACTTCTTTAATGCTCAAGAACTTATAACTCTTTTGAACTCAAACACATGGAACTCAAAATCATAAAACTTTAGTTTGAAACCAGTGATCAACTCGTATTAGTAAAGAAAACTACTTCCTTCTTTGGAAGATACTCAAACCAGTTCATTTATTTTAGAAAATATCTTATCCCAAAGCTTTAGGAAAAATATTCTATCTCAATGGAAAATACTTTAGTTTAGGGAGGTTCTCGTTACCGACATAAACCATGCGAGTTATATGGAGTCCAATATCTTGTCCTCCTAGGAAAGAAATCTTACATTGGGGAGAGGTGTCATACTTTTTCCAAGGATTATAACCTCAACTCAGTGATCACTTATCTCAGCCTCAAGCCCAATCATCTCGGCCCAAGGTCTAAAATCTCAAACCTACGGTGGCACATAGTTCTGGGGTAAGAAACTGTAGTAGCTTATCCAACTCGGTGCTAAATGATACTCTCTTTAATTTATCTCACTTATCTTATGAAAATCCACTTTCAAAATAATCTCATGGTTCATAAGAACCCAACAATCAAATTTGTAATCTCACGTAGTGAAGTGGATTTCAAAGCTCTATGACCATTAGATAAAAACATTTCTCAATAATCTCAAAATACTCAAATTATGAGTGCTTATAGCACAAGAGTTCATAAATTTCTAGTTTCAAGTAGGGGCTTGATGACCCACAATTTAATCTCAAGTTAAAACTCATCAAAATACATATTAGATAGCATATAGATTCATAAATCATATAGAAATCTAGAATTTACAGCAATTTAGCACATAATCTCAACATACTTATATACTTCAATATCTCAAACATTTCAACTATTAACTTCTCAAGGATTAAAATTATGGGGTATAGACCCAGCTGTAATTTCGCAAGAAAACATGTAAAAATCATACCATTAGACTCTCAATTCATGGAAAACAACAAAAACTTGCCACCAATAACAATGGGTGAAAAACCCCCAATTTAATTTCATGTAAAATCTCATAAATTGCAGAAAATTGTAGTTTAAATAAGCCTTTGGGCAAAGAGCGAAAGGATTACCCTTGTTCAAAACTCCACATACCTTGAATTAGAAGTTTTGGATGAACTCTCGCTTTTGAGACTCTATTCATACTTTTGAATGAGGGTTCTTGAAGCCCTTGACTTAGGAATATTGAATCTTGACTCAATTTAGAAAATCTATGGTGGATTCTAAAGATTCTTGGATGCTATTTAGAGAAAACTTGAGAAAAACTTCATAGAATGCTTGTAAATGACTTTAATTTGGTGCTTGTATGATTTAAGAGGCTTGGAAAAAGTTCAAAGTGCCCTGGAAAAATTAAAAAGGGAACCTGATTTTATGGGCCATCGCGACGCGCGACTATCACGGTGGCTCACTAGAAATTGACAAATGGGAATCTGGGAGTCACCGCAATGTAGAGCCATCACATTGTCCCACTGGTTGGGACCTGGAACTTCAGTCTGACATATCACTATCATGCTAGGCCACTGGAAATTAACCATTAAGAACTTGAGGTCCTCCGCGATGCTCCATTATCTCGGAGTTCCACTAGAATTTGACAATTGTCAAATAGACCTTCTCTGTGATGCGTTAAGCACTAAAATAATGTTGTTTTACGACTAGGACTTAAATTAGACACAACTTCTTACCCGGGTATCAGATTTGGGCGAATCTTATATCTATGGAAAGCTTATCAAATTTCCCATGTGATAAAAAGTTGAAATTAAGGAAATTTTATATGGTTAAAATGATACTCACTTAGGAACTCACTCCTTAATTTTCTCAAGGAGAAATTAAGCTTAGGAAAAATTTAGGGTATTATACCGATGTGGACTCGACGCGGCATGTCAGCCATCACATCGACCATATTGACGTGGTGTATCAATCTGGGCGTTAGGACAATTTTCAGGCATTAAAAAGTCACGTACTCTAGGGTAATTGAGTCTTTTCCCACCTTATGTCAGCCCCTAAAACACAAGATTAAGCCCTTTTAGAGGCAAAATCTATCCATCTTTCTCAAAATTTCTCAAGAAGAAAATCCTAGGACTTCGAATTCAAGATTCAGTCTTCAAGAACATTCCATCATTCTTCAAAAATTTGAATACCAAGGTACGTGAAGTGTTCATCCGAGGGTTTCCTTCCACCCTTGGAGTTCAAGAAACTCTTTTAAAATAAAAGTTAATTGATTTCATGGATTTCATGTTGGATCTTGAATATATTCATGATTATGATGTTAATGGTGACCTAATTCCATAATTTGTCATTAGTTTCATGCAAATTAGTTAATGGTGAATTGAATTTTGTGAAATTCATGTTGAACTCTTGAATTGCAAGTTGAATGTAGAATCCATGATATTACTACATGTTTTT
>JAPEIP010000013.1:183959473-183993060 GCA_026120095.1 Capsicum chinense
AATGTAGTCTTTTTATTCTTATTTTTAATTCTTTACGTTTTTCAGAAATAATTTGTTTTAATTCTTTGTATTGTTGTACTTTATTCATTTAAACCATATTTATAATATCTTAGCGGATATCTAAATCTAATTTTATTATAATTAGGTAGTATGTGTTTCATTCTCCTAGATTTTAAATGGATTATTAATTTTGATTCAGTACTAGATATTAATGTTATTAAGTAGGCTAATCTTTGTGGGTTTTCTTTTGTTTTATTTAGACTTATATATTTTGAATAATTACTAATTAAAGATTCTTTAATTTTTCTAAAAGCTTCTCTATTTGTAAATGGTCTTCTCATAATTAATTTAATAATTTATAGGTAAATTCTGATGATAACTCTAACATATATCTCACATATCTCACTTAACATATATCTCACTTCTGTATTTTTTAAATTACTGGGCTCTGATACTATTTGGAGGGGGGTGCGGATATCTGACGTATGAAATAGATTTATTAATTGTACAACATCAATGATCATTCAAGAACAAACAAAATCTATTGATTTAATGATAAAAATATTTACAATATTTCATGTCTTTTAACGAAATATTTTGCATCAAATCTATTCTTAGGTAGTTTAAACAACATTTATTCCTCAATATTTTGATGCTTAAACCATGTGTGAATTACACACCCAGAAAAAATAGTTGAAATCCCCTTCCGGCCATAGTTAGGGAGGCAACCCATATTAACATTAGCTTCTGAGATGGAAAAACTGAGAATTTGATCTAAAATTGAGCCATCAATATTCTTTTCCGTATAAGAGTGCTGATCAAAAGACTAATTGATGAGAATGAGGCCAACTATAACCACGGACAATTTCATAGAGCTAAAATACTCGGGCAATTTTGTTAAAAGTAACAAAAAAGTTTGAAAATGAGGTGTAGGTGACTCAAGTTTTAATAATTGAGTGCAGATGACAATTACTTTATTAGTTATTAAGAAAGTTGAGAAAGTTTGAAAATAGCCCATGCGTTTTTTTAATTTACACTTTGATCCAAATGTGGACCTAATATAACTAGAAATGGAGGGAATAAAAAGACACATTTTCTCTCTTTTCTTATTATTGTAGTTTTCTCTCTCTTTACCATTTTTGTTGTTTATTGTTGCTGCTGCTTTATTCATTATCTTGTGCTTCATTATCATCATCATCTTCTTTTTGTTTACCATTTCTGTTGTTGTTACCGCTACTACTGCTACTTGACCAATTTTTTTTAAGTCATATTTAGTTTCGTACATCACTTTGACATTACTTCATAGGCGATGTTGGTAAGTAAAATTATGATTTTTAGTTGAATTTCTTATCTGGGTACACTACTACTGTTGTTTTTAAAATAATGGATAGAACCCAACCATGAACTCAATAAAAGATTCATTTGTTTCAACAGATGACTCATCTGTTACGAGAGAAAAGTCATCTGTCGCAGCGGAAGACTAATATATTGGATTCATATTTATGATTCTATAGTACTGTAACATAATCAAACAGATGAGTTATCAGTTACAATAGACGAGTTATCTATTGCAATAGATGAGTCATCTATTGATACAGATTACTCACCTATTGTAATAGAACCTGAACTCGATTCCAACAAATGACTCATCTATTGCAATAGGTAATAATCTATTGCAACATGTTATTTATCTATTGCAACATATCACTCATCTATTGGAATCAGCTTCAAAGGTTCTATAGTACATCCCAACAGGTGATTCATCTGTTGCAACATATGTATAAGCTATTGCAAGTTATGAGTCAATTGTTCCAATATGCGACTCATCAAAATCAACTTCAGGTTCTATAGTATTGTAACATAAATTACCAACAGGTGATTCATCTGTTGCAATATATGACTAACCTGTTGCAACATATTATTCAGTAGTTACAATATATTACTCATCTGTTGGGGTTCATGTTACAGGACTATAAAATCACTATTAATTTTGTTACATGTCATTATTAACTTTTTCACAAATATATTTATTTAGGTACCACTAATGGAGGGATCAATAACAATAGATGTGGATTTTTATGGTGAATTGATCGTGAAGAGCAATCGATATGTGTGACATTGAAAAGAGGGTGAAATGCTAGAGATGATAGCTATGATAGTCCAATGTTATGTTTTATATGATTATTTTGTGAACTTAATCATCTGCTATTGTGATCTGAATTGTCAACCAGCTACATGCAAAACTCCTTTGAAAATCAGAGGGCACTACCTTTCAAGATAACTGACCAGGTTTGGTTGCGTGCTTATCTTAGTGATTCAGCTAGGCCAGTGTTAAGGGTGTACGTGGTTGAAAACCCGAGAGATAATGAGAACCAGAATGTAGAAGAAGAAGAACAACAAGAAATATTTGATGATAAACTAGATAATCTGGACATGAATATTCCAAATGATGATCAAACACCTACTCCCGTTGTTGCGAGCAATATGGTGGGTAGTACTTTTCAATCAACATAGTTGGGCAATCACTAAGATGCCAAGACTTGCTTTTACAAGGAAATGTCATTCAAAGATAAGAAAGAACTATCTACTTCTTTGTTTATTGCTTTCTTAAAAAAAAGATTTCATACTAAAGAAGGTGATTAATTCAAGCAAAGTTTTTTTCTTTAGATGTGCTAATCCAAATTGCAAGTGGTGGTTGAGGGTTGTGAAATGCTTAAGTTCTGATAGATTCATCATTAATGTTTATAAAATATATCACATATGGTTAAAAGAACATTACATACCAAAATCCTTATGCTACGACAGAGATCCTCAGTCAATATCTCTAGAATAGATTCCTTAATGGCAAATGCCCTTCTACAAATGATATGGCCGATCAACTCCTTATAGAATTGGGTGTTATAATCAGTTATTAGAAGACATATACGGCCATGGAAGACATATACGACCATGGGTATTGCCAACGACTTGGTTTAGGGGACACACGAGCACGAATATGCTGTCCTCGATGCCACCATTATATGCTTGAGTTCACAAATCCCAAAAGTAAGATGACGTTGCACGTTGACGAAAATAGAAGGTTCAACTACTTTTTTATATCTTGGTGCTTAGATTCTTGGTTTTCAACATTTGAGAAAAGTCATAGCCATCGACGGGACTTTCTTGAGGAGCAAATATAATGGAGTTTTACTAGCGGTGGTGGCATAGGATGCGAAGAGAAAAATCTTTCCTGTCGCTTTTTGTGTAGCGGACAAAAAATGTGATGCCTCGTATGGATATTTTTTTGAAACAAATGTGAAGCTGCATCAAAGATACCGAAGAGTTGTGTTTTATTTTAGATAGGTATCCAAGTATCCCAAAGATAGGTTCAATTTTCTACACTTCAGCTTACTTTGGTTGTTGCATGAGGCATCTTGGAGATAATATTCAAAACAAATTTCATAATGAAAGAGTCGTGACCCTTTTTAATTGAGCAGCTAAAGGATATAATATAGATGAGTTTTTTGACCATTTCAATAAAATAATGGATACGCATCTTAAGGCAGTAGAACATCTCATACGTGTCGGTTTTGAGAGATAGAGCCAGATATTTTTTCTAGCAAAAAGATATATTGCTATGAATTTAATATCTTGTTTGAGTTACAAGTTTAGTATGATGTTGTACTAAGTGATTCTTTTGTATAGGCATAGTATTATGATGTCAAATATAGTTGAATCATTGAATTCATTATTTAGCGTTGAAAGAGAATTTCCCATCGAGGCGCTATTTGATGAAATAAACAAGAAGTATGGCAAATTATTTCATGAAAACATGTCTACTTCGCGAATGGAGGAATTAAATTTGTTCTAGAAGTAGAAAAATAAATATCAATGAACATCGGTTTGGGGAATAGGTTATTTGCTCATCAAATAACATATTACAATTTCAGTATTAACGGTCATGGTGATGTTGCCACGGTTAATCTTCAAACAAGATCTTGTACGTGCAGAGTATTTGACTTGGAAAAAATACCCTATCCATATGCTATGACAGCTCTTTGAGTCCAATATAGTTCACAATATGGAATTAAAATTTATGAGTGTTCGTCTCCATATTATTCGGTAGAAAGATATATAATGGAAAATAGTGAGAATATTAATTCGGTGCCTCCTAAAGAATCTTGGGTTGTTCCTGTAGAGCTTTTGGAGAGATTAATACCTACTCCATATATTGATCCAAGCACTATCAAACCGGAAAGAAAGCGATATAAGAGGAGGTGTGGTGTCAGAGAATCATTCCCATCAAGAAAAAACTTCTTTGTATGTAAGAACTCTGGCCACAAAAGAACTACATGCCCAGATCGTAATCCACCATGATCGTTGTAATAACAGAACTTGTGTTGTTGTTTGTTATGGACTTTGATATTTTTAAATCATTGTTATGAACGTAAATATTACTATTTATTATTTAAAAATATCTTTTTTATTAACTTATGTATCAATAAAAAGAGGTAAAATAGGAAAAAATTATTTTCAGCAGACTACCTATTTGTTGCAACAAAAGGATCTTTGTTGGAGTAAAATAATACAGTTCACCAAACAACTAATATGTTTTCATAGATGTGTAATATATTGGAGCAACACAATACAGTTCTTGCACTGGTTTGTGTTGTTCCAACAGATGACCAATCAGTTTTAACAGATGGTCTATATGTTGAAAGAACTAAAATTCTTGTTATTGCTACTGGATTAAAAATTATGTCAAACGCTCAATTCTTACCTCCAATCGTTGATATGTTCAGAAGAAGAAATAGATAAAATAAAAATTAAATAAGAATTAAAAAGTAAAAATTGACCAAACATAAAATCTTTCATTAAATAAAAACAAAATACATTAAGTAGGTAGATCGGATGTAAATTAAAAAAATACATACGCTAAAAGAAAAAATATAAGCTAATTATTATTATTATTATTATTATTATTGGTAGCCATCCAATTATCAACACGCAGCAATAAGGACCCTCCTAAGCTGTGAATCTCTTGGAGCATCCTTACTCTAACGACGCCCAACTCCTACTACAGGTCATTAACCCGCCTTTAAAGTTCTTGTACAGTGTCGCGTAGAATAGCAATGTCCTAAATAGGATTAGCCATATCTTGAACATACATGAATTGACAAAAAATGTAAACACAAAAGTACAGAAAAACGTTCAAATGTAATACGATGTATACTACAATCTGGGTAGATTTATGCTGAAATAAACTTACCTGAGTTAGGAAAAGGAATTTGGTCTTTGAAAACTGTGTTTGAAGATGTAATATGCAAAACAAGATGCAAGAAATAAATAAAGTATTGTAGAATGAACGAGTAAGGAGAGACCTATTTATAGAGGATTAAATTTGAGTGTGTTATGAAAAAAGGCATGGCTGTTTACATCCGGTTTATTAATTACATTCAAACTAGTGAATTTTTGATTACTTTGAAAAGTCATGAATTAATTAAATCAAGCTGGTGACTTTTTAATTATTGTGACAAGTCATGACTCTTCAGCTTCTTAATATTAATTAGTTCTTAAAATTAAATAACTATTTTTCTCAATTAAATAATCAAAGACTTTTCACCTTTCTAATAACCGTTCTTTTAATAATATCCTTTTTTATTAAGTTGCGGCAGCACTTGGTCTATCTATTGTATCAAATAACCCATCTGTTGCAACATATTTTCCATCTGTTGTAACAGATGATCCTTCTGTTCAATAGATGATCCATCTATTCAACAGATGATTATCTGATGCAAAAGATGGACCATCTGCTAGGGGCCATTTGTTAATTAAAATTAAATAATTATTTTTTATGGGTTTAAATTGTATTTATCATTACTTCCTTATTATTTATTTATGAATAATTTTTCTTTATTAAACAATTGAAAAGTTTAGACTTTTCACCATTCAATAACCCTTTTTTATTAATAATAGTTTTTAGCCAGTTTGTCCAACAAATGGACCATTTGTTAAAATAGATTTGTCATCTGTTCGATGAACAAAAAATAATGGCAAGAACTATTTTATTCTCTTTTAGCAGATATGTGAAACAGATGTTATATTGATCATGTGATGGTCAAATGAAATGCAGTCTGATGAAGTGTATTGTGTTCTTCCATCCAATGTCCATCTGTTGCAACACATGGGTAATTTGCTGAATATATTTTTTATAGATAGTCATATTTAGTTCCTGTTTGGTTACCTCTTTTTATTGATGTACAAGTTATTAAGAACATATTTTATATAATAAATAATAACATTTACATCCCCAACAATGATTTAGAATTATCAAAGTCCATAATCAAACAACAACACAAGTTTACCATTACCACGATCATAGTGTATTACATACGTAGCACTTGTTTTTTTCTTGATGAGCATATAGTCCTTTGACGTTCAAGATGGTTACCCATTGAGCCTCTGCAGTTTTGTACACTACTTCATGATAGTAACTGAAGATTAAACGCTATTTGATATTGGTGGGGGTAGGAAGAATAAGGTGCGTGCAGATGAATGGATCCACTTTCATGTGTAAAAGTTATGTATTACTGATCAGTTTATCGTGACAACACATATAAAGTACAATAATTTTGTGAATGCAATTTTTACCGCTTAGGCATTGATCCTTTAAATAAGACCATGCATTTTATAGTTAAGTTTGATAGGTGTAAACTGATAAGGCCGAAGGGTTCCAAAAAGGTGGTATCGATCCCCTATTACAATTTAAAGATGGTTTTGCTTATATTTATGTGTCAAGTTCAGAGAAGGGATCCATATTTAATGACATTATAGACTTTCAACACTGATTGGACCGATTTTAATGGTGCAACGGACATTGAGAAGGCCTTCGAAGCCTCTCATAATAACAAACAAGAATGGAAAATCAATTAAAATTCCCCTGGTCTAAATTTATATAGATGGATTGCTCGAGGAGACTATTATATAGTAGAAGGTTCTTGAGAGAATACCTGTGCGAGAAAGGAAAGGTGGAGATGATGATATATTATCTCAGACCGTGTTTTAGAGGAAACACAGGGCAACAATTAATGAACTTTTAGCCAATCTGGCCAATGAAATTGATTTGACAGATAAAAAAACTGAATGAGTTGCAAACGTGAAAGTGTGTCCTAAAATTAAAATTCATTAGTCGTTGTTGAAAAGAATAATGGTAAATTAGACTGAAGCAGGAAACTTTGAAAGAGAACTGTGACTAGCTAGCGTGGCCTGAATAAAGACCCGCTAAGCGCAGGATAGAACTCTAAGGAAACAACTTGGCGAGTACCGAGGATTGGTAATATTTTTAATCAAGAATGAAAATTAAACCAACAAATCCTGAAGTAAAAATAAGAAAAGCCAAGGCGTCAATTTATGAAGTCTAACTTACATCCCATGCCTTCTGTTTGTGGTTCTAATCAGGTCAATGGTAGTAGAAACAAAAAGGTTTGAAGTCGAGTAGAAATCCCATGCCTTATTGTTTCCATTCCCTTTGACCTTACCAGATGTAACACCCGAATTTGCTGAACCAGAATGCTACACGGTGATCATGACCCCGAAGAACCATAAGCTAACCCATAACTAATATCTGTACCTGTATACTGTATAAAATACTGAATAATGCAGAAACACGCACTAAATGTCCATAAGGTTCAACACTCAACATAACATGGATGAGATAACATTTGTGGGGTAATACAATACCTAAAACAAAACTGTAAATACTAAAGTCTAAAACATAATAGTCAGCATCTAGTCTGAAAGCCTCTACTATTTGAATAATTTGAATAAAGAGTTAATGGGATATGTCCCCAACTAACTCTGACTAATAACTAATGAATGAAATAGTAGAGAAATAATCATGTCCTCGAAAGATGAGGACTCACTTATATTCTGACTGCTGATACTGGAATCTACTGCTGATCTGGAACTCATATCTCTGAACCTATGGTGTAACATAAAAAGAAAACACCATAGCGCAAATACGTTAGTGCAATGAAATATACTGAGTATACATGTGAGGTAGGATAATGCAAGGGTTAACATGCATGAATAATGCTAGCTGACTGTCTAACATGAATGCGAGAATACATACATAAATACGCAACTATAACTGACACGGTGATATCATGATTATCGAATCTGAATACTGATGACATGGCATACTAATAACTGATATGGATGCTAGCATAAATAGTTGTATCTGAATGTAACTGATAACATGGGTGACTGTATCTGACAGTCCTGAATTTGATGGAACTAGATGAGTCCCATACTATATCTGAGTTGACTGTATCTGACAGTCCTAAAATCTGAAGAACTATCTGAGTTCTTTTACTGAGACTGATACTGAAACTGTGGGAGATAGTATTTAACCAACATGCCCTTGATATGCCATTATGGATAAGTTGGGGTCCAATATGTAACCCCAATTAGAAGGGTGTCAATACCGCACCACTGGTAAGGACAAGCTGTGGGCGACCCTTATCTGATAGTGTCCCCAAAAGAGAATGGTGGAGCCCTTATCTGATAGTGCTTATCCACCTCATCAACCCTCATCGGAAGTGTTGATGTCTCAACCTATGCTAGCTATATAGTTTTGGAATGTAAGAATGACTTCTAAGGATCACACCCTCATCTGATAGTGTGTGTCACTATCCTTGGGTTCACTCGGTGCTAATTTCTACTCCCATCTGAATGGACACTGAACATGATTTACTGAACTGAACATGAGCTGAGTTACTAAGTTCCGTTGACTAATGGAATACTACTCATGAGATCATGGAGATTTTTCTTGAGTCATAAGACTATCTGAAGTTTAAAGATTCATAGCTTGACTAAGAGTATCGTGAAAATATGACATGGATCTAGGTACACGACTAATGTTTCGGGTACAAGTACTCCTAGGACTCGATGGAAGGAAACTGACAAAGCATGAATTACTTGAATACATAATAATCATCATAATATATTTACTGAAGCATTTCATCAAACATGTGATAGGCATAAGCTTGTACGCACATGGGTATTTAATGATAACATACTAATTAGACACTTTCCGTTCATCTAGGCGTTCAACCTAACACATAGTAGGCATAGAATGTGTAAACAACATCATAAAACAATTAACTGTCGTGATTCAATTCCAATTTAATCATTCAAGGGTTTAGTCCTAGGGTTTTATGAATCTATACCGATACAAATCAACCCATATGGAATTTAACACTTATTCATGGAATACAATTCAATTACTCATTATCAACATGAACAAAAGCAACCCAATAATGAAATTCATAAGAAAATCCATAATCTTGAATTTAGAAAAGGGTTTCTTAGGTTTCATGGATGAAAGAAGTCCATGAATGAATACTATGAATACCTTAGCTCATGATTTCGTGAAGATAGATGGTGAAATCTTGAATTTGAATCCCCAATAGAAACCCTAGCTTGTTCATGAGAGAAACTTGAGACAAAATAGTATATTTTGGGTGAAGAATGGCTAAATAATGTATTATTGGGTTTAAATAGGGGTAGGAAATTAACCCTTTTAACCCTGAACGCATCATTTAATTTCAGTAAAATTTTCCCAAACTGGGCCCCTAGTGCGATTTGACGTTATCGCACCGTGTCACTAGAAATTAACAATTGGATTGCGTTGCCTCTTCCTTCATGACCTGGAACTTTGGCGCAACGCGGGGGAAATCGCGCTGAGACACTGGAAAAAGGACAATTCTAAATTTGAGTGCTGGCACGACGTGCCATAATCGCGGAAACCTACTGGAAATTGCCAAATACCATTTCCTCTTATGTAGCAGCGCACCACTGACTAATATGGCACTGTTTTACGATGAGACCTTGAAATAGTCATAACTTCTTATTCGGTTATCGGATTTAAGCGAAAAATATATCGATGAAAAGCTTACTGAATTTCCCACATGAAAAAAGTGAAAATCTTGAAAATTCATCATGGAATAATTATAATTCACTTTAGAAGATAATACTAGGCATTCTTGGGATGAAATTTGCTAGAAAACTTTGGGGTATTACACCAGAACCGCAAGCAGAAAGCTAGGATACAAGTTTAACTTCAGAAATTGCCACCTTGGCTTGATCCCTTATTTTTTCTTCAAGAGTTGTTGGTTCAAGTTCTGTTCCTGACTTACCATCTTACCACCTTCGGTGCTCTCAAAGCTACAACCTTAGAGTTCTAATCCTATTCTTTGTGGGTCATCACTCAGTCCACTATAGCTAGTCGTAGTTCCTTAGCAAAGTGCACAACTCTAGTCCACTTTACCATTTTCCTTTTCAAAATCGACTGATGGATTTTCATTTTTGGATACACTTTTATTTTTTTAGCCCATTTGGTTTTTTCATTTTTTATGTCAATTTCAACGGCCACATTCGGTACACATTCTTTGTTACCCTGTGTTTCTTCTTTAATAAGGTTTGATTTGATATATGGTCTTCGACACCTCCTCTTTCCCTTGTAGGTATTCTTCCAAGAACCTTCTATTGTATAAGAGTCACCCCGAGCAACCCAACCATATAAATTTGGACTAGAGCAATAACTATATTGATTTTCATTCTTTGTTGCAATAGTGTGAGGATTTGGAGGCCATTCAAAAGTCCAATGAACCTTTGAAATTAGTCCAATCACTATTTAATCTTTACACTTCCACCAAAAACTTGGTCCCTTCTCCTAACTTGACACATAAAAATTAGCAAACTAATCATTAAACCGTAACATGGTATCGACACCACCTACCTGGTCCCTCAGCCTTATCAGTTTGAACCTATCAATCTTAACTGTAAGATACAATGTTTTTTTTGAATGATTAATGCCTAATCGGTAAAAAACTCCATTCACAAAATCAATGTACTCTATGTGTGTTTTTACGATGATATGATCACTAATCATACCTCCAATATATGAAGTAGTTCTATCTGCAGACAGCTTATTCCTACAAACCTATCTTTATTATAGCCTTTTATGTTGGTCAAGCAAAAGTTGACCCTCTTTCACTTCCTTTACTTTTAGGAGACATCTTTTATCTACAAACAAGAAAAAAACAAAAATAACATTACAATTGATACCTACATAGTTTTAAAAAAGGGGTAACACAAAAATTCAATAATGGGGCAACACAAAAAACCTATCTATTGGAATAGGTGACCCATTTGTTGCAATAAGTGACCCATATGATGCAACATGTGACCCATCTATTGTTAAAAAATAAAATAAGCCTCCCTACTGGCTTGATTTCTTCTAATAGGTAGTCCATCTGTTGCAATAGATGGGTATTCCAATAGCTGATTCATTAGTTATAATAGATAAGGGAATCTGTAGGAAGACCGATACTGATTCATCAGTTGAACAGTTGCAACACCAACACCACCAATAGTACCAAAAATATCAACAATAAATAAACAAACAAGAAATAACTAACAAGGATTTTTAAGTTCTGCCATCAGATGACATTTTTTGCATATTTTAATAAAAACAACAGTTCGTTCATTCACAACTCAAATGTCACCTTTCCCACAAATTTCTCAATAAATAGGATATGGGTAATGGGTAAAATAAAAACAACGAAAGAAAATAACTAATTTAAATAACCAATGTAAAAAATATGATGTTCACAATTTCAATTTTCATCATAGAAAACATGATAAATTTGATGAAATAGGGAAAGGAGAAAACTAGAATGCAAGAATAATAGCAGAAAGCACAGATCTCAATGAGCCATACTTGGATGTCAAAAGAAAAGGGATCAAAACTCCAATTTCAGGAGAGAAAAAAATAGATTTTTTGAGATCCAAAAGAATCCTTAAGGAAAAGAGGAGAGAAAAAAGAGAACATAGAGAAAAAAGAAGAGACATTTGGTATTACCCTAAAAAAGAGAGATAAAGAAAGAAGAGAGATGAGTTATTTAATATATGGTTGAAGGAGATCAGATGGGTTTAAATATTTATTAGTAAAAATTTATGGTGGTGAAACTCTTTGAGGAGATGATGATGGTGACATTGAAAAGACAAGATAAGACAACTCAATGAGGTGATTTTTGAGTTATCCAACAAAACTTTTTACCGCCTTAATATTTTTTTATTTGTTTTGGTAAGAAAATTGCTTTGAAGTTAAAAAATATCTTAAAATAGATAAGTCATATTTTGCAACAGATGTCTTCATCTGTTTGAAAAATTCTAACAAATCAGTCATCTGTTGCAATAGATGACAATATCTGTTGGTTAATTTCTAATAAATGATTTAACTTTTGCAACATATGTCATTATCTTTTAGATAAATACAAAAATATACGTCATATGTTGTAACATATGACATTATCTGTTAGATAATGACCAACAGATAGTCACCTATTTCAACAGGTGGAATATCTATTTGAATAGATGTCTATGATTGTTAGATAATTTTCAATAGATGTATCATCTGCTGCAACAGGTTAGTCCTCTATTTATTCATATCAATCCATTATTTGAGTAATCTAAATTGATTTAGCTAGAACTAAGGATGGGTTGATAGGTCAACTACAATTTCAATTGAGTCATTGTAATTACATATTGTTGGTATTGCATCTATCTTGACCTAAGTCGTAGACTGATCAATTTGTGTTGAAATAATTCATAGTAAGACATTATTTGAAATATCAAATTCATTTAGCTAGAATTAGGGATGGGTTGATAGGGCCAATGTAACACCCCAAATCTAATATTTAGAACGCTACACGGTGCTCATAACCCTGAATGACTACAAGCTAATGCATGACTAATATTTGTACCTGTATACTGCATAAAATACTTTATAATGTCGAAATATGAGCTGGAAGACCATAAGGTTCATTACTGAACATGATCTGAATGATATAACATCTGCGTGGGGTAATAGAATACTCAAAACAAAACTGAACATACTGAAGTCTGGAACATGATAGTCTAGAAAGCCTCTAACTGACTGAACTTTTTGAGTAAAGAGTTGATAGGACATATCCCCAACTAACTCCAACTAATAAACTAATTAATGAGATAATGGGGAAATAACCATGTCCTTAAAAGATGAGGACTCATTTCTAACTCTGTCTGTGGATATCTGGAATCTACTATTGCTCTGGAGCTCGTGTCTCTGAACCTATGGTATAAGACGCCATAACGCAAATGCGTCAGTACTTTGAATGTACTGGTATACATTTGAGGTAGGTTGAATACATGGGGTTCATATGTATGAACAATAATAATAACTGACTAACTATCATAAGAGTTAGAATACATGTATGAGTCATAACAACTGACACTAATACTGTGATAACATGAATGCTGAATCCGAATAAAACTAATAACATAAGTGACTGTATCTGGCAGTCCTAAATCTGATGGAACTATCTGAGTTCCATACTGTATCTAAATTGACTGTATCTGACAGTTTTGAAATCTAAAAAACTATTTGAGTTCTATTACTGAGACTGATTGACTATATCTGACAGTCCTGATTTTGGAAACATGAAATTATGGAAAGTAGTTATCTAACAGACATGCCCCTAATATGCCATTATGAGAGAGTTGGGGTCCAATTTGTAACCCCAATTAGAAGGGTGTCAATACTGCGCCACTGGTAAGGACAAGCTGTGGGAGACTCTCATCTGACTTAGTATCTCCAAAAGAGAATGGTGGGCCCCTTATTTGACAGTACTTATCCACCTCATCAACCCTCTTTGGACTGTGTTGATGTCTCAATCTATGCTGGCTACATAGTTTTGGAATGCAAGGATGACTTCTAAGAATCACACCCTCATTTAATAGTGTGTTTTCCCATCCATGGGTTCACTCGTTGATAATTCCTACTTCAATCTGAAAAGAGTCTAAACATGATTAACTGAACTAAATATGGGCTGAGTTACTGAATTCCATTGAATGATGAAATACTACTGATATCTAACAACTGACTGAGTTTATGAGATCATGGAGATTTCCTGAGTCATAAGACTGTTTGAAGTTTAAGGATTCATAGCTTGACTGAGATTATCGTGAAAACATGACATGGATCTAGGCACATAGCTAATGTTTCGGGTGCGAGTACCCCCAGGACTCGATGGAAGGAAATTGACCAAGCATAACTTACTTGAACATATAACTAACATCATAATCCATAATATATTTATAGAGGCATTTCATCAAAACATGTGATAGGCATAACTTGTACATCCATGGGGATTTCATGGTATCATGCTAGTTAGGCACTTTTCCTTCATCTAGGCATTAAATCAAACATATTGTAGGCATGGTACATATAAAGATCATTGTACAATAATTAAACATCATGGTTCAATTCTAATTTCATCATTCAAGGGTTTAGTCATAGGTTTGATGAATCTATATCTTTAATAATTTAACCTAAATAAAATTTATCACCCAACATGGAGTAAAATTTAATTTCTCACTATCCACATGAACAAGGGCAGCCCAATCATGAAATTTATAAGAAAATCCATAAACTTGAATTTAGAAAAAAAAGGTTCTTGGGCTTCATGGATGAAAGTAGTCCATGAATGAACTTTATGCATACCTTTGTTTGTGATTTCGTAAGGATTGACGGTGAAACCATCTTGAATTCGAATCCCCAATAGAAACCCTAGCTTATTCTTGAGAGAAACTTGAGAGAAACTAGTATATTTTAGGTGAAAAATAGCTAAATCACGTGTTAAAGGGCTTAAATAGGGGTGGGAAATTAACTCTTTTAACCCTAAATGCATCTTGTAATTTCAGTAAAAATTTCCCAAATTGAACCCCTGGCGCGATGCGGTGCAATTGGAATTTGATAATTGGGAAACTGAGGGATGGCGTGACGCGGATCCATCACGTTGTCCCTTCTTTTGCGACCTGAAACTTTGGCACGAAATAGAGGAAATTGCACTAAGACACTGGAAAAGGACAATTTCCATTTTAGCTTGTGGCGTGGCGCGCCACTGACCAATATGGCGCCGTTTTACGATGGGAACTTAAAATAGTCATAACTTCTTACCCGGTCATCGAATTTAGGAAAATTTTATATCGATGGAAAGCTTATTGAATTTTCCACTTGAAAAAATATGAAAATCTTGAAAATTCCTTATGGAATAATAATTATCTAATTTAGAAGCTAATACTAGACATTCTTGAGATGAAATTAGCAAGGAAAAAGTATGAGGTATTACAGTCAACTACAATTTTAATTGAGTTGTTGCAATTGCATGACGTCGGAGCTGCATTTATCCTGACCTAAGTCGTCGATTGATGAATTTGAGTTGAAACAACTTATATTAAATTATTATTTGAAATATCTAAATTAATTTAGCTATAATTATGGATGGGTTGATAGGATCAACTATAATTTCAATTGAGTCATTATAATTGCACGATATCGGAGCTGCGTTAGTCCTAACCTAAGTCATGGACTGATCGATTAGAGTTGAAACATTTTATATTAAATTATTATTTGAAATAATATCCAAATTTATTTATCTTGAATAAGGGATGATTGATAGGGTCAACTACAATTTCAATTGAGTCGTTACAATTGCATGATGTTAGAGCTGTGTTTGTCTTGACCTAAGTCATCGACTGATTAATTTGAGTTGAAATTTTTTATATTAAAGTATTATTTGAAATTATATGTAAATTTATTTAGCTAAAATTAGGGATGGATTGATAGGGTCAGCTACAATTTCAGTTGAGTCTTTGTAATTGCATGATGTTAGAGCTACGTTCGTCCTGACCAGAGTTATCAACTGATCAATTTAAGTTGAAATAATTCATATTAAATTATTATTTGAAATATATAAATTGATTTATCTAGAATTAGGGATGAGTTGATAGGATTAACTATAATTTAAATTGAGTCATGGCAATTGCATGATGTTGGAGCTGCGTTCGTCCTAACCTGAGTCATTGACTGATCAATTTGAGTTGAAAGATTTTATATTAAAATATTATTTAAAATAATATCTAAATTTATTTAGCTAGAATTAGGAATGGGTTGATAGGGTCAACTACAATGTCAATTGAGTTATTACAATTGCATAATATTGGAGATCCATTTGTCCTAATGTGAGTCGTCGACTGATCAATTTAATGATTCATATCCATTATTATTTTAAATATTATTAAATTCATTAATGTTCCAATTGAACTTAATACAATTTATCATGATGAAACAGTTAAAGTTTATCTCTTCTAAGAAATTAATTAAGATCAATTCGGACCAAATCAATATTTTCAAAACTTGTTATTCTTTTCTTAATCACAAATCAATCCATAAAAATCATTCATTTGCGGGAAAAATATTTCATCATTTCAAATCTCAAGTTCTCACTCTTTTTTTTCTCTCTCAACAATACAAACAACAAATTCATTTTCTTTCCATTTTTGACCACATAGTTGATTTTTTCGACTTCATTCTTACTTGTATCTATTATTTTCTCTATCTTAGCAGGTAAAAAATTTTGATAAGAGTTCTACATTTGTTCATTTTTCTAAAAATTAGGGATTTTTAGTTAATGATAAAAAAGATTTTAATTGTATTATCTTCAAGAATGGTTATCAATTTTGATTTTTGATGCTAAAAGAATAAAAAGAACTTGAGAAAACCCTAGTTTTTATCATAGTATTTCATTGATTATCGTGGTATTATTGGATGGTGTTAGTGGTGGTGTTGGTGGTCTTAGTGTTGGTATTGGTGGAATTAGTGATGGTGTTGGTATTGGTGGTGTTGGTGGTGGTGGTAGAGTTGTTTGTATTGGTGGTATTGGTGGTGGTATTGGTATTGGTGGCATTGGTAGTGGTGTTGGTATTATTGGTAATGGTGATGGTGGTGGGTGGTCTTGGTTGTATTAATAGTTTTGGTGTTAGTGTTGATGGTGATGTTGGTATCGGTGGTGTTGGTAGTGGTGTTGGTTAGGTTGGTGGTATTGGCAGTGATGGTGGTCTTGGTGGTGGTATTGGCATAGGTGACATTGGTGGTTGTGTTGGTAGTGGTATTGGTATTGGTGGCATTGGTGGTGGTGTTAGTCGTGGTTTTATTAGTGGTGTTGGTTGTCCATTTGTTACAATAGGTGAAATATCTATTGGGAGATATTAACATAGGTCTTCAAACATATTTCCCATTTGTTACAACAAATGTTTCAACTGTTGCCATAAAATAAATAGTAGCAAGACTGTTTTGATCTCAATCGTCAGGTTGTTCATCTGTTGTAACAGGTTATGCATCTGTCGTAACAAATTCTTCATTTGTTCTAACTGATGGGTTATCTGTTGGAATTTTTTTTTGTAACGTGCCATATAAAACTTTATTGAAAATTTTCTTACCTTTATTTTAAAATCATGCAAACATCAATTGTAATGTATTTTTTTTGTTTTTTGTAGTTAAAAGATGTGTCCAAATGAAAATAAACTGAAAGTGAATCAACTTTTGACCACCTAACAAAAAAGACTAGAGTATAGATGGATTCAGAGGAACTTCTTGGACAATCTCAGTCAGGGAAAAGTGAAGTTAGGAAAGTTATGCAAATGATATTGAGGGAGACGGAGAAGGATATAGAGATGATGTAAGGAAAATAAAAGTAAGGATGAAGAAGAAGAAAATAAACAAGAAGAGGAGGAAGTAGAGAATGAGAAAGAAGATGATGATCAACATGATCATAATGCATCACTAATGGGACATGAATTAAAAACAAAATCAAAATTCCAGCATAATCCTGTCAAAACTATTAGTATTGATAGGTTTCAAGTTGTGATGTAGATAGATTTAAGACCTCACAAAATTTCTAGCTTAATTCAGTCCTTTAAGCTTGTTAAGAGGTCCCAGAATTAGAAAAATTCTAGCCAAGTATTTAGACTTAGTGTATTTTTATCCCTTGAAAGTTGGTAATCTCATTTCGCGACCTTAATGTCCTTTAAATGTCTATGTTTTAGTTAATTCATGATCAGAAGGTCAATAGGTGTTCCTAGACAAGTTTTGAATTTTTCAAACTTTATTTGAAGCTCTTTTAAAATCCCAAAATAGTGAACCAACGCGATCTTAGTGCGCCGCATTGCCTATCGCGTTGGTTAATATTTTCCCAAGTTACCAGCATCAAATTCCAGTGATTCGGCACGATCTTGGTGCGACCGTCGACCATTGCGTCGATGACATTGATGTGCCGCATTGATCTGTGCGTCGGTAATCCAGTTTTAGTCATTAAAAACCCGTATTCTTAGGGGGTATTAGGTTTCCCCCCCGACCTAAATTCCATAAATTCTTCAACGAGGTATGTAAAGTGACCATCCAAGGGTCCCTTCCATCCATGGAGTTTAAGAAACTTCTTTTAAAACATGAATTGTGATTTGCATGTTATGGATTTGAATGTAATCATGTTGATGTTGTGGTATGTGTTACATGTTGAAATTTTTCTGTATTTCTTGATATTATGATAACATGTCAGTTGAACTTTGATTATTTTATATTGAAACCCCTGAATTATAAAGTCATGATGTATTAGCATTGTTATTCATGCCCAAGCATGAAGCTACGCCCACCATGTGTTTGATAAAATGCTAAATTGAGATTATGGTGCTTTTATGATCTATTGGTGATCTAAATGATGAACTTATACTATAGCCACATGTTCACAATGTCTTCCATGCTAAAGATATACCTTGTATGTTTTTGATGGAATGCTCATGAGGTTCGTTAAATGAAAATATGATGTGTTAGCATGCATTCCTATTTATGTGCAAGTTTATGACTCTCAAGTGATTGATGAAATGCCTCATAGATTGTATTGTGAGTTGTTGACTATTGTCAAGTATTCAAGAATTGTTATGTCTTATTATTTTTTTCTGCTATCGATTCCTGGAGGTATTTAATACCCGATAATTTAGTAGTGTACCTAGAGCCAGTGTCAGTTACAGAACAATATCAATCATGTCAGGATCAATAGTACTCTAGTTCAGTTACAGAATTTTAGAAAACTCAGTATCAATCCAGTTCCATTTAGTATTTAGTTCAGTCCTCAGTAATCTCAGTTAGCTAATAGAACTCAATAGTATTTCGTCAGTCAATGGAACTCAGTAAACTCAGTTCAGTTCAGTTAATCAGTACAGTCAATAACAGATCAGTCTATCCTAGTATGAACAAGGAAATCAGTCCAATGTCTATTCTGTTGGGAGTAGGATTCAGCATCGAGTGAACCCAAGGATGGGGGCTCACCCGCCAGCAGAGGGTGTAATCCTTAGAAACAATTCTTGCATTCTAGAACTACGTAGCCAGTGTAGGTTGAGATACAACCCTACGAGTCTAGGGTTAATATATCTTATTCGATTTCTCCTACCAGCGAGGGGTTGATGGAAGAGCTCTCTGTCAGAGAGGTTTAACTCACAGCTTGTCTTTACCTATGGAATGGTACCGACACCCTTCCAACTCAGATTATAGGTTGGACCCTAAACAGTTCGGAAAGGGGCATGTTAATTAGATGATTACCTCCCATAGTCTCAGTCTCAGTCATTAGTAAAGAACTCAAATAGTTCTATAGATTTTAGGGTTGTCAGATATAGTCACTCAACTCAATATGAAACTCAGCTAGTTCCATCAGAAATAGGACTATAAAACACAGTCACTCAGCAAACAGTATATCAACTATCAGTTATATTAGTTATTAGTAATCCATGTTATTAGTAAACTCAGTATTTAGAATCCTTATGACTTCAGTTACAGTTATATATTTATGCATTTATTCTCACGCTATCATGTTTATGTTATTCAGTCAGTTATAGTTCATGCATATGAACCCTTGCATTCAACTTTACCTCACTTTACGTACCAGTACATTCGTACGTATTGATGCATACTTTTCTTTTATGCTATGGTGTTTTATACAATAGGTTCAGATGTATGGGCTCCAGAGCACCCTTAGTAGTTCAGACTTTCAGCAGATAGAATAGTGGTGAGTCCTCATAATTTGAGAAAATATTTATTCATTCAGTATCTCAACTTATTTTCAATAGTTGGAGTCAGTTGGGGGCTTGTCCCATCAACTCCACAGTTCAAATAGTTTTAATGGCTTTTCAAACTAGTTGTTCAGACAGTATTCAGTATTATAGATTCTGATGTTTTATCAGATTTTATTATTTCTCTTTATCAGTATTACAATTTTGATCCTTATGGTATTTCAGCCCATTATTCCATATTTTATAGTATTATTACTCAATTTTTGCATCAGGTACCAGTCATGGGTTAGCTTGTGGTCCTTTGGGATTATGAGCACCGTGTAGCATCCCGAGTACCAGACTCGGAGCGTTACAAACTTAGTATCAGAGCCTAAGTTTCAATAGAGTCCTAGGAAGTCTGAAAGCCACATCAAGTAAAGTCTTGTGCATGGATGTGTAGAACACCACATTATGTACAGGAGGCTTTGAGATGTTGTAGGAATAGTTTCCCTTCTTTCAGTATTCATGTTGTGCGAGTGAGCATAAGCTCCAGTTAAACTCTCATTCTAATTTTCTTCTTTCTTTCGATTACAGAACATGCCTCCCAATTTAGAACTGCATTCACTACTCTAGACAATTCAGTTGCAACCTAGAATGAACGGCCAACTGATGTTCCAGCCAACCCAGTGGCCAATATTATTGTAGCCAGGATTCGGGACTTCTCCCAAATAAATCCTCCTTTATTCTTATAACGACCCGAGATCCCATCCTAGGATGTCACACGGTGCTTATGACCCCGAAGGACTACAAGCTAACGCTTTACTGATATCTGTACCTGTACACTACATAAAATTTGAAATAAATATGAAAACTAGCCATAAGGTTCAACATATCTATACCTACTCAAAACTGAAAACTAAATTCCAATACATCGATTTGAAAAACCTCTAACTGACTGAATTGTGGAGTTGATGAGATAGGTCTCCAACTAACTTCATCAACTGAAAGAAATATAAATAGAATTCAATGCAATAATAATCAACTGAGATTTCATCCTCGAAAGAAGAGGACTCACTACAACTGCTGCTGACTGGGTTGAACTGCTAAGGATACTCTGGATCCTGTGCCTCTGAACCTATGGTGCCAAATAAAACACCATTGCATAAATGTGTCAGTACAAGAATATACTATGTAGATAAGGTAAGGCTAAATGCAAAGTATCATACGTGCACAATATATAAATTGAATAATCATGAAAATGTTCCACGAGAACACATACATGAATGCACAGACCGTAAACACAATCATCACAACTAGGTACTGAAACTTGAATACCACTTTATTGCAGACTGAACTTACTACTGACACTGAGATACTGAATCACTGACTCATCTAATACTGATAACTGAGAATCTAGATGCACTTACATCAAGGACTGAATTCTGAGCTTACTTCTTTTAACTGACAGGATTAGAGATCAACCTTTCTAACGGATGATACTCGAAAACTATTATCACTAATAAGAAATATGATTATATCATAATCTAACAACAAGGATACCCAATAGAATCTGAGACTGCGAATCACGCTTATCTGGTGGCTTATCTCTAAATATGATATCAAATAACTATATATGTGACCAAGCCTACTTGTTGAGATGGTCCCTGAATCAATGGAACTATCTGAGTTCCTAATAATGATAGATGACTGTATCTAACAGTCCTAGTTTCTAAAGATTGATACTGAAACTAAAACTGTGGGAAGTAGTTACTTAACTGATATGCCCCGACCTACCACAGGTGGGGTCCAACCTATGACCCCAGCTGGAAGGGCGTCAATACCGTGCCATGGGTAAAGACTCACTCTCTGGTCAAGCCTCTCTGAAGGGATGGCCCTTTTAGAAATTCGACCTAAGGCAATATAATAGTCAACCTCTTTGACGGTGATAGCCTCTACTGATAGAAACTCCTGTATCCTGCGCTGGCTACGCAGTTCTGTAGTTCAGGGATTGCTACTAATGACTCCGACCTCTCTCTCTCTCCGATAGGAGAAATCTCCACCCCTTTTCTCGCTCAGTGCTAGTTTCTACTCCCAACTGAAGGACTCTGAACTAAACTTTCAACTGAACACAAACTAGGCTGAATCTGACACTGATCATATTTCTCAAATGATTCAATTGAGTTAAGCTGAATTCACATAGTTTCGTATCTGGCGGAATACTACTAAATCATGGTATCTGACTGATGATACAAAATTTGAATAGATTACTTAGTCATTACCGAGACCAGAACTGAACACTGGAATACTACAAGATCTGAGTCAAGTACAATACTAAGACTAGATTACTAGCGATACAGAGAATACCGAGCTAACAGATATTTCTCAAGTTTTGTAACTATCTGAGGATATAGAGTTTCTATAGTTCACTGAGTTCTGAGAATCAGGGCTCGATTAGAATTATCATAAAACTGACATGGGCTCTAGAAAACAACACTATTGTCGGGTATAAATACCCCCAAGACTCGATAACATAAAAGTAAAGCATAATCATTCATTCATCATTTCAAGCATTCATTCATCATTACAACAATTCATGTATCATCACAATCACCAAAAGGTTACTTCAAACATTCAAGGATCATCAACATCGGTTTACCATCATGTGCTAGCCTAAGGTAGACATGCTATTAGATTATACCTCATTCAACAAGGACTTATATCAAGTACTTCATACCTATATCAATTTTGCTATATATTCGAATATCACGTAATTTGGGGAAAATTTACACTATCATGTCCTAACTTACTTGCTAACCACTTGGCATATATGGGAAGCTTGTCATATATCAAAGAGTACTTACTTGGGGAAATTTACCACTATCTTGTCTCAACTTACTCACTGCGGTCTTTCAACAACCATAAGACATGTACGGTTTTACACCTACTTTAGGATTTTTTTACTATTGTGGAGTAATTCATTCACTTGGTCATTTCATGATACACTTAGTTCTCAAAGTATTATCCATGAAAGGGAGTGTATATAACAATATTCCATCCATCCATCCATCCATCTAGTCTCACTATTTAACTACAATACTTGATTTCTAGTCTCTTAGACATTTCATCGGACACCTTATATTCACAACTTAGGCATAGGTGTATTCATCGACATACTCACCCTAATAAACCAATTTTACATGTTCCCAACTCACATAATCTCATAGATTCATACAAACTATATAAATATTCCATCTTGGAAATCATTCAACATTAACAACAAGAACACAATCTATTTACCACATAAATATCACATACTAGGACCATGGCTTGATAATCTTATAAAAAAACATGAATCACAACTCAACCATAGAAAAACATCAATTTCAACTCACAAGAATCATTAAAATTCATAAACACAAATTCTTTAAGATTTAAAAAAAAGGGTACTTGAGTTTCTTGGATGAAAAGGACCCAAGAATCAATATCTACATACCTTGTGGAAACTCTTTTCATGAAAGCCTTCGAAAGACTTCTTGGTTTCTCTTGATTCTCTCTTGATCTCTCTTAATTTGTAGAAGAAGGAGAGAGGATTTTGGAATTTAGAAACCCTAGCTTTTGTGCGGAGAAAGAGAAAATGAGGGCTGAAAGCCCTTAACCAAGTATATATAGAGGTTGGGGATAAGTTGAAAAGATCAAAAAGCCCTTGGAGATTTTAAACTAAAAAATCATGATTTTTGGCCCTGGCGCTACGCGTCGGGATCGCGGTCTTTCATTGGATTTGGACAATTGGGAAATTGCTCAATGGCGCGACGCGGTAGGGATCATTTTGGAATCTTGTTGCGAACTGGAACTTTACCGCGACGTGGAGGAATCACGAACATCCATTGGAATTTGATGACTACCATTTTGGATAGCTTCGCGACGTGCCAGAATGCTAGGTGACACACTGTCTTCCTAAAATAGGTCTAACTCTTCACCTGAGTATTTGATTTGGGTGAATTTGGTATCGATGGAAAGCTTATTTAATGTTCTACATAACAAAAAGTAGAACTTAGGGAAATTCCAAATGACTCAAAGTATTTCATACTTAGGAAGATATTCTTAAAATATTTGACTCAGATTTTTGATTTACCAAATACGCTCTAAGGCTCAGACTGGAAGAGGATTTTGTGGGGTATTACAATTCTTAGGATCTAAGCCAGAAAAGGATCCACAAGAGTTCCTCGATCAGGTTTGGAAAGTCATAGATATCATGGGAGTGACTTCTAGTGAGAGTGTTGAGTTAGCTGCCTATCAGCTATAAGATGTAGCCCATACATGGTTTAAGTGGTGTGAGGTAGACAAGGGTACACATACAGAGCCCATACAATGGGAAGAGTTTTCTACGGCCTTCTTAGATAGATTATTTCCCTTAGAGATGAAAAAAGACAAGGTGTTAGAGTTCATCAATCTCAGGCAAGGCAGTATGAGTGTGAAAGAGTATTCCCTCAAGTTTACTTAGTTAGCCAGGTATGCTCCCAATGTAGTGGTAGACAGATCCAGAATAAGAAAGTTTATGTCTAGGGTATTGGGTAGAGTGGTTAAGGAGTGTAGGACTGTGATGTTGATTAATAAGATTAGAATATCTAGGATTATGGCCCATGCTCAATAGATTGAGGAATAGAAGCTTAAGAAAGAGAGAGAAAATAAGAGAGCTAGAACAGGTAGTTTTAGCTTCACTCAACCCTAGTTAGAGGGTGGGAATTGTTCTCAGTTTTACCTAAAATCTGCAGTCCCAATTATATCTTCAGCTAGTGCACCAGTACCAAAGTTCAGGAATGACAGTCATGATGGGGCGCCAGGCTCCAAAATCTAGAGTAGTGAAAGCGGTGTTCGAACCAACCTGTTTTGAGAAGAATATAGTTAGAATCTTAAGGGTATATGTAAAGTCGATAATGATGTGTGTTTTGGATATGGTGAGTCAAGTCACAGAGTCTGAGATTGTCCTAAGCCTGGCCCACGAAGTAAACACAATCATCCTCCAGCTTAGTCCGGTTACCCAAATCAGTAGGGTGCCACTTCTAGTGCCTCCACTGGGTAGCGCCCAAATAGGATTTATGCACTCCAATCCAGGAAAGATTGGGAAAGTTATTCTGATTAGGTTAATGGTACGTTACATACCTCCTCTTCTACATGTTTATGCCTCATCCGATTCAGGAGCTTCTTTGTCTTTTGTAACTCTTTGCGTAACAGTTAAATTTAAAGTCAAACCAAATATTAACAAAACCTTTCTCAGTCTCCACCCCAGTGGCTCAGTCTATTGTAGCCCAATGGGTATATAGAAACTGTTCGGTTATGATTTCTCAGGAAATAAAGCTTCCAAATTTCAGTAGTAATATTAGTACATGTAGAAAAGTAAAGGGTGAGAATGATGCCTAACCCATCTTTACCTCAGTTAAAAACTTGTACTTCAGTCATCTCAATACCTATGCATGCTTTATGTCTTAGCTTCATGAACACAACTTAGATTTATGTACTTTCCATAGAATCACATGTGCTTACAGTTCCTAGTATGAGAAGTTCTAGTTTACTCAGTAGTATGAATCATATTCCATGAGCGCAGAAAACTCCAAAGTTAGGTCATACATCTCATGAATACTACTCTCATGCCTTACAGTGTGTCCAGCCCCCATTACCATCTCGATTACAGTCATCGTTATAGTCTCAAACATAGTGTCAGCCTCACTCTCAGACCAGTAATCAGATTCATAACTCGATTTAGTCTCAGGATTACTCAACTATGTCATATAGTTATTAGTTACTCAGATTTTTGGTATTTCAGTACCTCAGTTTATAGAATACTTTAGAATTATATCATGCGCTTGGTCTTTCATTCTCAAATAATACAGTTTTCAAGAATTTATGCTCAGTTATTTCATATTATCCAGTCAGTCCTTACCTTGTATACATGAAACTCTATGGTTTTAGTTCAGTTATTTAGGCTAAGTATAGTTTTGTCTTGCAGACCCAGTAATTCAGTTAATTCGATAAGTTAGTATACTTGTACATTCGTGCTTAGCACCCATGTGAATATTTTCAGTAGTCTCAGGTGAAGGGTTGTACTAAGGTGGAGAGTATAGTTGAAACGATATTCAAGTGATACCTCTAAGCTCAAAAAATTTAGTTGTAGTGCATAAGGCTTAACCACTTCATCTTAGATGATGTTTCATAGGCTATGACTCACATTACAGAACTTATTCAGACCATGCTAAAATTTCCCTACCCCCTAAAGCCACTAGAACTCTATTGAAAGAGTGTCAGAAAAGGCCCCAGTTTAGTATAAGTTTTTTGCATAAGTTAGTCCGTAGAGCCCATGATTCAGTTTAGCAGTCAGACGAATAAGTTTGTATGGTTTCTCATCTTTACATTTATTCTTGCTATCCGAAGTCTCATGAACGTAACTGTTCTAAAATGGGGAAACCAGGTAGTTGCGTATTCATCCCCGTCCATGTATCATGTCTTAGTTTTAGACCTCAGATATTATATCTAGTCATAATTTAGTTCGTAGGTACCCTGGACATCATCCCAATTTTCCTCAATATCTCAGCCAAGTTAGTATTCTTTGAAGGACAAAATGTCCCAAGGGGGAGATACTCTATAACCCCCGAGCTATCATGTCCTAAACCCTCCAGCTTTTTTTCACATAACGAATCCAGTTTGGGATGGTGGGTAATCATAGGGTGACCCTCAAGTTCCAATTTTAGACACAAGCCATGTATTCAGGGAATTAGTTCAGCCCATGATATTCAGTCCATGAATCATATTTTAGACTCAGTTATGTCCACATGTCCCTATGCATACATGTTAAGTAAGTGGTCCCGAATCAGAGATCCGTGATTTAGTATTCTCAAAAATCTCTCTTATAAAGGGGTGAAGAGGTTAGGCAAGAAGGGAAAGCTCCGTCCTAGATATGTCGGTCCCTTCAAAATTCTCAATCACTTCGGCAAAGTAGCTTATGAGCTTGAATTGTCTTCAGATTTATCTTTAGTCCATCTAGTGTTTCACGTCTCCTTGATAAAAGAAATGCATAGGTGCCCTAGTAGTCGTAGTCCCCATAGAGGGCTTAGAAGTTTAGAATAGCCTCTCTTATGAAGAGATTCTAGTCAAAATCCTCGACTATTAGAATCACAGACTGAGGAACAAAGAAGTCCCTCTAGTCAAAGTTCTTTGGCAGAATCAGTCCATTGAGGGAGCTACTTGGGAAGCAGAACCAGACATGCATACCAAGTATCCTTACCTCTTCTTTGCTAATCCAGACTCAGCCCAAGGTAATTTCTTTCATTAAGCTTATTCAGTTTCATGCTTAGATTTCTATTACAAACTTAATATCTTTTACCATTGCATGTTTAGTCATATGTTCATGAGTCAGTTCAATCATGTATCCATTCATCAGATATGCTTGATCATTATGAGAAACTCAAATTATCAGCACTCCCATTCTTGTATTCATGAACCAGCTCAGTTATGCACTCATGCATCAAAAATGCATGTTCAGTGTGATAATTCAGTATGTCAGTAATATCAGTCCTATAGTTAGGTCCCAAATGTTCATGTCCAGTAAGTAGATTCAGCCTACTAGTACTCTCAGTTTAGTTAGTCTCATACAAGGATGAATGTTCCCAAGGGGGAGATATTGTAAGACCCTGCAAACTTTCTAGCTTAATTCAGTCTTTTAAGCTTGTTAAGGGGTCCCAGACTTAGAAAAATTCTAGTTAAGTATTCAGACTTAGTTTATTTTTAGCCTTCGAAAGTTGGCAATCTTATTTCGTGACCTTAATGTCCTTTAAATGTCTATATTTTAGTTAATTCATGATTAGGAAGGTCAATAGGTGTTCCCAAACAAGTTTTAGATTTTTCGCACTTTGTTTGAAGCTCTTTTGGAATCCAAAACAGTGAACCAACACAATCTTGGCACGCCGCATCACCTATTGCATTGGTTAATATTTTACCAAGTACCAACATCAAATTCCAGTGAGTTAGCATGATCTTGGTGTGATGCATCGACCATCGCATCGATGCCATCGACACGCCATGTCGATCGGTGCATCGATAACCCAGTCTTAGTCATTAAAAGACCGCGTTATTAGGGGGTATTTGGGTCTTTTTCCCTAAACCTCAGCCCCTAAAACACAAAATTTAATACCCTAGAAAGAAAATAAATTCATTCTTTCTCAATTTACCTCAAGAACAAGCCTTAGAGTTTTTAAATTTCAAATCAAGAACTCAAGATTTCCACCATTAATTTCCAGAAATTCTTTAACAAGGTATATAAAGTGTTCATCCAAGGGTCCCTTCCACCCATGGAGTTCAAGAAACTTCTTTTAAAAATATAAATTGTGATTTCCATGTTATGGGTTTGAATGTAATCATGTTGATGTTGTGGTATGTGTTCCAAGTTGAAATTTGTATGTATTTCTTAATAGTATGATAGCATGTAAGTTAAACTTTGATTCTCTTATATTGAAACCCTTGAATTATGACGTCATGATGTATTAGCATTGTTGTTCATGCCCAAGCATGAAGCTACTCCTACCATGTGTTTGATAAAGTACTAAATTGAGATTATGGTGATTTTATGATCCTTTGGTGATCTAAATGATGAACTTATGCTATAGCCACATGTTCACAATGTCTTCTATACTAAAGCTATACCTTGTATATGTTTGAAGGAATGCTCATGAGATTGGTTTAATGAAATTATGATGTGTTAGCATGCATTCCTATTCATGTCCAAGTTTATGACTCTTAAGTGATTAATGAAATACCTTATAGATTGTATTGTGAGTTGTTGACTATTGTCAAGTATTCAAGAATTGTCATGTCTTATTATTTTTATGCTATCGAGTACTGGGGGTATTTAAACCTGACAATTTAGCTGTGTTTCTAGAGCCAGTGTCAGTTACAGAACAATTTCAATCATGTCACGATCAGTAGTACTCTAGTTTAGTTACAAAACACAGGAAAACTCAGTATCAATCCAGTCCCATTCAGTATTTAGTTTAGTCCTCAGTAATATCATCCAACTAATAGAACTCAGTAGTATTTCGTTAGTCAACAGAACTCAGTAAACTTAGTTCAGTTAATCAGTATTATTAGTAACAGATCAGTCCAGCCTAGTATGAACTAGGAAATTAGTTTAGTGTCTATTTAGTTGGGAGTAGGATTCAGCACCGAGTGAACCCAGGAATGGGGCTCACCCGCCAACAGAGGGTGTGATCCTTAGAAACAATCCTTGCATTCCACAACTATGTAGCCAGCGTAGGTTGAGATATAACCCTATGAATCTAGGGTTAATACATCTCATTCAAGTTCTCCTACCAGCGAGGGGTTGACGAAAGAGCTCCCTATCCAAGAGGGTTAACTTACAACTTATCTTTACTCGTGGCACGATACTGACACCCTTCTAACTGGGGTTAAAGGTTGGACCCTAAATAGTTTAGAAAGGTTATTGTTGATTAGATGATTACCTTTCACAATCTCAATCTCAGTCGTCAGTAAATAGCTCAGATAGTTCTATAGATTTCAGGGCTATCAGATATAATCACTCAGCTCAGTATGAAACTCAGCTAGTTCCATCAGAAATAGAACTGTCAGACACAGTCACTCAGTAAACTGTATATCAGTTATCAGTTATATTAGTTATCAGTAATCCATGTTATCAGTAAACTCAGTATTTAG
Organism: Capsicum chinense; assembly: GCA_026120095.1. Taxonomy (NCBI): domain Eukaryota; kingdom Viridiplantae; phylum Streptophyta; class Magnoliopsida; order Solanales; family Solanaceae; genus Capsicum; species Capsicum chinense. The sequence goes on from JAPEIP010000013.1 coordinate 183,989,153, forward strand.
AATCCTTATGACTTCAGTTATAGTTATGTATTCATCCATATGTTCTCACGCTGTCATGTTCATGTTATTTAGTCAGTTATAGTTCATGCATATGAACCCTTGCACTCAACCTTACCTCACTTTGCGTACTAGTATATTCACACATACTGATGCTTACTTTTATTTTGTGCTATGGTGTCTTATACCATAGGTTCAAACATACGGGCTCCAGAGCACCCTTATCAAATCAGACTTTTAGTAGACAGAGTAGTGGTGAGGCCTTATAGTTCGAGGACATATTTATTAATTCAGTATCTTAGTTTATTTTCAGTAGTTGGAGTTAGTTGGGGGCTTGTCCCATCATCTCTATAGTCCAGATAGTTTTAGAGGGTTTTTAGACTAGTTGTTCAGATAGTATTCAGTATTACAGATTCTAATGTTTTATCAGATTTATCATTTCTCTTTATTAGTATTACAAATTTGAACCTTATGGCATTTCAGCCCATTATTCCATATTTTATAGTATCATTACTCAGTTATTGCAGCAGGTACCAGTCATGCATTTGTTTGTGGTCCTTCAAGATTATAAAAACCATGTCGCGTCCGGGGTACCAAACTCGAGGCGTTATAATATATGACCTTGCTGAACTAACTAGTGATTTTGTACTTAAATCTCAGTTGGGGAAACCTTTTGATGAATTTTGGAAAACTATGAAAAGGGAAAACATAGATGAACTTTTTAAGAAATGCTACTTTGGACACTTTCTAGAGATGCCTGAGGACAACAATGCTCTTTTCCAAATGAGCATGGTAAATAGTCTTCTCAAGCACAGGATCAAGTTTGTGGGGGATGATAAATATTTGAAGAAGGGTGTAAGACCCCGTAAATCCTAGTCATTTCGGTCCTTTATAGCATGACAAAAAGGGGTCCCAGACTTATAAAAAATTTCAGCCAAGTGTTAAAGACTTATAAGTATTTTACCCTTCAAAATTGGATAATCTTATTTTTGATCCTTACGACCTTAAAATGTTAATTTTTAAGTCAAATCATGATCAGGGATGTCAATAGGTCACCTTAGGTGAGTTTTGGATTTTTCAGACATCGTTAAAAGCTTGTTTGGATTTCCAAAGCAGTGAGTCGACACGATCTCAACATATCTCAGCGGCCATCGCGTCGACCCCATTGATGCGATGCATCAGTTGCAGCGTTACTGGTCAAGGCCTTTAGTGCAATTTCTAGTTAGCCAATTCGATCACGATGCATCGCGTTGGCTATCACGTCGACCCTATCGATGCGGCGTGTCGCCAAATGCGTCATTGGGCATATTTTTTCTCATTTAATTCTAAATTTCCAAGGGTAATTAAGGCATTTTCCCGTAACCCAAGTTATACAAAACACAAAATTAAGCTCTTAAAAGGGAAAATTACATTCATTATTCATAAAACCGTGTCAAGAATTAAACCCTAATTCATCAAGCTCAAGATCAAGTCCTAAGAAATTCCCTACAATCTTCAAGAAATTAACAATCAAGGTATGTTAGGTGTTCATCCTTGGCTTTCCTTCCACCCTTGGAGTTCAAGAACTCTTTTTAAAACTATAAGTTTTTTGATTTCATGATTTACATGTTTGAATTGGCCTGTGTTCATATATGTATTGTTGTGTGGTTTTCAAATAAAGATTCATATAAGTTTCAAGTGAATTAATTAGCAAGTATGTAGAATTAAGTGATCCTCATAATAAACCCTTGAATTGCAAGTTGAATATTATAGCCATGATGTTTATTTCTTGATTAATTCCATGTGCATTAATTATGCTCCCCAAGAGTTTGATATAATGCCTATGTAAATTGAGTAGTGAATTCATGACATGCTATCATGTGGTCCCATTCATGTACAAGTTCATGCCTCTCAAGTGTTTGACAAAATATCTAAATGAATGCATGATGAATACGTAACTAATGTAATGCTTTCTAGATTTTGCCATGTTTTACTATTGATGCTATCGAGTCCTGGGGGTATTCAATACCAAAAAATCTAGCTCTTTACCTAAAACTATAGTAGCTACAGAATAGTTTTAGAAAGTTCACCAATAAGTAGTACTCAGTCAGTTATAGAACTCAGTGAAACTCAATCCAATTCAGTTCAGTCTAATAAGTAGTGTCATTCAATTGGAAGTAGGATTCAGCATCGAGTGAACCCAAGGATAGGGGCTTATGTAATAGTTGAGGGTGTCATCCTTAGTAGCAGTCCTTGCCTTACAGAACTATGTATCCAGCTTAGGTTGAGATATCAACCTACTAGTTGAGGGTTGATAAAGTGTTTACCTGTTAGATAAGGGTAATACCTATCATTAGGAAACCTTCCAGATGAGGGTCTTTATCTTGTTAGTACCCATGGCACGGTATTAGCACCCTTCTAACTGGGGTTATAGGTTGGACCCCAAATCAACTTATCATTGGGCATTTTGGTTAGATAATACCTCCTACAGTTTCAGTTTCAGACTCAGTATAGAACTTAGTTCATTTCTACAAAATCATGACTGTTAAAAATAGTCACCCAGTTATCAGTAATACACTTATTAGGAATCTCAGATATCAGTCACTCAGTTATCAGAACTCAGTATTCAGTTTCAATATGATCTTAAATACTGTATATATATATATATATGTATATGTATAGTGTTACATAATCAGTATTTACAGCAGTTTCAGTTATCCACATACTCTCATTCATATATGTTCATATCATTTAGTCAGTTACTGTTCATGTCTATGAGCCCATGCATTTTAGCCTCATCTCATCTAGCATACCAGTGTATTCTATGTACTGATGCATATTCTCTCTTTACGCTATGATGTCTCATATCATAGGTTCAGACGCTCAGGTTCCTAACCGTACTTAGCAGCTCAGGTTATCAGCAACAGTTATAGTGGTGATTCCTCATATTTCGAAGACAGAGTTATTATTTCAACATTCCAGTAGTTCAGTATGTTCAGTAGTCAGAGTTATTTAGGGACTTATCCCATCAACTCCATATTCAGACAGTTAGAGGATTTTATACTAAGATTATTTCAGACAAATATTTAGTTTTTCATATTACTATCAGTATTCAGTATTTATTTCATTATTTTGAGAACTTTATGGCATTTTAGTTATATTTCTACATATGTTATCAGTATTATTATTTAGTGCTCACAGTAGGTACAAGTCATGGGTTAGATTTTGGTCCTTTGGGATTGTAAGCACCGTATGATGTCCATGGTGTAGACTCGGGGCATTACAGAGGGCAGCAAAAAGATGGATGAAATCTAGATCAACTATTATGGATTGCTGATTTGTTTTTGCATAAAAGAGTTTGCCATAGTGACGGGCTTGAGATACGATTGTCTAAAAGAACCTCTTATTAAGGAAACACCCCACAAAAGTCCAAGGCAGGTAGGACAGCTAAACCACCACCATCAAATAAGGGGAAGGCATTATCCAAGTGACCACCTACCAAAACTGACAAATGCAAGGAAAAAATAGATGGATTGTTGGACATAGCTAGACGTAGCTACATAGCCACGATGGTATTAGAAAATATCAAGGATAAAACCATACCAAAGAAGTACAATGAGCATTTGTGCTTATTTTTGTTTGCCCATTCTATTGTATTGGCAAGAGACGTTAACAAAGTTGTAGAAGATGATTTGTTGAAGCAGGCTGATGATTTTGTGAAATTGAATAATTATTCTAGGGGATATGATAATACAAGTTGACTGTCAAATATTTATTGACAATGCTATCCCCAATGACGATCATATTATATGGCTTTCCTTATGCTTTCATGGTAAATTTAAGCACTATTTGTTTACTCTTCCATGAACTTATATTGAAATATTATTATGACTTTTTTTTGCTTGCTTCTTGTTTACATTTTTTATGCTTGG
>JAPEIP010000013.1:183993160-184043198 GCA_026120095.1 Capsicum chinense
AGCCACGATGGTATTAGAAAATATCAAGGATAAAACCATACCAAAGAAGTACAATGAGCATTTGTGCTTATTTTTGTTTGCCCATTCTATTGTATTGGCAAGAGACGTTAACAAAGTTGTAGAAGATGATTTGTTGAAGCAGGCTGATGATTTTGTGAAATTGAATAATTATTCTAGGGGATATGATAATACAAGTTGACTGTCAAATATTTATTGACAATGCTATCCCCAATGACGATCATATTATATGGCTTTCCTTATGCTTTCATGGTAAATTTAAGCACTATTTGTTTACTCTTCCATGAACTTATATTGAAATATTATTATGACTTTTTTTTGCTTGCTTCTTGTTTACATTTTTTATGCTTGGTCATTTAAAGCCATTCCTTCCTTCTAAAAGCAGGTTAAGGATTAACCACATGAGGTTTCTCATAAAAGGATTCTTAGGTGGTTTGCTGCAAAGAGCAACACAAAAATTAAGGAGGTTGATCTCATGCAACAAGTCTTCTTTCAAGTAAAATAATTTGAATCAAAGAAATATATTGAAATAGATGGGTAATCTGTTGTAATTTATCTTAACAGATTACCCATCTGGTGCAATAAATTGATAATCTGTTATGATAGATGAGCCATTTTTTGCAATAGATTACCCATCTATTTCTTTGGTTCTCTGAACCTGACTTAACATATTATCCATTCACTACAACTTATGTAATAGATGGGTAATCTGATGTAATAAATGGTTAATCATTTGCCTCATATGAATCATCTGTTGCACCATAAAGATCTTCTGTTGCATAAGTTATCTATGCTAATATATTTCCTAACTGACTACAAATTATTATTTGATTTAAATGTATCTAACCTTTCTTTTTGGTTGTGCATCCATGGTCATACCCACTCAACAAGAGTTGGAAATGACTTCTTTTATTACTCTAGGTCTTGTTGATACAATAGTAGACCTAACAGTGGAGTTAATAAAGAAGGAATTGGTTGGATCAATAGCCATAAGAAGAGCAGTTAGGCAAGGTCAACCTAATGTTGAGATTTTCATGACCAACCTGCTGTAATAGATATAGGTGCTACTTCTGGGGGTGTTGCTAGTAGAGTTGTTCAATTTGTTGGCAGCTATGCTCATGCTGATTCTGCTGGTAGTCTTGATGATGAGCATGTTGATGCTCAAGAAAAAATAAATATATTTGAAATCACCCCATACACTAGTCCCTCTCACCCTTACACCATTCCCTCTTACCCCTCTTTACCCTTATATTCTCTTTGCAAATGCAAGGACTGCATGGACAGATAAGATAAACTCTTTTAAAGAATAGATAGTATCACTAAGGCTATCGAGGAATTGAAATCTAAGAGGGGTGACATAACATATAAGAAGGAGAGAGAACTATACACTCTTACAAAGGAGGTTAGGAAGAAGAAATAAGCAAGTAGACACATACACTCAAATATGAAACTAAAAAAATTACAACTCCTCTATCATGACTGAAGGCTTCCCCCTAGCTGTGCCAATGATGCTTACAGTCATAAGAGCTGGTAACTATTGTGCGCACTAAATCAAATGGTAATGATATAATATATGCAGAAGATAAGCTAATAAACTACTGAAAAATTAAAAATACTGAAATACGGACTATGGCCTGTCTGAGATAATTGATAAAAGCTGAAAGGAACTAATTGACTGGCTAACTATTTGTCTAAAAACCCTCTAACTGACTGAAGAGTTGATGGGACAAGACCCCAACTAACTCTGTCTGAATAAATATAAAGAACTACTGAAATAACTGGAATAAGCAATCATGTCCTCGAAGGATAAAGACTCACCACTATTATTGCTGGGTACGCTGAGCGATCTAGGAGTGGTCGGGAAACTGAGCCTCCAAACCTATGTTATAAGAAAACATAGTGCAAAGAAGTGTATGTAGTCACTACTTTGAATGTACTGGTATATAAGACGATGTCTGACTGAAATGCATGGGGAACTGTTGATAACGCTCAACTTATAGGTCAATTAAGTGCAAGGCGGTCATCATCAATATATTTACCCAACTTTAGGCTCAGGGTCGAATCCATGTGGAACAATGTGAGTGGCGATCAAATTAATTTGAAATGATAGTTACAAGTTAAATTCAAACAAATGGTACAAAAAGATAAAATGGGAGAAGTGAGTTCCTACACGAATGTTTCCTTTTGTGATTTTCAAGTATATATTCGAGGCTACGAATAATTAGAGTTTTAACAATTATGCATGCATCTTGGGATTATGCATTACTAAGAGAGTGACATATGGGAGTTAGTCATGAACATCGATTTAGGAAGTCAAATATCGGTTGGCTTGGTTATAGATTTTGATGGTAGTCTTTCAACAAAACACTAAACATTCACCCATTGATCCTTTCAAATACCTAATGGATGTGTTCAACAATTAGAAACCACAAACTTAATTAAGGCATCCCTATTTCTAGGATGACACCCATGACATAGTTAACCCCACATTCACCGTTATGTCTAAGATAGTAAAAATTTAGCAAACTACACGCATAATTGTCTAATTGTCTATCATTGATTTGGTCCCTATATCCCTCTTTTGAGGATGATATAGATTCTTAAAGTTCATCCAAAACCCTTCTTTCGAAGAAGGTATTGAACTTTCTAGAGCTTGGAGCTTTCACTCATCAAACCCATGTGGGTATTTGGAGCCTTCACCCATTAAATCCCAACCAAAATAGCATACCAATAATAGAACTCATAAACATGAACTACAAAATAGATGCTAACAATTACAACCCACACACACTTTAATACCTATTCACACATAACACCAAGAGGGACATAGATATATCCATAATCTCCATTGAATCAATATTGTAGAAGATCTAAGCGAATGTTACTTTAAACTTGGATCTCCCACAATATAAACAATGGAAGTGAGAAAATCTTCCACTTATAAAGTCTCCAATGTATTCTTCACCCAAAATTTATACATATTCCCTCTCTAAAAATGGAGGCTACCTAGTCTCAAGCTAAACCTAAAGAGAGAGAGAGAGAGGGAAGATGGAATAACGATAGAATGAATGCTATATCAAATAAGGGTTTGAGTTTTTTTTGTTCAAATTGGGATCAACACGTGTAATTAAAAATTTTCCCTTGGGCTGAACATTCCTTCCAAGTTGCGATCCTTCAAGTCAGGTTGTAACCGCGGCTAAGCAATTGTGATTAACTTCCACGGTCGTGGTTGATTGATCATCTTGACTAGCCGCGACCGTGGTAACTAAAGCTCATCCACTGCAGGTATTCAATTGCACCTTTTCTGCTTCTTTTTTATCATTTCAATCTCCACTCTACATCTCTTTGTCTTGTCAACTCTTATACCTGCAAATAGTGGACATTAGTGCATTTAATCACAACTATGTCTCGTTTATTCATTTAAAACAAAGTAATGTACATGAATAATGAGTGTGAATGAGTGGTAAAATTACAACTCATCAATACCCCAACTTAAAGAATTTGCTTGTCCTCAAGATACACTACCTTTTACCATGAGACACATTCATATACCCCTCATTATAAAATGCAATACTCAAAGAATGCATAAGACATTAAAGAGAAATCAAGTAGCAAAGGCTAATACTCTAGAGTTGTCTTCCTCTTGACTACAATCAAGTTATACTCTATTTATCTCATTGTTCGAAAGGTGATAAAATCACCCACCTCAACTTGTTCGCATACTAATTCTTACAAGAAAATGGCTTTTCACACAACAACCTACTAATCATGCAACAAGGAAATTTAAGTGCAAAAGCTCTTTCTCTCACAAAAGAAATCTCGATGCAACAAGTGTTATACCATAGGCTTGCCCATATTTTCAATCACCACTACACAAGAAGGTAAATGGTTGGAGATCTCAAAGGACTTTCTAAGCTCGTGACATAGGTTCGGGTTAGGGTAGGATATCATTTAGGGAACTTGGTTACACCCTACCTTGAACATCTACTTCACTCTGTACAATCCTTCTCTTTCGACTAAGAACCACTCTTCTTTATCTTTTTTCTTTCTTTATGCCTATCTTTTGCTTCTTTTGTTCACCACTTTTTCTCTTACTTCATTTTCTTGCAATTTCCATGCAAAACTTTCCTTTATTGGACTTCTTCCTATTTTATTTTTTTGCTTTTAAAGCTTAGGCACATTAGGCATTTCACTTACAACTTCTTGGCCCTAAACTTACTGCCTTCAATCTTTACCACCTATAACTTAGGATCTTGGCCGCAAGTTTTATTTTTAAGTTCAAAGAGGGTAGTGTTCAAAAGAGGGATAAAAAAATGGTTCACGACTTATAACGTGTTTGCCAAAAAAAAGTAAGAAGGCTCAAAGTGGGTGCTAGGGAATACAATTGTGAATGGGTAGGATTTTTAGGCTAGAGTGGGTTCCAAAATCATAAGGATGGCCTAAGATTATTTCTCCAACCATATACAATCAAAATTAGCTTTGAAAGACTAGCGGGAAAAGTTCTAGATAACACAAGTATATAAGAGATGAATGAAATATTATCACCACGCATGGCATGAAAAATTCGTTAAGGGAGCTCAAATGTGACTCCCGAGCGAAATAATCATGGAGTGTCTATTTCTTATCTACAAGTCAAAATCTATGAAGCTACAAAAAGAGAAAAAGTTTTGTTACACATTGCTTATGTCCATGCCCTTGATTTTTAAAAAATGTTGGATAGAGGGGGTTTTTTGATTTGAAATGGAACCATGCACAAATTGCTAAACTATGGCTACTACCAAAGCCTTAGTCTCACATTTAGACTCAATCATAGGTGAGCTAACCATATGGCTACTTAACATTCACCAATAGTGTATAAAGTGATCCCAATTTACAAAACAAAATGGTACAGATACTCAAAATTCCCCTGCTTTTATGCCTCAAACCCAAATACAATGCTTTACCTTTAAGACTGTAATCACTCAATCCATCATCGGGCAAGGATAGTCATGCATCAACAAGATCAAAATTAAAGTAAATCAAAAGAATACTAAAAATAACAGGGAAACACGATAATACATAAAATGAAATAATATCAAAAGCATCATCCCAAAACAATAACATAAAAGAAATAGTGTCTAGCATTAGGTCATCAAAACACCATGATTCCAGGGGTAACCCCAACCAGATAAAATATAGTGTCCCCACTGCATGCATACTAAAGAAAGAGTAAGAAGTGTCTCCCTAAAACTGCCTCAAGAGCTGCTCACCCTATCTGACTCTATGCTGGCACCATTAATATCGTCAATCGGCCAATTAGCAGGGGCCTCATCTTCACTATCTAGCTTTGAGGAAGAAAATTTCTCATTTGGCTTGAGCACCTTAAAGATGCCTTTTACTCCCTTCCACAGCTTCTTGAAAAACTTGTATCTCTTTTTCTCTCTTCGTACCATCTTCTCATGTGATTGCTTGAGGTCCCTATGTGCTCCTGCCAAGGCTGAGTATGCTATCTCTAGGTTGGCAATGGTGGTTCCCTATTTCTATTGCTCCTTGATGCACTTCTCATAGTTAGATTGCATTATATATGAATGATGGGTTGTAGAGGGATCTCCCAAACCCTGAGATAATCTGGACACTAACTCTCTGACCACCCTTATTTGATCTGAAAGATCATCAAGGAGATTTTATAATGAGGGTTCGCATGTTGGTGGGTCCTATTGGGCTGCTTTATCAGAATCTATCTTTCTTTTCTTGTTCTAGCCTGGGGCACCCTCGACTTTCCATGGGTCTGGTGAAAAATAAATTCTAATAAGATAATCTATCCCATATTAAGAGGGATGCCAAACAAGATGCAAGCCATCATTTGAGCTTTCAAGTCCGTAAAGATGGTCATATGGGTACAGGATGATACTCGATTGTATATGATGTTTAGCCAAAGTCTGTCTTATGATTTAAAGTCCTCCATTAAACTGTGTTTATTGGTGATGGACCAAGGAACTTCTTTACTAGGGCATAAAATATTGGCCATCCAGGCCCCAAGCTCTATGCCCTTGCGTAAAACTGCCTCATGTCAATATTTGGGAGCCCATACACTGCATTCATCTTCTTTTCTCCAAAGTTTACCTATTTACCTCAAATTGTCATCACGGGGTTTGTGAGAGACTACAATAAGGTTTACGTAGAACTCATGTACCCATATCTCATTGGCCTCACAGGGTTCTAGGGCAAAGCATATCCACCCAATCGCAGTGAGTCTGGCGTAGAATTCTGGGAGCTTCTCTTCCACCTTGTCAAAGTTGATGCCCCTATCAAGGAGTAGCTTAGTCCATAGAAGTCATCATAATAGAATTGATAACATTGTGCAATCATGAATATGGTGTCGTTGAAATCTTCCATCTTTGAGGCTAATGATCTGTAAGCAATGTAACTCAGACCAATATTAGATTTCTCATACTAAACAAATGCTAGATCGAACAGATAAGCTCATGTGGTAGTGCCATAAGGGTTTTGGGGGTAGTAAAAAGATGTGCAGAAGTGATCAAAGTCTACCATAACCTGCCCTTAGGTATGGGGATCATGGTATGATAACCGCGATCGCGATTAAGAGATCACTGTCATTGGATCCGTGATCATGGTACTTGAGACTAGGTTTGACAGATTCTACGCAATATCTCAAACACATTTTAACCCCAAAATTTTTCTTCAAGAAAGCATGAAATGTAAGTCTAGGGTGTGAAATCCCAGCCTCTAACTTAAATGATTTGAACATGGAATTAATCGAGGCTTTCAATCTCACACATGGTGCGTACTTCTACTTATATGGTTTAAAGCTTAATTCCTGGGTACTCAAGACTCCTCCACACAGTGTGTACACTATCTATAGCAACGAACCATATAACAATAAAAAAATAGCATGAATGTGATAACACAAACATAAGTCAGGGTCTATATGCATAGCACAAGATCAAATCATGCATTTTCATTCAAATCAAAGGAGTTTAGACCACTTACCATGTTAGTAGATAATATTGGAATGAGATAAACCTTGGTTATGTCGAAAAGTGAAGACAATTTTGAGAGAAAGTGAGGAAGGGGCAGGTGAAAAGTGAGTTTTTGGATGGTCATTTAAACTAATTCGACCACAATCACATGACATGGGCCGCGATTGTGGTAACAGAGACCAGAAATCTAATCCCCTGCCTTTCCTGTTTAGTCTAAAATGCCAAATTCATACTTTTCTTCTTCAAATTCGATCAAAATGTTGGTGAGCACCACCGTCTCAAGGCTTGTGCATGCATTAAATAATAAAAAATTTATTCTACCATGCATAATTAAAAGGATATGTGCCACTTTTTGTGGCATGATTGGCTGCCTCTCATTGAGTGCTTAGTTTAAAGTCTTAGCAGGACGCCCTTTCCATTTCATTTTGTGCTTCCACTTAGAAGACTTGAATCTTTGTCCCAACTTTTTCTAAATATGTAATGAGCGTGTAAGACCCCAAAAAATCCCAGTCGTTTCTGTCATATATAGCATGAAAAAAAGGTCCCAGACAGAAAATTTTAGCTGAATGTTTATACTTAGAATCATTTTTGTCCTTCACAATTCGATTATCTTATTTTTGACCTTGCTGGCCTTAAAATGATGATTTTTAAGTTGATTCATGATCAGGGATGTTAATAGGTGTTGTCGGATGAGTTTTGGCTTTTTTGAACGTCGTTTGAGGTACATTTGGGTGTCCAAGGATATGAGTCGATGCAATCTCGATAGTGTTGTCACCGACTTAAGTGAGTGAATTCCAATAAGCTGATGCGATCTCGACACGTTGCAACAGCCATTGCATCAACCCCATTAATATGATGCATCGGTCTATACATCGCTGGGCTCATTTTTTAGTATTAAATCCGCATTCAGAGGGTTATTTGTGTCAATTTTCCCTCCGTTATTCAGCACTAAAATACAAAATTAAACTATCCTAAGGGAAAAATCACTCACTTTCTCTCAATTTCTCTTAATAACAAAACCTAGGTCTTTCAATTTCAAGTCCTAGGCTTAAGAAATCACCAACAACTTTCTTAGAATTAACAATCAAGGTATGTTAGGTGTTCATCCTTGGGTTTCTTTCCACCATTGGACTTCAAGAAAACTTTTTAAACTACAAGTTTATGATTTTATTATTTACATATTGGAATTTGATTGTGTTCATGTATGTATTGATGTTTGGGTTTCAATCCATGATTAATTACAAGTTTCATGAAAATAAAAAAAGTATGTGTGTTGAATTATGTGATCCTCATGTTAAACCTTTTAATTACAAGTTAAGTATTGTATTCATGATGCTTATGTGCTGACCATTATCATGTGCATTAATTATGCTCCCCATGTGTTTGATAGAATGCCTATGTGAATTAAATAGTGATATCATGACATGTTAGCATGTGTTCCCAGTCATATACAAGTTCATATCTCTCAAGTGTTTGATAAAATTTCTAAATGAATACATTGTTAATTAGCAATTATTGTTATGCTTTCAAGATCATGCCATGATTTACTATTTATGCTATCGAGTCCTAGGGGTATACAATACCCAAAAATCTAATTCTATTCCTAGAATTACAGTAGCTATAAAATAGTTTTAGTAACATTATGAATAACAGTACTCAGCCAGTTGCAGAACTCAGTGAAGTCAGTCTAGTTCAGTTAGTCAACCCGATCAGTGTCAGTTTGTCAAGCTTAGGACAATCTCGTGATTAGTGTTTATTTAGTTGGGAGTAGGATTCAGCATTAAGCAAACCTAGGACTGAGGGTATTCCTACCATCAGTGGGTTTGACCCTTAGTAGCAGTCCCTATAATACAAAACTATGTAGGCAGTGTAGGGTAAGATATCCTCCTACCAGACTAGGGTTGACAAAACCATATATGTAATTCATGAATCTTCCTGCCAGATTAGGGTTGACACAAAATTGTTAGTATCCCTTGGCAAAGTTCTAACATAATACAAGCATGAAGAGCACAAAGAGTACAAGGTCTTGTAGAAGGTTCAAGTTTCGGATTTTTCAAGTGATTGAAGACCTTTTTAAAGCCTTGTCCAAGTAGAGAAAGAAAAAGGGTTCCCACACTCAAGAGGCACTTCTCATTAAGGGAATTAAGGACTTTTGAAACTACAAAATAACACTCAAGAGGAGCCTTTCTTGAAGCCCTCATTAAGGGCATTTTAGTCATTGTGTTGTAATAAGTAGAAATAGACATTTTAGATTCTCTTTTCATTAGACTTTGATGAATTGAAATTGAGTATTACTCTTAGTGTAGTTGTAATTCATAGTTTCTTTTAGCTTAGTGTAGTGTGACGAAAACATGAGAGATTAATACATTTGATAGATTTCACTTGTGTTGATCAATTGGCAAGAAAGGTGTGATTGAGGAGTGTGAATTCCTTTGGTCCACCAAAGAGTGTGGTGTTATCTCTCATTGGTGTTGTATGTATTGGTGTTTGATACACATCTTGGTGCTTTTAATTGGTGTGAGTGTATGTATGACTAATATCCTTTACATTTTATGCACTTTTATCTTCTTTTATGTTGAAACTGAAATGTCTATGTGTGTTTTGAGTCTTCTACTTCATCCCCTATCTTCTATGTGTTGTTAATTTCGGATTTTTTGTGTTTGTTTGCTTCCTTTAGTGGATGGTTTATGTGTTTTAGGTTTATTCTTGTATCATTTAAAAGCAAGGATCTAGCACTTGAAACCAACAAAACACAATAAAATTCAGTAGATCTAACTGTTAAGACACGAATCTACTACAAACAACAAGACAACACCATTTTTTTTTTGAGTTTTTCAGATTTTTGACTCTTTTTTGTTGAGATTTTCTTAATAAGAACACAAAAACCAAGGATTAGAGTTGAGGGAACAATCCTAAGCAAAGCTTTGATACCAAATGATACAAGAACAAACCTAAAACACACAAACCAGCCACTAAAGGAAGCAAATAAACACTAAATATCCAAAATTAACAAAATGTAGAAGAAAGGGGATGAAGTAGAAGACACAAAACACACATAGACATTTCGGATTCAACATAAAAGAATATAAAAGTGCATAAAATGTAAAGGATAGTAGTGAGACATACAATCACACCAATGAATAGCACCAAGGTGCATATCAAACACCAAGACACACAACACCAATGAGAGACACCACCACACTCTTAGGTGGACCAAAGGAATTCATACTCTTCAATCACACCTTTCTTGCCAATTGATCAACACAAGTGAAATTCATCAAATGTATTAATCTCTCCAGTTTCGGCTACACTATACTAAGAAAAGGGAAATTTTGAACAACAACTACACTAAGAGTAATAATCAATTTCAATTCATCAAAGTCTAATGAAAATGAAAGATAAAATGTCTATTTATACTTATTAAACATAATGACTAAAATGCCCTTAATGATGGCTTCAAGAAAGAATCCTCTTGAGTGTTATTTTGTAGTGTAAAATATCCTTAGTGCCCTTAATGAGAGGGACCTCTTAAGTGTGGGAACCCTCTTCCTTTCTTCACTTGGACAAGGCTTCAAAAAAGTCTTCAATCACTTGAAAAATCTGAAACTTGAACCTTCCACAAGACCTTATACTCTTTGTTATCCTCATACTTGTATCATAAAATCCTTCAAACTAGGGTCATAGGTTGGACCCCAACTCAGTTTATAATAGGGGTATGTTGGTTAGATGAACACTTCTATAGTTATAGTTTCAGTTTTAGACTCAGCATAGAACTCAGTTCAGTTCAATAGAATCAGGATTGTCAAAAACAGTCACCTATATCAGTGATACAGTTAATAGTAAATAACATATATCAGTCACTCAGTTATCAAAACTCAGTAATCAGTCTCAGTATGACCTCAGATATAATATATCTATATGTATATGCATAGTGTTGCATAATCAGTATTTACAAAAGTTTCAGTTATTCATGTACTCTTATTTAGTTACTTCAGGGTGTTCATTCAATCAGTTATCATCTCATGCATATGAACCCATGTATATCAGCCTACCTCACTTAGCATACTAGTACATTTTATGTATTGACGCATACTCATTTTGTCATAACCCAAGTCGGGGCTTGGGAAACAACGAGCATCCCAAACCATCTAGGACTGAGATACCCCTAAACACCTCAACCCACAAGTGATATTTTCTGCTCTAGGCTCAGGCCCTCACATCTTTAAAGTTCATCACTAGGGAATAAGGTTTGCTTACATATATACCCAACATCTCTTCTGTGTTTTGCCGATATAGGAATTTTTCCTAAGTTGGGGTGTTACATACATCCCCTTATGGTCTCAAAATCCTCACTCAGGTTTGCCCCATCGAATGGGATTTGCCTACACTCAGGATTGAGGTTTGCCCTGCCTTACCAGGATTTTTCTACACTCAGTTTAAACTCTGGGCCACATCAATAGGGCTGATATAGGAGTGACTTTGATACCATTTTTGTAATGCCCTGAGTCTGCACCCTAGACCCTACACGGTGCTTACAATCCTGAAGGACGACAAAATAATCTATGACTGATATCTGTTGTGAGCTCTGAACAACAATACTAAAATAATTATGGAATAATAGGCTGAAATTCCATAAGGTTCAAACATATTAAATACTGACAATGAATAATAATATATGAATCTGAAATACTATCTAAATCTAGTCTAAAAGACCTCTAACTAAAACTGTCTGAAAGTGGTGTTAATGGGACAATATCCTAACTAAATCTCTTTACTAAAATAATGCTAAACTAAAGTACTAAAATAAAAGTATATCCTCGATAGATGAGGGCTCACTACTAAATCTACTACTTCTGGCTGAATCTGGCTAAGTGCGGTCAGGAACCTGAGCGTTTGAACCTATGATATGAAACATCATAGCATAAGAAATGGGTATGCAATTAGTACGTGGGAATGTACTGGTATGATAAATAAGGTAAGGCTGAATGCATGGGTTAATATGCATGAACAATAACTAACTGAATGATATGCAAGAGCTGGATAGTATACATGAAAGATCTGTAACTACTACTATAACTGAGTATACTAGAACTGAATATGATAACTGATAACTGAATATACTAATAATCCGAGTTACTAATTACTGAGTGACTATATATGATTGTCTTGATTCTGTAAAATGGAACTGAGTTCTATTATAAAGTCTGAGACCAAAACTAAAACTATGGGAGGTAATCATCTAACCGACATACCCCAAATTTGAATTGATAACTGAACTGGGGTCCAATTTGTAACCCCAATTGGAAGGTTATCAGTACAGTACTACAGGTAAAGACAAGCTGAAGAGTAACTATCTACTGGTAGGTTCCCTAAATAAAAATAGAGGTACCCTTTACTGGCAGGCAGAGCACTTCATCAACCCTCAATTGGCAGGTGTGATGTCTGCACCTACATTGGCTACATAGTTTTGGAATACAAGGATTGCTTCTAAGGATCACACCCTCTGCTAGTAGGTGAGACCCCATCCTTGGGTTCACTCGGTGCTGAATCCTACTTCTGACTGAAGGACACTGAACTGTTATACTGGATTGAACTGGATTGAATTCATTAATATTACTAAGTTTTCCTAAGTTTTGTACCTAACTAAATATCTATTAAGTTCTATAATAAACTGAAAGTACTACTAATCATGACATGACTAATACTATTCTGTGACTGACACTATCTCTAGGTAAACAGCTAAATTATTGGGTATTTAATACCCCTAGGACTCAATAGCATGAAAAGTAAAGAAAAGTATAATCTTAAATAACATAACAATGTTCAATTGGTTATAATTCATTCATAGAGACTTTCCATCAAACACTTGTAATGCATTAACTTATACATGAATGGGGAATACATGTTAGCATGCTATAATGACATTATTTCATTGTCATAGACAATTTATCAAACACATGAGATGTATACTTGGTTCATTAAATTATAAACACTTAAGGTTAATATGGTTACAACAATTAACTTGCAAATTAAAGGGTTTATCATGAATATCATGTAATTTAACACATACTAGAATCAATTCTTGGAACTTGTAATCTAAATCATGGATTAAAACTAAAAAAAAATCATGAACATGAATTCAATCTAATTCAAACATGAAAATCATAAATCATAAATCTTGTATATTGAAAAAAAGGATTCTTGGGCTCCATGGAAGGTAAGGATCCATGGATAAACATCTAACATACCTTAATTGATGAGTTTTTTGAGAAATTCTTAGGATTGACCTTGATTATTGAGAGCTAAGGTTTGATTTCTTGAGAGAGAATTACCTTTTAATTTTGGGAAAAAGTGAATAATGAAAGGGTTTACATGTTTTTAGGGCTTAAATTCCACATCTGGGCGGAATAAAATCATGGGAAAAGACTATTTTAGCCCTGGGCACAACTTTAATTTTACATTAATTTTTCCCAAATTGGACCCCTGGCGTGACGTGCCACTATCGCGCCAAGCCACTGGAAAAATAAAAACTGAGAAATTATATGGTGGCGGAATATGGTGGTATCGCATTGCCACTTTATTTGTGAACTAAAAGTGCACCGCAACGCGGTGGAATAACGTTGGCACACTTGAAATTGACAATTGTGGATTGGGTGTATGGAGAGATGTGCCAATATCGCGAAGAAACACTAGAAATTAAAAACTACTATTTTAACACACTCCGCGATGCACTACTAGCCTGAATGATGATGTTTAACAACTAAATATAAAATTGCCATAACCTCTTACCTGGTTGTCAGATTTAGGAAAATTTTATATCGTTCGAAAGCTAATCTAATTTCCTACACAATGGCAGGCTCAAATATGAAAATTACTGAGTATTTCAAAAAAAAATATTTAGGATAACCCATGTACTAAGGGTTAATTTAGGATAGGGAAATACATGGTATTACAATATCAACATTATTACTAGTGGGTTGAGGAGTTCAGTGGTATCTCAGGCCTCGATGGTTCGAGATGCCCATTACGGACAGGGCCCCAGCTCGGGTCGTGACAGAATAGTATCAGAGCCTAAGGTTCAATAGAGTCATAGGAGGTCTGAAAAGCCGCATCGCATAGAGTCTTGTGCATGGGTGTGTAGCGCGCCATACTTATGGACAAGAGGCTATGAGATGTTTGAGGAAAAGTTTCCCTTCTTTCAATATTCATGTCATGCGAGTGAGCATGAGATCTCGATAATCTGTTAGTCTAATATGCTTCTTCCTATTATTTATAGAACATGCCTCATAAAAGGACTAACAAAATAAGAATCAAAAACTAAGAATCAAAAACTAGTCAACTCCTCAACTCATTCAGGAAGATCCCCTGGATAAACTTGTCTCTCACGCAGAATTTGGAGCTACATTCACTACTCTAGCTAATTCAGTATTAGCTCAGAATGAATGGCCAACTGCTATTTCGGCTACCTTAGTGGCCAATACTGCTGCAATCAAGATTCGTGACTTCTCACCCATGGAGTCTAAGTATCCAATTTTAACTTCAAAGTTGTGATTTTTTACAAGTTATTATGATTTTTAACCATGAATTCCTATGAATCTTGATTCTATACCGTGTTTATATGAAATTATTGTTGTTATTAAACTCCACATATTTGAATAATGTTATTTACTGATTTAAACCATAATTAGTGATGTTGATGTTGAAATCATGCTATTACTACAAGCTTGAAACTATTCCCATGCTTAGTTTACACTATACATATCAAGTGCTTGATGAAATGTCTACAAGAATGAATTTTGAATAAATTCTTTCATATTATGTCCCCAAAGTTTTAGTACTATTTTACTATTATTGGTGTCCAGTCCTGGGGCTTATGAATGCCCGAAAACATAGATGTTTACTTATTCAAAGTATCTTCATAATAGTTTCAGATAAATCATAAGTGTCATCAGTTTAGTCAGTTATCATAATCAATTAAACTTTGAACAGTTCAGTAGTACTAGTCAGTTTTATTGGGAGTAAAAGTTAGCACCGAGCAACCCTGGGATGGGGGCTCGCCTGCTAGTGAGGGTGTGACCTTCAGTAGCATTCCACATATTCCATAACTATATAGCCAGCGTAGGTTGAGATGTTAACTTGATAGTTGAGGGTTGATCTCATACGAGTACTTTCTAGTTGAGGGTAACCCTTAGTCCTATAGGAAAAAATTTTAGTTGATCCACACAACCACTGTTAGTACCCATGGTACGATACTGACACCTTTTCGACTGAGGTCACAGGTTAGACCCTAATTTGCCCACTGGGGCATGTCGGTTAGATGATAGCTCCAACATCCTCACTCCTATAATTAGATCAGTAATTCAATTTCAATTTTTCTTGACCACAACATATAGATATCAGTTATTCAGGTATCAGTACTTAGTATTTTAGTTTACAAATTTTATTCAGAACATGTTTTATGCTTCATCATGCAGTCTCAGTATTTATAGATTTAATGTATTCTATTTATTACTTCATGCTATTCATTTAGTCAGTTATTACTCTTTTACATGGAACCATGCATATCAGCCTACCTTATTGTAATGCCCCAAAGTTTTCTAACTACTTTTGTTTCAAGAATGTCAAGTATTAGCTTCTAAATTGATTGATGTTTATTCCATGGGGAATTTTTAATATTTTCACTTTTTGTCATGTAAGAAATTAAATAAGCTTTCCATTGCTATAAAATTCACCGAAATTTGATAATCGAGTAAGAAGTTATGATTATTTCAAGTCCCCATCATAAAGCAGCGCCATATTGTCCAGTGGCGTACCGCGCCACAAGATAAAATGGTAATTGTCCTTTAGCCAGTGTCCCAGCATAATTTTTCCATGTCGCGCCAAACTTCCAGGTCATAAATAAACTGGCAACGTGATGGCTCTGCATCACACCATTTCGTTATTTCCCAATAGTCCAATTCCAGTGACACGATGCGATAGCACCGCGTCACGCCAGAGGCCCAGGTTGGGAAATTTTCACCAATTTAAAAGACGCATCCAGGTTTAAAAGGGTCAATTTCCCACCCCTATTTAAGCTCTTTAACACGGGATTCAGCTATTTATAACCCAAAATATACTAGTTTCTCTCAATTTTATCTTAAGAACAAGCTAGGATTGCAATTGGGGATTCAATTTCAAGAAAGTATATCCATCAATCTTCGCTAAATTAAGAACTAAGGTATGTTATGTGTTGATTCATGGGTCTCACCCATGAAGCTCAAGAATCTCTTTTCAAAATCAAAGATTTGCATATTTATGAATGTTTATGATTTAATTGAATTGAAAAGTGATGTGCATGTAGTTGTTTGGTTTCATTCCAAGTTATAGACTATTACTTACAAGAATTGATTCTAGTATGTTTGGAATAACGTGGTATTCATGATACACCCTTCAATTCATAAGTTGATTGATGTATCCTTGATTATTAGATGTGTTGATTATTGTATAACCATCGCATGCTCCCCCCATGTTTGAATAAATGCCTATGTAAAGGAAAAGTGCCATACTAGTATGATAATATGAAATCTCCATTCATGTACAAGTTATGTATGTCAAATATTTGATGAAATGTCTTAGTTAATGGATTATGTATTGTTGATATTGGTCCTGTACTCAAGAAAGTCATGCTTTGTCAATTTTCTTCTATCGAGTACTGGGGGTACTTGTACCCGAAAAATATAGCTGTTTGCCTAGAGTCTGTGTCATGTTTTCACGATAGCCTCGATCAAGCCATGATCCATAGAACTCAGTCAGTCATGTGACTCAGGAAAGCTCAGTAATACAGTAATCTTAGTACTGTTCCATCAGTAAACGAAACTTAGTTTATTTAGTCCAGTTTGTTTTAGTAATCCATGATCAGTATCTATTCAGATGGGAGTAGGAATTAGCACCGAGTAAACCCAAGGATGGGAATACATACTGTTAGATCAGGGTGTGATTCTTAGAAGTCATCCTTGCATTCAAGAACTATGTATCCAACATAGTCTGAGACATCAAAACTATCAGATGAGGGTTGATGAGGTGGATAAGCACTGTCAGATGAGGGGACTATCATTTTCTTTTAGGGACACAATCAAATGAGGGTCACTCATAGAATGTCCTTACTAGTGGAGTGGTACTGATACCCTTCTAATTGGGGTTATATATTGGACCCCAACTCAACCATAATAGAATATTAGGGGTATGTCGGTTGGATAACTACTTCCCAAAGTTTCAGTTATAGAATCAGGACTATTAGATACAGTCATTCAGTTTCAGTAATAGAACTCAGATAGTTTTATAGAATTTAGCACTGTCAAATACAGTCAACTTAGAATAATACAGAACTCAGCTAGCCCCATCAGATTCATGATTGTTAGATATAGTCACTTATGTCATCAGTTATATTAGTTATCCAAATTCTGTTATCAATCATATTAGTTATTAGTAAATTCATGTTATCATGATCTCAGATATAGTTATGACATATTCATATATGTATTCTCACATTCATATTAGTCAGTTAGACAATTTTTTTCATGCATATAAAGCCCATGGATTCAGCCTACCTTTCATGCATACCAGTATATTAAAATTACTGATGCATTTATGCTATTATTTCTTATACCATAGGTTTAGAAGCACGAGCTCCAGAGCATCAGGAGTATTCCAGTCTCAGCAGTCAGAGTTAGTAGTGAGTCCTCATCTTTCAAGGGTATGGTCATTTATTTATTATCTCATTAATTAATTTATAAGTTAGAGTTAGTTGGGGACATGTCCCATCAACTCCTTATCTAGACAGTTATGTTTTAGAGGTTTTTTAGACTGTAGTATGTTCAAACTATATTTCAGTTTTGGGTATTCTATTACCCCACTCAGATATTATATTTTATCAGTCATCCAATTTTGAACCTTATGGCTTTTGAGCCATTATTTCTACATTATATTTAGTATGTTATATAGTGTATAGGTACAAATATCAATCATGGGTTATCTTGAGGTCCTTCGAGGTCGTGAGCACCTTGTAGCATTCTGAGTACTAGATTTGGGGCATTACAAACTTGGTATCAGAGCCTAAGGTTAAATAGCATCCTAGGAAGTCTAAAAACCGCATCTAGTAGAGTCTTGTACATGAGTATGTTACACACCACATTTATGTACAGGAGCCTATAAGATATTTCAGGAATAGTTTTCCCTTTTTTTATCATTTATGTTATGACAGTGAGCATAATCTTAAGTCAATCCCTCAGTATAATCTATTTCTCTATTTTTTCTATAGAACATCCCTCCTAAAAGAAGAAATAGAAATTAGTCAACTCCTCAGCCTGAAGAACCTTTGGACAAATATGTTTCTCATGCAAAGTTCAGAGCTGCATTCACTACTCTTGCTCAGTCAATTGCTTCTTTGAATGAATGACCAACCATCATTCCAGCCAACCCAGTGGCCAATTTAGCTGCATCCAGGATTCGGGACTTCACCCAAATGAATCCTACATCCTTTCTCAAGTCTAAGTCAGATAAAGACCCTCAGGAATTCATCGATTAGGTTTAGAAGGTTACAAACATCATGGGGGTTACTCCTATCGAGAGTGCTAACCTATCTATATACCAGTTGCAGGATATTGCCCATACTTGGTTTAAATAATAGAAGTCAGAAATGCCAGATGATGTAAGGACTATTGAGTGGGAGGAGTTTGTCACTATATTCTTAGATAGATTATTTCCCTAAGAGTTGAGAGAGGTTAAGTCATTAGAATTCATAAACCTCAGGCAGGGCAACATAATAGTGAAAGAGTATTCTCCTAAGTTTATTCAATTAGCCAGATATGCTCCTCATGTGGTTGCAGATAGCAGGGCCAAAATAAGTAAGTTTGTTTCAATTAGCAAAGCTTATAACTCATGCTCAGCAGATAGAAGATTAAAAGGTTAAGATAAGGGAGAAATACAATAACAGAGCAAAAATAGGTAGTTTCAACTTTGCCCGGCCCAAATTAGAAGGAGCAATCCGCTCTCAGTTCCATCCTAAGTCATCATTTCTAAATACTTTTTTATCTAGTTCTCCAGCTCCTAAGTTTAGGAATGGAAATAGAGATAGGGCACCAGGCTTCAAGTCTCAGGGCAGTGTCAGCAATGCTCGAACTAATCCCCTTTGTCAGACTTGTGGTAAGAACCACAAAAGTTCTTGTAGAGATGGTAGCATTGTCTGTTTAGGATATGGTAAGCTAGGCCATAGAGTCAGAGATTGTCCCCAGTCAGGTTATCAGTGTCAGCAAACCACTCCTTAGCTCAGTCCGATCGCCTAAATCAGCAGGGTGCCACTTCCAGTGCTACTAGTGGGCAACGCCCAAATAGACTCTATGCTCTCCAGTCCTTACAAGATCAAGAAAATTCTTCTGATGTGTTATGTTATAAATCTTTTATGTGCATGTTTAAGCTTTCCTAGATCCAAGAGCTTTTTTGTCTTTTGTCACTCTCTATATAATAGTTAATTTCAGAATTAGTCCTAAAATTCTAGCAGAGCCCTTTTCAGTCTCTACTCTAGTGGGTTAAACCATCATAGCCCGATGAGTATATAGGAACTGCCCCGTTATGATATTTTAGAAAGTCATTTTAGCAAATTTAGTCAAATTAGAGATGACTGATTTTAATGTCATTCTTGGCATGGATTGGCTTCATTCCTGCTATGCCACAGTCAATTGTAGAAACAAAATTGTCCAGTTTCAGTTTTTTAATGCACCCATCCTAGAGTGAAGGGGTAGTATTTCATCTTTCAGAGGTCAGCTTGTTTCCTACCTTTGGGCATGGAAAATGATATCTAAAGGATATGTCTATCATATTGTTTGAGTTAAGGACACTAGTTCTAAAACTCTAGTCTTGAATCAGTCCCATTAGTGAATGAATATTTAGATGTCTTTCTCGAAGATCTTCCAGAAATTCCTCCCGAAAGGGAAATAGACTTCAGCATTGATCTTTTTCTAGATACTCAGCCTATATCTATTCTGCCATATAGAATGACACCTATAGAACTCAGAGAATTGAAAGAGAAGTTGAAAGATATCTTAGATGAGGAATTCATCAAGCCCAGTATGTCCCCGTAGGGTGCACCAGTATTATTTGTATGAAAGAAAGATGATTCTCTCAGAATATGTATAGATTACCATCAACCTAATAAAGTCACGGTCAAGAACAAGTATCCTCTTTCCAGAATTAATAACTTGTTTGACCAACTTTAGGGTGCCACTGATTTCTCTAAAATAGACCTCAGGTTTGGCTATTATCAGCTCAGAGTCAGAGAATATGACATTCCAAAAATAGCCTTTCATACCTGGTATGGTCACTTCAAATTCCTAGTCATGTCCTTTGGTCTTACTAATTCTCCAGCAGCTTTCATAGACTTGATGAACTATGTGTTCAAGCAGTACTTGGAAATGTTTGTCATATTCTTTATAAATGATATTCTGGTCTCTTCCCATAGTGAGCGTGATTATGCAGACTATCTCAGAATTGTACGTTAGACTCTAAAAAATCATCAGTTGTTCGCTAAATTCAGTAAGTATAGATTTTGTATAAGGTCAGTAGAATTCCTTGGCCATATTATTTCCGGTGATGGCATTAGAGTAGATCCTCAAAAGACCAAAGTGGTAAGAAACTAGCCTAGACCTGTCTCTCCATCATACATCAGGAGTTTCTTAGGTTTGGCTGGTTATTACAGATAGTTTATTGAAGGATATTTATCTATTACATCCCCTATGTCCAGATTAACTCAGAGAAAAGTCAAGTTTCAGTGGTCAGATCCTTGCGAGAAGAGCTTTCAGGAGTTGAAGACTCGACTTACCTCAGCCCCAGTCTTAGCTCTTCCAAATGGTCCAGATGGGTTTTTAGTGTACTGTGATGCATCAAGAGTAAGTTTAGGTTGTGTCCTTATGCAGCATAGTAAGGTCATAGCCTACACCTCTAGACAGCTTAAACCCCATAAGAAGAATTATCCTACTCATGATCTTGAGTTAACAACCATGGTTTTTTCCTTAAAGATTTAGAGGCATTGCTTGTATGGAGTTTATTTAGATATGTTCACCGATAATAAGAGCCTTCAGTATATCTTTTCTCAGAAAGATCTCAATCTTAATCAGAGAAGGTGGTCAGAGCTCTTGAAAGATTATGACATGGGTATCCTTTATCATCCGAGCAAGGCCAATATAGTGGATTACACTCTCAGTAGACTATCTATGGGTAGTATTACTTAAGTTAAGGATAGTAAGAAGAAGTTAACTTAGGAAGTCCATCAGCTTGCCAGGCTAAGCGTTTGCTTAGTCGATTTAGAGGAGGGTGAAAAATGGGTTTAGAGTAGTTCAAAATCATCTCTAGTTTCTGAGGTGAAACAAAAGCAAGATAGAGATCCTAATTTAGTAAAGTTGAAAGAGTCATTTAAGGACCAAAAAGTAGAGATTTTCTCCCAAGGGTAAGATGGTGTATTGCATTATCAAGGTCGCATCTGTGTTCCAGGTGAAGATGACTTAAGGCAGCAAATTCTTGCAGAAGTGCATGGTGTCCACTAATTTATTCATCCAGGAGCCCCAAATATATACTGTGACTTGCTGGAGATCTATTGGTAGAGTGGGATGAAGAGAGATATTGTAAAGTTTGTGGCTAAGTGCTCTACATATTAGCAGGTTAAGATAGAGCATCAAAATCCTAGTGGGTGCATGCAGGAGTTTAATATTCCTACTTGGAAGTGGGAAGAAGTGAACATGGACTTTGTGAGGTGTTTTCCTTGTACTCATCACCCACATGATTTAGTTTGGGTCATTATAGATTGAATAACCAAACTAGACCATTTTCTTCTAGTTCATACCTCTTATTCAGCCGAGGATTATGCCAAACTCTATATTAGGGAGTTGGTCAGATTACACGGTATTCCATTATCCATTATTTCAGACAGATGTACCCAGTTCACCTCTCATTTCTGGAAAGCATTCCAAAAGGGTCTTGGTAACCAAGTTCATCTCAGTACATCCTTTCATCCTTAGATATATGGTCAAGCAGAAAAGACCATTCAAACCCTAAAAGATATGCTAAGTGCATGTGCAATTGATTTCAAGGGTAGTTGGGATGACCACTTGCCTTTGATTGAGTTTACATACAATAATAGATATCATTCCAATATTTGGATGACTCCATTCAAAGCTTTCTATGGTAGGAGATGAATATCTCCAGTTGGTTGGTTCAAAGTTAGTGATGCCTTAGTGATAGGGCCTGACTTGGTATTTGATGCCTTAGAGAAAGTCCATTTGATCAGAGAAAGACTTTAGGCTACTCAGAGCCGATAGAATTTTTATGCAGATATGTGTAAAAAGGATCTCAAGTTTGAGGTTGGTGACTATGTCTATCTAAAGATTTCTCCCATGAAGGGAGTGAAGAGGTTTGGAAAGAAGGGAAAGCTCAGTCCCCGATATTTTGAACCCTTCAAAATTCTCAGTCACTTTGGCAAGGTAGCTTATGAGCTCGAATTGCCTTCAGATCTAGCCTCAGTTCATCCAGTCTTCCATGTGTCTTTGCTCAAGAAATTTATAAGTGACCTAGAAGTTGTAGTACCTATTCAGAGCATAGATGTTCAGAACAACCTCTCTTATAAGGAGATTCCAGTCGAAATTCTAGACTTCCAGGCTAGTAGATTGAGGATCAAAGAAGTCCATCTATTCTAAGTTCTTTGGTAGAATGAGTCTATTGAGGGAGCTACTTGGGAAGAAGAAGAATACATGCATACCAAGTACCCTTACCTCTTCTCCGCTGACTCAGATCAATCTCAAGATAATAGTTATCCTTAAGCTTTCTAGTTTTCATGTCCATACTTTAGTTACAACTTGGTATCAGCCTCATGTTCAGGATTCCATGTTTAAACTTAGTACTAAGTACTATAGCATATCCAATTATATGTTCATGCATAAGATTAGTCATGTGTTCATGCATCAGACATGCATTCTCCTTGTGAGAAGACCCATTTATTAGAAATATCAGTCATGTAATCAGTTTTGTTATGTATTCATGCATTAGATATGTGTGATCAGCTTATCAGTACTCTCAGTCATGCATTCATGTATCAGCTCAGTCATAAAATCATGCATCAGATATGCATACTCTA
The DNA here is from genome assembly GCA_026120095.1 of Capsicum chinense. Taxonomy (NCBI): domain Eukaryota; kingdom Viridiplantae; phylum Streptophyta; class Magnoliopsida; order Solanales; family Solanaceae; genus Capsicum; species Capsicum chinense. The sequence goes on from JAPEIP010000013.1 coordinate 184,016,315, forward strand.
TATGAATCTTAGAAATATAAGTTATGTAGTCATGTTTGAGTGTTCATGTTTAGTATGTACTTCAGCTTATCATTTCTCCCCTCTCATTCAGTCTTATTAGAGTACGTATGTTCCTAAGGGAGTGATATTGTAATACCCTAAAGTTTCCTAACTAATTTTGTCTCAAGAATGCCATGTATTAGCTTCTAAATTGAATGATATTTATTCCATGGGGAATTTTCAAGATTTTCACTTTTAGTCATGTGAAAAATTCAATAAGATTTCCATCAATATAAAATTTACCTAAATCTGATAACCAGCTAAGAAGTTATGACTATTTCAAGCCCCCATCGTAAAACAGAACCATATGGTCAGTGGTGTACTGCGCCACAAGATAAAATGGTAATTGTCCTTTTTTAGTGTTCCAGCGTGATTGCTCTACGTTGTACCAAACTTCTAGGTCACAAATGAAATGGCAACGCGATGGCTCCACATCACACTATTTCCTTATTTCCCAATTGTCAAATTCCAGTGCACAGCGCGAGAGCACCGCGTCATGCCAGGGGTCCAGGACGAGAAATTTTCACCAATTTAAAAGATGAGTCCAGGGTTAAAAGGGCCAATTTCCCACCTCTATTTAAGCCTTTTAATACGAGATTCAACTATTTGGAACCTAAAATATACTAGTTTCTCTCAATTTTCTCTCAAGAACAAGCTAGGGTTTTAAATGGGGATTCAATTTCAAGAAAGTCTCTCCATCAATCCTCGCTATATCAAGAACTAAGGTATGTCATGTGTTGATTCATGGGTCTCTTTCACCCATGAAGCTCAGGAATCTCTTTTCAAAATCAAAGATTTGTATATTTACGAATATTCATGATTTGATTGAATTAAAAAGTGATGTTCATGTTGTTGCTTGGTTTCATTCTATGTTATAGACTATTAATTATAAGAATTGATTCTAGCATGTGAGGAATTACACAGTAGTCATGATAAACCCTTCAATTCATAAGTTTATTGATGTATCCTTGATTATTAGATGTGTTGATAATTGTATAACCATAGCATGCTCCCCCCCATGTTTGATTAAATGCCTATGTATAGGAAAAGTGCCATACTAGTAAGATAATATGAAATCTCCATTCATGTACAAGTTATGTATGTCAAGTGTTTGATGAAATGTCTTAGCCAATGGATTATGTATTATTGATGTTGGTCCTGTACTCAAGAAAGTCATGCTTTGTCAGTTTCCTTCTATCGAGTCCTGGGGGTACTTGTACTCGAAAAATATAGCTATGTGCCTAGAGTCCATGTAATTTTTTCATGATATCCTCAGTCAAGCCATGATCCATAGAACTCAATCAGTCATGTGACTCAGGAAATCTTATTAATACAATAATCTCAGTACTATTTCGTCAGTCAACAAAACTTAGTTAATTCTGCCCAGTTCAATTCAGTAATCCATGATCAGTGTCTATTCAGATGGGAGTAGGAATTAGCACTGAGTGACCCTAAGGATGGGAATAGACACTATCAGATGAGGTTGTGATTCTTAGAAGTCATCCTTGCATTCCAGAACTATGTAGCCAGCATAGGTTGAGACATCAACACTGTCAGATGAGGGTTGATTAGGTGGATAAGCACTGCCAAATGAGGGCCCTATCGTTCTCTTTTGGGGACACTGTTAGATGAGGGTCACTCACAGCTTATCCTTACCAGTGGTGCGGTATTAACACTCTTCCAATTGGGGTTATAGATTGGACCCTAAAACAGCCATAATGGCATATTAGAGGCATGTTAGTTAGATAACTACTTTCCACAGTTTCAGTTACAGAATCTTAACTGTCAGATACAATCATTTAGTATCAGTAATAAAACTTAAATAGTTCTACAAAATTCAGGACTGTCAGATACAGTCAACTCAGAATAGTATGGAACTCAGTTAGTTCCATCAAATTTAGGACTGTCAGATATGGTCACTTATGTCATCAATTATATCAATCATTAGAATTCAGTTATCAGTCATGTTAGTTATTAGTAAATTCATGTTATCATGATCTTACATATAATTACGACATATTTATGCATGTATTCTCACATTCATATTAGTCAGTTAGCCAGTATTGTTCATACATATGAACCCCATGCATTCAGCCTACCTTTCATGCATACTAATACATTCAAAGTATTGACACATTTGTGCTATGGTGTCTTAGTAGTCAGAGTTAGCAGTGAGTCCTCATCTTTCGAGGACATGATTATTTATTTAATATCTCATTTATTAATTTATAAGTTGGAGTTAGTTGGGAACATATCCCACCAACTCCTTTTCCAGACAGTTATGTTTTAGAGGTTTTTCAAACTATAGTATGTTCAGACAGTATTTTAATTTTGAGTATTCTATTACCCCACTCAGATATTATATTTTATCAGTCATGTTGGTTTGAACCTTAAGGCCTTTCGGTCTCCGTTTCTGCATTATATTTAGTATGTTATACAGTGTATAGGTACATATATCAGTCATGGATTAGCTTATAGTCCTTTGGGGTCGTGAGCACCATGTAGCATTCCAAGTACCAGATTTGGGGTGTTACACTCATTTGGCATACCAGTACATTCAAAGTACTGATTGCATACTTATTTCTTGCACTATGATGTATCATATTATAGGTTCAGATGCTCAGTTCTCGGATCGTGCATAGATTTTCCAAATCATTAGATGTAGCGGTGGTTAGTCCTCATATTTTGAGGACATAGTTTATTTATCTCAACCATTGCATCAGTTTTAGTATTTTTCCATTAAGTCAAAGTTAGTTAGGGTTCTGTCCCATCATCTCCACATTCAATCAGTATAGGCTTTTCAGACTAGTATAGACAGTCAGTCAGTTTTGTTATTATTTTATTAGTTTCAGGTAGTTGTTTCCAAAATCATGATCCAGTATTGATTTCATTTTCTAAAACCTTATGGATTATCAGTTGTTCTTCCACATATATGGTTATATTATTCAGTGCTCGCAGCAGGTACTAGCTCATAGGTTAGCTTTGGGTCTCTCAGGACCATAAGCATAGTGTTTTATCCAGGGTGTAATCCCGGGGTGGTATAAACTTGGTATAAGAGATTTATGTTTTAAAGTGTCCTAGGAAGTCTGAAAGTCACGTAAAGTCGATTATTGTGCATTGGTGTAAAGTGCGCCACACTTATGGACAAGATGGTATGAGGCATTTTAATAAAAGTTTGCCTTATTTTAGTGTTCATGTCGTACAACTGAGAATGAGCTCATGTTAAACTCTCTAGTTTCAGGAAGTTGTTTTAAGAATCATGATCCAGTATTGATTACAGTTGCTAAAACCTTATGGATTATTAAATGTTCTTCTATATATGTTGTTATATTATTCAGTGCTCATAGCAGGTACCAACTCATGAGTTATCTTGGGATCTCTCAAGATCGTAAGCACCGTGTGGTGTCTAGGGTGTACTCCTAGGGAGTTACAAAAGGATATGCATGTTATCTAAAATATAGATACAGTCGATGAGAATGACTTGCTAGCTACTATTGAGGAGAGACTTAGAATTGAGGTCTTGGTAGTAGTCATTATAATTTTAGTGTGATCCTATATAGGTATGATATGAGATAGTCAATGCACTTATAGGTATGGGTTCCTATATTTATGCACTAAAAAATTTAGATCTTTATTTAAAGAACAGAGTGATCCTACTAGATCGACCTTCTATTGAAGAGCCTCTAGTTTTAGAGCTCAAAGCTCTTCTAACACATCTTTGTTTTGCATTTTTAGGAGCCAACAAAATTTTTTTAGTAATTATTTCAAATTATTCGGTATATTTTAAAGTTAAGGATTTTGTTTCTGCATTAAATAGGTTCAAAAGGGCCATCAAATCGTCCTTTGATGATGTGTGAGCCCAATCTAAAAAATGGTTTGATGTTGGTATGGTTTATCTAATTAAAGAAATCAAATGTGTGAGCCCAGTCTAATATGTGTGGAATAATCGTGGAATCACTATGGTTATTGGTGAGAAGAGATAGCTTATTTTTATCTAGCTACTATTGGAAAACATATTTGCATGGACTTTTGGAAATTAAATGCATGGACCAAGTAAGATCACTATTTGATGCCTGTGATGCATCAGATGATGGACTGTCTTTCTAGGTAGAGGATGGTATTATTATATTAATGGTTATTTGGGTTCTTATAAATTTTTTCTTACTCCTGAAGACCAAAAGAAGACGATGTTCACTTGTTTGTATAGGCCTTTTACATTCAAAAGAATGCCTTTTGGTTTTTGTAATGAACCCATAACCTTTTAGCATTGCATAATAGATATCTTTTCAGACATGGTTAAGGATACTATTGAGGTGTTCATGGATGACTTCTTAATTGTTGGTGATTCATTCAAAGATTATTTGGCATATATTGCTAATGTTTGTAGGAGACGCGAGAAATGTAACCTGCTCCTAAACTGGGAGAAGTGTTATTTCATGGTTAATAAATGTATAGTGCTTGGTAATAAGATTTTTAAAATGGAGATTAAAGTTGACATGGAAATGATTAAGGTTATTGAAAACCTGCCTCTACCAATTTATATGAATGGTATTTGTACCTTTGTGGGGCATGTAGGTTTCTAACAAAGATTCATTAAGGACTTCTCAAAAATTGCAATTCCTTTTTGCGAATTATTAGAGTTGAATGTAAAATATGTGTTTGAGTATGAATATTTGAAGGCATTTGAGTCCCATAAAGAGAATTTGATTTCATCCCCAATTGTTATGTCTCTTGATTGGTCCTTGACATTTGAGGTTATGTGTGACGCTAGTGGCATGGCGCTAGGGGTAGTCCTAGGCACAAGATGAGAGACCACCATACATCCCATTTATCATACTAGTAAAGCACTTAATCTTGCTCTATTGAATTATACTTCAACTGAACAAGATTTGCTTGATATAGTGTTCATAGTTAAAATACTTACTCTTATTTGCCTAGTACAAAATTGATTGTTCTTAATGATCATGCATCTCTTTGGTACCTTATGGAAAAGAAGGATTCAAAGCCAAGGTTGATTTATTAGGTACTTTTGTTGTAGGAATTTGAATTTGAAGTTAAGGACTAAAATAGGACTGAAAATCAAGTGGCAACATATTTATAATACCTTGAGAAGGAGGCCATGCTAAAGCTTAAAGAAAAACTTGAGATTGATGACACTTTTCCAAATGAACAGGTGTTGAGCAAGATTTGATTCCATTTTTAGTAGACTTCACAAATTATTTAGTGAGTGATATGGTTCCTAAAGACCTATCATTTTAGCTACCTAGGAATTTTATGCATGATGTGAGGATATTCTTTTAGTATGAGGCATATTTATTTCGAAATTGTTCAAATGAAGTGATTCATTGTTGTGAGACTGAGGCTGAGATGATGATCATCTTGGAAGCATGTCATTCTTTCCCAGTTGGGGGTCATCATAGAGGTATGTAGACTATACACAAGAATTGTAATACAAATATTATCGTTCTACCATTTACAATAATGCATATGATTATGCAAGGGGTTGTGACTAGTATCAACGACAAGGAAATATCTTGCGAAGGCAAAAACTTCTAAGGACCACTATTCTTGAGCCTGAACTGATTGACTTATGAGGCAATGACTTCATAGGCACCTTTGTGAGATCGTATAGTATGAAGTATATCTTGGTGGCTATCGATTACATTTCAAAATAAGTGGAGACAGTTATGCTTCCAAACAACAAGGGCAAAAATGTCACAACCTTGTTGAGAAAGAACATATTCACCAGGTCTGAAACATCAAGGATCATCATAAGTGACTGAGGCTCACACTTTTTCAATTGGTTGTTCAAAGCATTGCTTATGAAATATAGTGTGAAACATATGGTGTCAATGTCTTACCACCTAAGACCAGTAAGAAAGTTGAGGTTACCAATCAAAAGATCATGTTCATCTTGGCAAAGACTGTAAACATAAATAGGATTGATTGTCCTAGGAAGTTAGATGATGTATTACAGGCTTATCAAACAACATTTATGACCCCTATTACTGCTATCACAAATCAGATTTTGTACAAAAAGGCATGCTACTTGTCTATTAAATTTGAATATAAGGAATTATGGGCATTGGAGAGGATTTATGTAGAATGGTGTAATGGGACAAAATTTAGGATGACAAAATTAAATAAAATGGATGAATTCGATCTCTAAGCATATAAAATCTCAGCCCTCTACAAAGAAAAGATGAATTACCATGATTGGAAAATTGAATAGAGAGAATTTAACCTAGGTGACATAGTCCTATTGACTAATTTGAGACTTTACTTGTTTTCTGGCAAGCTGAGGTCCAAATGGTTTGGACCATTCGCTGTGGTGAGGGTATTTCTTCATGGAGAAATTGAGCTGAAAGGGCATGATGGTGTTCAGTTAAAAGTAAATAGTCAACACCTAAAATAGTATGTTGGAACAACAATAGAGATTAAACATATTAGAGAAATTCACCTTTGATGAATTTTAATTACTTAGGTGAGCTTCTTCATTCCATAACGTTAAACCAAGTGGTACATGGAAGGTAACCCATAGGCTAGTTGGTGAAGTATGAGTAACAAACTTAGCCACGTTGTGCTGTAATGTTAAATCAAGCACTTCATAGGAGACAACCTATAATTTTTGTACATTATATTTTATATCGTAATGTGTGTTATGTTTAGGGATTATGCAGCAAAAAATACTACACAACTAGACTCAATATGAAACCTACAAGAGGATTGACCAATTGTGGATAAGTCCCATCACCATGTGCTCAGTCATCAACACAAAGTCCAAAGGAATGTATTTCAGGAGTCATTATGCAATTGGGCATCATGATAGTACTTAGATGTCATTATTTTAGCATCAACCATCTAAGCTAACTCCTTAAAAAATAATATGCAGAACATCAACCCTACAATTTTAAAGAACAGTCGAGGTTACATATCATAGTCTACTTTATGCTTAGTATGTTTTGAGGTAAGTATTCTTAAACCCTCTTGATATAGTAAGGAGTCACGATCGTGGTTTTATACTATGATCATAGCAGAGAATTGTCTATTGGGTCTAGTTGTTTTAATGAAAACATGACCCAATCCAACTCAAATTCTTTAGCAATAATACCTACAATTGAGACCTTATATGACCCAATTTCCATTCACATTTATATTATCTAATTAACTAATCGAAAAGAAAGAAAAGTACAAAATTATACATTTGAATTCAGCAAATCCAACTATGTTTTAGTAATTTGAACCCCCATATTGTTCAAGCACAAGAAAAATTCAAGAAATCTAGTAAGTATTGCTCATAATTAAAAAACTTGTTTTCATTAGTGTAAACTAGATAGGAAGTGAGTGAAAAGTTGGGTTCATATGGGGTAGCATAGTTATGTGATGGTTAAAGCAATGTTGGGTATGTGTTGAATGAGTAAAAACAAAGAGAGAGTCTGAATCCATATTTTTATTAATAAATTCTAGTCAATAAGGGTTGAGTAGGTTAAGATGAGTCAAATTTTATGTTTAAATTTTTTTAGGTATCGATGCACACTTCACAACACAACTCACAATCGTGGTGTAGATGTACGAACATGGGTTATGTAACGCCCCTAATATGATAACCAGAATGCTACATGGTGCTAGCAATCCTGAAGGACCACAAGCTAACCCATGATTGATATCTATAACTGAGCACTACATAATATACTGTATAAATGCAGAATAAAAGGGCTGAAAGGCCATAAGTTTCAAATATCTGATAAAACATAACATCTGGAAATAGAGTATATCAATACCAAAACTAAAATCAACTGTCTAAACATGCTAGTCTAAAAGCCTCTAAACTATCTAAAAACTGTGGAGTTGATGAGATATGTCCCCAAATAACTCCATTTACTAAAACTGAAATAATGAAGTAATGAAATAATCATACGATTCTCAAATGATGAGGACTCACTGCAAATCTACTACTGCTGGTTGAATTTGAAGCTAAGTGCGATCGGGAACTTGAGCATCCGAACGTATGGTATAAAACACCATATCTTAGAAGAAAATTATGCATCAGTACATATGAATGTACTAGTATGCAATGTGAGGTAGGCTGAATGCATGGGGTTCATATGTATGAACAATTCTAAATGACTGAATGACATAAATGTGAGAATAAATGCATGAATATGTAAATATAAATGAGATCATGATAATACTGACTACTGAGTATGAATTTTGATAACATGAGTTTCGTATAACTGATATACTATTAACTGAGTGACTGTATCTGGCAGTCCTAATTCTGAGTGAACTAGCTGAGTTCCGTACTGAACTTAGTGACTGTATCTGACAGTCCTAAATCTGAAGAACTATCTGAGTTCTTTTACTGAGACTAAGACTGAGACTGTGGGAAGTAGTCATCTAACTAACATGCCCCACTTCTGTATAGAGTTGGGGTCCAATCTGTAATCCCAATTAGAAGGATGTCAATACCACGCCACTGGTAAGGACAAGCTGTGAGTGACGCTCATCTAGAAGTATCCCTAAAGAAAAATAGTGGGACCTTCAACTAGCAGTCTTAATCCACCTAATAAACCCTCAACTATTAGTGTTGATATCTCAACCTATGTTGGCTGCATAGTTCTAGAATGCAAGGATTGCTTCTAAGGGTCGCACCTTCTACTATTAGTGTATGCCCAAATCCTTGGTTCGCTCAGTGCTGAATCCTACTCCCAACTAAATAGACACTGAACTAATTATACTGAGATGAACTGGACTGAGTTCACTAAGTTCCGTGGACTGATGGAATGTTACTGAATTCTGTTAATTAACAGAGTTTATGAGATTTCTGAGTTTTACTAAGTCATGTAACTGACTGAATTCTACTGAGTTTTGAAACTAACTGAGAATACTACTGATCATGGCATGACTGAGATTATCATTAAACTAACACTGGCTCTAGACACAACTAAATTTTTGGGTACAAGTACCCCCAGGACTCGATAGTATGATACTAACAAGACATGACACTTCTTGAACACATGACCATAGTCAACAATTCATAGTACAAACATTAGGGATTTTCATGAAGTATTTGTATGTCATAAGCTTACACATGAATAGGAATACATATAAACATGTCACAATTTTGTATGTATAATCTCATGAGCATTCCACCAAACCATTATAATGCATAACAATAACATGGAGGTCATTTTGAACATAACGATAAAGCATGGATTCATCAATTTTGTCACAATTGAGTCATAAAGCATAATTCTTATTCTCTTAGGCATTTTAGCAACCGCCTTGCATGCATAACTTGAGGGTTAGGCATGAACATCAAAATAATACATCATGGCAATATTTTTCACTTCAAATACAAGAATTCCAACCACATTCTAACATAATTTCATTATATGTATTAAAGATTTCATCTTGGTAATCATACAACAACATAAACATGGATATGATTCAATTCATAACATGGAATTCAAAATTTATATTTTTAAAATGGTTTCTTGAGCTTCATGGGTGAAAGGAACCCATGAATCAACAGTTTACATACATTAGATAGAAGTTTCTTGAAGATTAACGGTGGAATCTCCTGGATTAGATTCTTCAATTAAAAACCCTAGACTTGTTCTTAAGGATATTTGAGAGAAACAACTATATTTTTGTGAAAACCTAGCTGAATCTCGCGTTAAAGGCTTATATAGGGGTGAAAAATTGACCCTTTTACCCTTAAAGATGCAAACATTTAATGACTGAAAACTGGGTATTAATGCGATTGGCGATGCAGCGCGTCGATAGAATCAACATGATACCTGATGCATCGCGGCGTGATCGCACTAAGCCTCAGTAGTTTTGACTCTAGCAACCTGCTACAATGCTAACCAACATGATAGACAATGCGGCACACCAAGATCGTGTTGGTGCATTGTTTTGAGACACCAAACATGGTCTAAATGAGTTTTGAAAAATCCAAAACTTGTTCGGGACACCTAATGACCTTCTTGATGATGAATCAACAAAAATATAAACTATTAAAGGACATTAAGGTAGGAAAATGAGATTGCCAACCTTTGAAGGACAAAAACAAACTAAGTTTGGAAATTTTGCTAGAATTTTCTAAGTTTGAGACCCCTTGACAAGTCTAAAAAGATGAATTAAGCTTAGAAATTTTATGGGGTCTTACAGGTTAGATTATTGTAGGGTGCCAATTTTCCAAGTATAGGAGTTCATCAAATGAAAATATCTCACCATTGTAATTTTATGGTATGATCATGGTATATGCCCATCTGATATAACAACTCCAAAGTACTTTTAAGGAATCCATCCTAACGATCAAAAGGTACGATCATATCATTATTATTCAATCATGGAAAAACTCTTCTATGAAAAATACTAAACCTATATTAATATTTTTGAATTGAGCCTAATCTTTTTTCATACAGGTACTTTAAATCCTAAAACCCTCAAGTAGATGCAATAAGACATGTCACAGATGTGGGCACCTAAAGAAACACGTCTGACATTGAAAAGTGAGTTTGACAGCTTATGTGTTACTGAGGTTGAGTATTCTTCAATTTCCTCTAATAACAAATACACTCCTCGTACCACTAGAGTTAAGGCAAAAGAGAATGTGTAGGCCAAGGCTACAACATCTATGGCCTTGGTATTAAAAACTACCTCTATAAACCTTTCCCATTCTAAAGAAGGAGGGAAGGATACACAACAAGATAGGGGCCAGCATGGTGATGATGCTAAGGAATTTAGCTTCTCGGAGGGTGATAAAAAGTCTAGTCCAAATACCACAAAAGTACCTACTGGAGATTTACCTCAAAGGAGTATTAACTTAAGGCGTAGGATTATTCCAAACTCTCAGGATTACTACATTGATGGGGTCTCACTGACTAACAAAAGGAACAAAAATAGGAGTATACATGAAGAGAACTAGATCATACCAGAATCACTATAGAAAATCCTAGTTTTAGTGCTGATGTTTGAGAAGTATGAGTTGGGGTGGATGTAATCTACTCAAAAATTATAATATGGAGTTAGTAAGGGAGTTCTATGCAAACTATGTTGCAATAATTAAGAATATAACTCCCTCGAGCAAGGATAAATATATGAGTAAACAACCCCAACCAAGATATGAGGTTTATATTTCAGTTAAGGCCATCTCTAATTTCTTGTTCGAAACCACTTTTGAGTTGCTAAGGAGAATCCAAAATACAATTTCAGGATAAATGATTTGAAAGGATTAAAGAAGTTGTTCATAGAAGATAAGTTGCTACATTATAAGTGGTTTAATTCCCATATTGTGAAAGATAGAGAGAACACACTACTTGCTAATGGGTTAACAATATATAAGCTTACAATAAAGTTTACCTCAAAGGCTTGGTGGTCAATTAGGAGGCGTTGCATCACACATACGACCAATGATAATATATTAAGTACGACCAATGCATGTCTGGTAGCAAGTTTAATGGTAGAAATAGAGTTGAACATCTCTTGAATCATAGGCAGAGATGATTTAAGATAGAGTGTTATAAATTAGTATCACATTGTCATTCCCATGTCATATAACTAAGTTGAGGCATAATTCATAAGTAACAACTATAAAAGTAATGGATAGGTACATCAAACCTATGAAGATTGTATATATACCATTGATTAAGTACCTGAGGAACTCGGCAGCTCTAGTCTGAGGTGCTGAGATGCCAAAAGTAGCAAGGGATGCCATAGGAAGTGAGATCCTAGCATCTAAAGTCGGTTTTACATTATCATCATTCTAGTAGGCCAAAAAAACTATGAATGTTCATTAGTTTGTACCTATTTGATATATTTTTTATTCATACAACACAGTTGGAGAAGATTATATAGAACTATCTATTACATGGTGCTCAAAAGTTTAGAAGTAGGGGTAAATCCCTACATGACAGATGATATAAGAGAAGTTGTATGGGTGGCTTAAACTACCTTGATAGTTTTGAGATTTTTAGAATGGATAGAATAAAGGGGCATAGGCCCTAGATATGAGCACTATTACTATAGACTTAGTTGATTTAAAGAAAAAGATCAAGGAGATTATAAAGCAGACCATCCTAGTCGTGCCTTCTCAACAATCATCTATGCCAACATAGAATATTTAGTTATGGATGTAGAATTCTTACTCCTAAATTTTTATACACAGGCCTTAATAGATGGGGCTAATGATTTAGAGATTATGGAGATGGAGAATACTTATATCTATATAAGATAAGAAGGAGAGATAAAAAAGAGAAAAAAAGGAGATGAAGGATAAAATGACCGAGAAAATCTTTGAGTTAGCTTTATGGGAGGATATTATTGATATAACACTCTATACTGAGGTGGTGATCAAAACTAGTTGGGGTATGTAGTCTAACCCCAAAGAAACTTTGAGTGCATCGGTTGCTATCAATGCCCACTTATCAGAGAGTGCCATAGCCACAGCTGACACCATGAGAGTTACGACTGTTGGAGAGGACCTATCTTAGACCCTAGTAGATCAGAGTAAGACAGGCATCTGGTGCACCCCTTGTATGTTCCATGATCTTATTTTTAATTTTTTATATTTTCTTGCAATAGGGAAATTTAATAATTTCTAAGTTGGGGGTGGGGTATACCACAATTGAGGGAGTTTGTTGTCGTGCTTCTTTTCTCTCAATTGTGCTATCTTAGTTAGTACTAGCATGTTTATATATTATTTTATATTTTTTTGTTGTTATGTTGTCTTTTTGTGTATACTAGATAAATATAAGAGAACTTAGTGCAGTTGAAACAAAATGAGTATGCAAATTTTTTGAATAATTTGAATGGAGCCCCTCCTGAAAATTTTGAATTTTGTGTCATGTTGTCAACTTACCTCAACTATAACCAAGGTATGGATATCTTTGTGGAATTAAAATTATGAATGTTATAATATTTCATAGTTTTCATGAACTAGTTAGGTAGTTACTGAATACCTAGCTCTAAACCAAGTTAGTGTAAGATTTACCTAATTGGCCTATGTGTGTGGTCTTAAACATCTCATTAGTCTCACTGATGTTGTAGGATAGAAGGTTAGGAAAGGATCATAGGTCATTCTTAAACTAGTCCACTCAACACCTAAAAATACTTCCAAATAAGAGCAATATCCTTTTATCCCAATTTTAAGTGTAAGTAGACCTTTTCATTGAACTAGCCATTCACCTTCATAATTTTTATAATGAACATGCTTTGTCTTTGGTCCCTTATTGGAAACTATGCACCTCAACTCAATCAAATTTCCTATGTTGAGGGTGGCTATAGTATGGATGCATAAAAGATTATGTATGAAGAAAAAGCTAGCCAAATGAAAAAGGATTTATGTGTGGTATGGTTTATGTCGTCCAAATTACACATCCCGAAAAGTATAAAGCAACTGTTGGATTAAATATATAACCCGAAAAAATTAGGGTCGAATCCATAGGGAATAGGACAAAATCCAATCACATTTTTTCTAGGTAATTGGCAAATAGTTAAAAAAAGGGGAAATTTTGAGAAACAAAAGAGTAAAAGTAATAGTTGTTGGATTTTGGATTTGTAATCGATATGAGATGACCATTAATATTGACATCCCTATGATTTCATAACTCCACATGTTGCTCGCGAAATAAAACTATCTCGATGCATTGCATGCAAAATCTATCATGATAGGTTCATCTAATTATATTCTTCCCTTGGTTTGATGAATTTCACTCATTTTATCTTGTAATCAAAGTATCATGCTACTAACCCTTGTTCTTGATCTCAGATTAACTATCCATGTTATGTCTTCAGTTATTATATAAGTATTTATAGCCTAAAATCTCTATTGTTATTCCCTTTTCCTAATCTATACCTCTCTCTGAGCAAGTTTAGCATACAAGCAAGTTCTGAATGTTTGAATCCACTAGAAAAGCAATCATAATGAAGGAAAGAACAATAAATGCAAGCCCATTAATCTAGAATTTCCTCACACTTAACCCATTTTGTTAATTCATCATAGTCCCCACAACCCTATTTATTGTGTTTAGATACTCTTAGTTGCAAGAACACGAGAAGAATTCATAGATTAAAGCATTTTAATGAACTTACAATGAGAATTAAACTCAAAAATATAAACTTTAATTAAAACCCTAGAAATGATGTTTGTGAAATATCATATGGATTAGAATCTCACAATATAGTTTTATTAAATTAAAGAACTATGTAACCCATGAAAATAACCCTAAAAGAGTAGTTACAGACAAACCAAATCCTTTATTAATAAAAACTAAAAATTTAGGTCGGTGGCATTGGATGACCTAAGAAGTGTAAAATAAGGAATTAAAGAGCCCGCATCCACCATAAGAGATACTAGTGAAGGCATAAATGGTGGTGGAAGAGGTGCAGTGTCAACCTGCTTATTTAAGATCCTAACTATTTACTTAAGCTTGGTAAGTTCTACCCAAATATCCATTAGATCTGCTGCCTAGACTATATCCATCCTAGTCATCATCTGGTTCTTAAACGGGTCTGCACTATTCGAACTATATCACTTATCTCAGTGCTAAAATAGGTCTACACCTAAACCCTAAATTTTTTAATATGGCATTGTGTAGAAGAAAGGTCCACATGATCTCTTTCATTTGTAAAGTTTGAATCACGGTATAACTTGTTGGAACCAGTGGTTGACTATGGAGAGCTGTTAGTGGAGTAGATGAGGAAAAGGAACCAGTATTAGCCATCGATAATTCACTAGCTTGGCACCTCCACCTACATCTGGTATCTCTAGGCCTCTTACTAGGAAGGTTAGGTTATGTATATTCGTTATTAATGCTATGTCTCAACCTTTGGTTATTGAACCACTCTGTTCTTTATATGAATGGCTGGGACATGAGCATTCTACATCAACTATGTGATAATATAGGTAAATTTAATGTGTTGGTACACTAGAGCACCCTTTCTTATATCTCCTCTACAATGATCTGCAGGATGTTCAATTGAAATCTCGAATCGAGGGATAACTATCTATCCTTTGCTATAAACTTCAAACTATGTTTAAAAATAGTTTTCCCATTGACCCACGGGGCATTCTCTCAACCAACCACCTGTAATGCATACACTTATTATTGTTACTGAACTTTCTTACTCTTTTTAGATCATTCATCCAATAAATCATATTTTAGGGTCTTCTCAATTGGAATAAATTCTTCTCTGAATGAGTCTCTTGGGATGGCCTGAATATAGATATCAACCTTTGTATTATGTACTCAAATGGTGTCAAGTAGGGGTTGCTTCTTTATATCTTTCTCCTTTTTTAAGAAGCCATGTGTTTTGGTATTTATGCATATTTGGCATAAAATTCTCATGCCATCTCCATCACTTAGTCCTATAAAGGTATCCTAATCCATCCTACCTCAAATTTATCTTACTCCAGCACTAATGCCAGAATCTTCTAGATTGACTCAGTTAAGACCTAAGGCTATTCTTGAATCCTTTTCCTTTTGTTACCCTGATATGTCTATGTGACACCATCAATATAATAGTTTCTTGATTTTAGGACTATCTAATGCCTTAAATCCATACCTCTTTGAGGTAGGGTAACAACACCCTCAGATGACTCAAGGTTGGAATCATCCTCCTTCTCTGAGGAACTTGAATCATCTACTTGCTCACCCCATATTATTGGGTGCCTTGACTTTTCTCTTTAGACTAGGAAAGGTTTATGGGGATAGTTACCTCAACCAAGGTCCTGGATGTTATGGTCTTAGATTGGTTTTTTTCCTTTAGCTTTCCCGTGGTCAACGGGGAGTGTTATTTGTTAGATGAGATGATAGCTTAATCCTCCTCAGATCCACTTACACTCATTAACTCACTCTTCAAGTATCTTGGTGGGGACTTATGTTTAGCTATTTTTCTCTCAAAGATCCTTATCATGTTTTTTCTTTGATTTACGTGCATAGTACCTTCATCAGAATGAGAAATTAGTTTTAATTAAAAAATAGAGTGTACATATTAAATTACAGACAGGCGACCTTACCAACAATCATTCAATAAATGTTAGACTACACCTTCTGATCATTGGTTAGGTTCTCCCAAAGTACTAGGTAAGGTAGAAATAGATGATCGCTACCTATGATTGTGTAATGAAGGTATGATCATACCTTTTGATCATATGGACGCCTCTCAAAGTACTGAGGATAACTCGCATCACACCACTACATACCCTAATAATATAATAATGTCCCAAACATGATATATGTTCAATTGATGAACTCAAGATTATGAATAACTGGTACTCTAAAATGATTTAACCTGCGATTATATGGTGTAACTATGATCGTAGGTTGTGTGGCAGAATCCTCAATACTTAGCAAATTTAAAAATTAATTACAACCTAATTTTGACCTTAATTGACCATAATTCTACCAATATTTGGGTACTCAATACTTCACCATCGGTGACTATTCACTTAAACAAGTTCTCTTAGCATCTAAATTAGAAACATACAGCTATGGATTGAAAACAAGAGAGATGGACTTTTGAATTGAATTTATAAATTAGTGTTTATTCTTATTATTTGCTTGAAACAATGGGAGGATGATGATATTTTGTTTGAATTCAATCATATTTGAGAAAAGTTTGTGTGTGAGTGATTGTGGGTAAGCTTAGGGTTTTAGATTAAGGGTTTAGGGTTTTAGATTTGAGTCAATTTGGGTCTAATCACAATTTCATTAAACCGAAGGACCTATCAGGCGACGCAAATTTATGATAGTGGTATCGAAACAAGAACATACCTCTCATACCAAGCTTTTTTAAGGAAACTTACATAAGAACCAACCAAACATAAATATGATCATGGTATCTAACCGCGATCGATCCTTACGTTCATATGCTTAATGCCCAGATTGATGAATTGTAGGAGTTTAATCAAATAATGGATACCATAATCGGGGAATATATGTATGATAATGATAACCCATCATCGGATGACTACAAATTATGCAACGTATAGGAACTCCACCCATGTTGCTCAGACTACTAAGCCCATGATAGTGGGTTCTTTCCACAGTCGTATAATCCTCTTATTAATTCAGTCTGTAATCTAGTTCAACATCTTCTATTTCTTGCATGATCCTTGTACTAATTTCAAATAGTATAGTATACAAAACATGTCTTCTAAGAAGCATCTGATTTAACTTCGAAGCACATCGCAATTGTATTAGTTAATAAAACTTTACCAACTATCCCATGGGTTGCCTCTCATGAAATGCCTGGTTTAATGTTATGGCATGATCCACCTCCCTTGACTACTCATAATTAATCAAGGTCCAATTTCTCACATAACCTTATATCTTTTGTAGTGCCCATGTAGTGCTTGACACACTTTTCATTTACCTTGAATGGGAAAACACCATGCCCTTGTGGCTAGATTTGCACCATGAAGAAATATTCTCACCATACTGAATGGTCCAAACCATTTGGATTTTAACTGGCCAAGAACTAAGTAAAGTCTCAAATTATAAAGCAAGACCAAATTACCCAAGTGGAATTCTCTTTGCTCAATCTTCTAATCATGGTACAATTTCATCTTCTCCTTATATAAGGCCACACTCTCAGAGGCATGAAGACGAAACTGGTCTATCTCATCCATATGTTCCAATCTCAATTTTACTGTATTACTCCACTCGTACAATATTAAGACTTTTCCATGCCCACAATGCATTATGTTCAAGTTTGACATGCAAGTGGCATTATTTTCCATATATAAGCTTATATGGAGAGGAACTTATTAGATTCTTGTATGTTTTCTAATAAGCCAACAACTCAGTATCAATCCTTATAGTATAATCTCACTGATCGGCATTCACAGTGTTTGCTAAAATAGACTTGATCTACCAACTGGAGACCTCAACCTGCCCATTTGTCTGAGGATCGTAAGGTATTGCCACCTTATGTTGTAAAATATATTTATCAAGAATGGTTTTAAAGAGATGGTTGCAGAAGTATGATCTACGATCACTAATGATAACTTGGGGCATACCAAATCTAAAGAAAATATTCTTCTTCAAAAAAAGTTGTAACGCTCTTACCTTCATTGTTTAGAAGAGGAATTGCATCCACCAACTTGGAAAATTTGTCAACAAGCAGCAAGATGTACTTCATCCCATGTGAGCTCACAAATATACCTATAAAGTCTACACCACATACATTAAACAACTCAAGTTGAAGGATAGTCGTAATTTAAAGTTCAAGTCTACGCGAGATGTTCCCTTTTATTTTGCATTGGTCATATGAACTATCATAATAATGAGCATATTTATATATGGTAGGCCAATAGTAACCATAATTCAAGATCTTTTGGGCAGTTCATGTACCTCCATGGTGACCTCCAACTAGAGAGGAGTGACATTCCTCTAAAATGCTCATCATTTAAACCTTAAAAACACATCATCAGATTACTCCATCAACACAAACCTAAGATAAGTATGGCACATCCCAAATGTACTTCCTCACCTCATACATGAACCATTTTCTCTGCTGAAATGACATATCTTCTAAAACTAGATCACTAGCCAGTTAATTGGTAAAATCTACAATCCAAGTGATTAATTCTTGTGATGTTGCCAAGACCAATTCAACTAAAAAAGTATTATCAAATACAAGCTTATCCCTTAATTTTAATACTACCTCTTTCTCAAAATATGACAAATGGTCGGCTCTTGATTTTTAGTCCCCTTTCAATACTTGACTTCAAAATCAAATTCCTGCAACAGAAGTACCCATCTAATAAACCATGGCTTTACATTTTTTCATTAATCATAAGGTATCTAAGAACGGCATTGATAGTATGCACATTCATGTTAGTGCCAATCAAGTAGGAATAAAATTTCTAGAATACAAACACAATAGAAAGAAACTCGTGTTCAGTTATAGTGTATTTCTTCAAAGTGGGATTAAGTGCTTAGCGAGCATATTATATTAGGCGTAGTATCTTCTCTCACTTTTAGCCTAGGACTGCACATAGTGCTATGCCACTAGCATTGCACATCATCTAAAATGGAAACATTTAATTTCGAGATACAATGATGGGGGTTGAATTCAACTTCACTTTTAGGCACTCAAGTGCATTTAGATATTCCTTATCAAACACAAACATTACATCTTTATCCAACAACTTACACAACAGATTCACAATTTTAGAGATCTCCTTGATGAATCATCTATAAGAACATTCTTGTACCAAAGAAACTATGAATGTACTTAAAGAGGTTAGTGAAGGAAACTTCTCAATCACCTCAATGTTTTCCTAGACAGCATCAATTCCCTTATTAGAAATTTTATGCCATGCATTGTTCTTTCTTTAACTATGAAATGACACTTCTCCTAGTTGAGAACTAAGTTATAGTCCTCACATCTTCTTAGAACATTGGTGAGGTATGCCATACAATAAGCAAATGAGTCTCCTAGGATTGAAATATCATACATGAGAACCACAGTAGTGTCCTTCACCTTGTCAGAAAAGATGGAAATCATACAATGCTAGAAAGTAGCTGGAGCATTACATAGACCAAACGACATCCTTTAAAAATAAAACTTCCTATATGGACCAATGAAAGTGTTATTCTCTTGGTTTTTAGGGGAACTATAAATCTAATTTTACCTCAAATAACCATCTCGAAAACAATACCATACCTTACCAATAAGATAGTCTAATATTTGGTCTATAAAGGGCATAGAAAAATGATCCTTCTCGGTCCATGAATTGAACTTCCTATAATCCATGAAAACATGCCATCTGGTGATTGGGACTAGACCAATGACACTGAGAACCCACCAATTGAGTAAGCAGGTGAATGGACCAATGGAACATCGTATCAAGGATATCCCTCTAAGGTGACTGAGGATGAGTGTCACCAGCCGGGAAAGGACTAGTGAGGACTAGTGGAACTCCATGTGGGGCAGTATAATCAGGAGAAAAGAACCTAGATCGGGTTTGTACCCCATAAGTAGGTCGAGTTCTATCTATATTGTTCTTAGGTAGGACAAAGGGCTCAACAAAGTTCCTATAAACATTAGATCTTTGGAGAGGTATGATCTAAAATGTGAGCAAATCGGGAGTTAGGGAATATCATGATACCAGACTCTATAGCCAAAATAGAACATAAGGAAAGGAAGTATTCCTAAATGTCTTGTAGACTCCCCCTTATAAGTATGGAACCTTACACACCCATAAAAGGGACTCGACTTAACATGGCTCAATGGATAACTAATGACCCTGAACCTATGCTTAGATACCAAGCTTGTGATGACCTAACTTTGGGCCTAATCGTGATGGGTATCTCAAGCCCTGCAGAGCGAGAGGCCACCCCCTTATCCTAACTAACCAGAACAAAATATGATATAATAATAGAAGCAACCAAAGTATAAAGATAAGACAGTCAGTGTAGCTCAAATGGAACTAAGAGTTCAAAGCAATGACCAACCCACAATCTATCCATAAAGGCTCTACCAAAACTGAATATCATACTAGGTTGGGATATGCCCACTAGGTTGGGATATGCCCCCGACAATGGCCAGAGATGAAATCCAAAATATAAAAAGAATTGATTAGAGTTCGATAATCATAAATAAAGTAGTGAAATGTTTGGCCTTCCAAAAAATGGAGGCTCAACACTTCAACGCAGACCAACAGATGAACCAGAATAACCTAACTTTGCACAAGATAACTTAAGAACCCCTAGGACCCTGCATTATGAAATGATGTATTGTCTAAGGATAGTTAGGGGCTGAGAAATAACATGTAACTCGGGCAAGGGATAAAATAATACCAAGTACAAATCAATCCAAAAAACATATTCATAAATTCATATACATATATATAAAATGACAGGATAGGGAACAAGGTTTAGCATGAGATTTAAAAACCAGTAATTTGACTGTGGTTCTCTAACTGTCCTAAGGATACCTAATGGCTATATAGGTTCAGCTCCCTCTGCTAAAAGTGTCCCAACACGTGTTAGCCTCACGAACAAGGAAAATCTAAGAAAGGGCAAAAGCCAATGAGGTTCTAACCATTCCAAAATAAATATATATAAGGTGTGAACAATGTACACGGTCACCAAGACCTCCAAGCCGGCAAACATGGTTCCCAGTCTTAGTCCCTCCAGGACCTCCAACTTTCACGATGAGCTACACAACCCCCTTTATTAAAATCATTTACACATTTACATTCATTAACCAGTGAGTCTTTTAATTAGGAATTTACCATTTGTATTATCATACCAAATAAAGTTAAGCTTGCAACCCAATTCCATTATGCAATTTCAAAACCAATTAGATAAATTGATGCCAAAGTTCTAATTTAGAAGCTAATCTGTGGCGACCAGGGCCTTTTTAAAACCATTAAAACCAAACCATGGCCATCAAGGCCTTCAAAAACTATTTTGACCCATTTAGCCATTAATGCATTGCAATATTTTGAAAAAGTAAGCAAACCCATGTAATTGTCCATATTTCAAAACCAATTATGAAAGTGGGTTGAGGTTAATACCAATTCTAAACCAAAATCATAATTTTAGGGGAATCCATGATCTTTGTCCCATTAACCATGCCCATGCATCTAATTGTTCAAAAATCATAAGTTGAAGCATGAATAACAATTCCAAAACCATGGGAAAACCAACCAAGTAGCAACCATTCAAAACCCTCAGCCAATCATTTCAAACACAGATTTTAAAATCACACAGGCAATGATTAAACACATGCCTTTACGAAACTACAAGTTAGGAAAGAGATACATGCCTAAAAATACCAAGAATTTGGAGAAGAAACTTCAATTTGAACCCTAGGTGCTCAATCCTTAGAAACCCTAGCTTCCTTTAGCTTTAGGAGAGTTTAAGAGGAGAGAAGTATGTTTTGATTTATTTATGAATGATAATGAGACCCTAAAAGTGTTTTTAAGTCATGGGTAATGAGTTAAGGATGAAAAGGGACCAAAATGAACCTAATAAAAACGTACAGAAAAACTATCGTCAGTCATTATGGGTTTGGTGACGACTCATAATGACTGGCTACGAGTCTTTGTCGAGACTCATAGCCTGAGCAGAAACATTGAGTACCTATATTGGTATGGTCACGAGTCTATCCCCAAAATTCGTGACCACACCTTACGACTTGTAGAATCCTAGTCATGATCAGAACAAAAACATGGGCTACCCTTACTAGTTAAGCTATGACTCGCTCTATATGACTTATGACGAGTGATAAAGACTCATCACGTGAGTCGTTGTCTGGCAGTGATGACAGAAGTCAAGAAATTTGCAGGGCCAAAAATTGGGGTATTGCACACATTCTTTTTATTGACTTCTCCATCTTAATGGAAAAACATTTTGAAATGTGAATTGCCTTACGTATAAATATTAACAATCTGTCATATTCCTACATTTTTTAGTGTCTGGTAGTAATTTCTCTTTCTTTCTTTTGGTGTTTTTTTCTATTATTCTTTATTTTGTGTATTACGATTCGATATCTCTAGAGTTTTGTAATTGATGTTTGTTTTTAAGTTAAGGCTAACTTGAGTGGGTAGCAACAATTAGGATGGATGTACAAGGCTTACATCGGATTGTAGGTGTAATCCACCTTGGCTCGATATTTTTGGTGAAATCAATTTGCAATCCTGTAGGAGTGTTGGTCGAGGTTTTACATCCATTTGAGCATGAATGGTTTTCAACATATAAATCTCAGGTTCAACATTTCTTTTCTTTACAGGTTTTTAAGTCCAAAAACTAAGTTGAACATTCAAGCTTAAATAAAAGCCTACGTAAATTAATTTGAATACATTGTCCCCAAGATCAAGTTTATTTCCTTTTTTTTTAAAAGAAAAGGTTCAAGTTTATTTCTTTTGTCAAGTTACTTTAAAAGGCTATTATTATTAGTAGTTGTGCTCAAAGTAATTACAAAAATTAAAATATTCGCATGTCCAATCGAACCAAGTTGGCTTGAACCTTTTAGAAGCAAGAAGACAAAAGGCTTGAAATAGTCCCCTTATATTGCAGTTCGGGATAAAATAACCCTTTTAAATTTTATTTTTTTTAACTGTGGAGCATTAATAGTCATCAACCATACAAAATAGGTGCATCAAGTTTAACAAAAATATAACTTAACCGTTGAATATTGGGAATACTCAAATCAGAACATTCTCCCTTTCGTGTACTCCAGGAATCCATAATCTGATAATTCTTTCACATATGATCGTTTTCTTGAATTCGACAATAGTGATTTAGACCAGCCTCTCTTTATCTTTTATCCTCCAAAAAAAGTGTATCAACAGAAATTAGCCATTTTGAAGAATAAAATTTTTACCTCTACTAGATTTAACTTGCAGAAACATACTAATGGAAACACAAAAATTTCTATTTAGAAAGAGAAGCTTACGTGATACATTAAGAGCTAAACAAGCACACACTGAACCAAACACACCAATCGCAAAATACTACAGAAATCCAAAGGTAACACTAAATGTGAACTGTAGCAGAAAAATATCAAAGATATCACGAACATAACATCCAATGACATGCCAACCGGGTTAAGTAGATTGTTGATCTTTATTTTAAAGTGAATTCACTTTTGAAAAATGCTTTTTTGATACGATACAAAAAATTGTAAAAAAAAGATTTAGAAAAATCTTTTTGATGTTTCTACTTTTGAGCAATTTGTAAAAATCATAGATTATAATGATTATAGCTACCAGAATATAGATATATAAGAAGATTTAGAAATAGTAAATGAAAGAACAAGAACACCAAAAAGAATATCTTATGAAAAATTAGAAACATAAAAAAAAAAATAGCATATGAGATAAGTACAAAATCTAACCTAACTCAATATTATATAATAGAAACAATAGATGAAAAAGAATATTTAATACTAAGAGATATGGAGCAAATAAGATTGATAGAAATACTTAATAAAAAATAATCTACTCAACTATATAAAAATTAGAAATATGAAACATATAGTATACCTTAAAAATAATATAAAAAAATTAATAAGGTTAAAACAAATAACTAAGGAATGCTATGACATAACCTTTCAATAAACATGATAGAACCAGCTATCCGCAAGTACTCCAACTTTGGTATCAAAACTTGTTCACTTAAATTAAACCACCATTTACTGACACTCTTATTCTGAAAAGGAAGATATTAAATTAACGAGCAAATTTTATCCATGGTCATTTAACTTTATGTCTATTATGTAAAAATCAATTTTCTTTCATTCATTACACAAAAGTTATTTAACTTTACTCCAACCATCACAAAAGTTACTATGGCTAAATTTTACAATAATCTCACCGGAAAAATGATGTCGTGATATTAATTAGTTCTTAATTTTAATTTAAGTAAATGTATAATATATTACTCATATCTTGATCCTTTTTATATGTGCACAACCCAATTTTTCTTATGAATTATTTAATGAAACAATGTCAATTTTATACTAGATTAGACGACCTAATGAAGTTCATTTTCATAAAAAAAATTTGGTTGATAATTTTTTGAAACATTTCATAATATTGCATTCATCTGCCAAAAATATGCATAAAAAGAGTGATAAACAAGATAAATTCTTCAAAACAAATAAAATAAAAATACATGTATGATATTATTTTTTTTAAAAAATTATTTTTATTTTATGAAAGTAACTAAACATGCTAAAGATAGTTTTAAAATATTTTTTTTTAATTATATCATTGAATAAGTATTGTCAAATTTGTACAAATAATGTTATTGACAGTTGTATTAATAAAAGTTATAAAATATAAGAACTTTAATAGATAAAGAAATTATAGGATATATAACTTTATATTTATCAATTGATTTAATTAAATAATATGTAATTTATCAGATACTAAATATTATAATAAAATATTTTAAAAAAAAATAATCAATTAATCAAACAATTAATAATATAAAGACAAACTCAATAAATAAAGTAGCTTATCATATTATTATGATATACCGAATGCAGAGGCCCGAGTGACAAGAAAAATGTATGAAAAAAAATAATTTTATCAACAACATGTCATAATTTTAGAGAGAGAAAAATAATTTTATCAACTACATGTTATAACGTAAGAGAAAAAAATAATTTACCAATATATGTCTCAACTTTAGAGGATTTTAAGAATATATATGTATAATTTTATTTCATAAAAATATCAATCAAATTTATTTTATGAAAATAGTCTTCACTAAGAAGTTTAATCTATTGAGAAATTGATATTCTTTCGTTATATAATCTCATAAGAAAAATCGGGTTGAGCACATATAAATAGGGTCAAGATAAGGGTAATGTTTTGTATTCTCTTAAATTAAAATTAAGAACTAATTAAGGTTGTCACATCATTTTTTCGGTGGTATTATTGTAAAATTCGATCATTATAACTTTTGAGATGGCCGGAGCAAACTCAAGTGACTTTTATGTAATAGACACAAAGTTAAATGACCATTAATTAAATTTACTCTTAAATCAAGGGTAAAACCTATCGCCAGACCCATTAAGTACGCACGATTTTTCACTTAGACACCTCAAGTGGACGCTGCTCACTTTTGGCACCTCAAGTAGCCATAAAGTATGTCATTTTGACACATTTTGCTGAGTTGGCAAGGTACGTGTATTACACCTCCATGAAGACGCGTGAAAGATCATTTTTGACTGATGTGGCGCCCAATTTGGCCCATCAACAATGTATTAACTCATTTTCATTAATTTATACCTTTTTCTTCATTTTTATCCATCATTTTTGTCAAACTTAAGTTTATTTAATGGTGAAAATTATTGGGAGACATTTAAAAATTAGATACATATTTAGGAGATTGTCTTGCTAAAAATAATGTATTAACTCAACGCCCATTAATTTATATTTCTTTCACATTTTTATCCATTATTTTTGTCAATCTTAATTTATTTAACGGTAAGAATTATTGAGAGAAATTTATATACGTATTTAAAGGTTCGTGAAGATTAAATAATAAGCATTTTTTTAATTATTAAGGGCAAAATTGATGAAGAAAAATAAAAAATCAAACAACATCAACGAAAAAAATTAAAAATCAAACAAAATCGATGAAGAAAAATTTAAAAATGAAGCTAAATTACTCTGCTTCGTACAAGATTCGTAAATTAATCATTTTTTTCAAACTCTAAGCATGTTAGCCATAATCACAAATCATGTAAAACCTACTTTATCTTAGTTCAGATACTATATTTATAATAAAATTCACTTGTAATTAATTTTAATTAAGATTAAGATACCATATATTTAAAATAAAAATCACACGTAATTTCCTATAATCTTGGATTAGTGTGCTATTAATATTACTTTTAGTTTAGAAATTAACTTGCTAAAATCATCTTTCTTCGTCAACTACCCAACTCCGCCGTCTTTCGCCGTCAAAAATCCAAACTCTGTCGACCTCCGCCATTATTGGAGACTGTACACAAATTGTAATACAAAAAAATAGCTGGGTAGTGCAATGGCTTCATTTAAATCAAAGCTATTTCGTGTATCCAATTGCTAGCTTTCCTTATCGGAGTTTACAGAGAGTTCGATTACTTTAAACTATCTCTTTTATGGCCTGGTATGGCTTGCCGGAATACTACTCGATATTGCTCTTCCAATGCTTATTCCCGCGTTCAAAGCGAGGGACGGGGATGGGGTGTTTGCAAAAGAGAAAGGGGGAAGAAGATGATTGAGGGGTGGGGTGGGGGCGGGGTGTTTGAACAAGATGACTGGCGGGGTGGTAGGTTAGGGGAAGGGTTTTTTTTTTTTTTTTTTTTTAAATTAATTATT
>JAPEIP010000013.1:184046837-184077727 GCA_026120095.1 Capsicum chinense
TTAGTTAAGTTTGGTCACTTGAGAAGTGAATTAATGACTTCAAAATGTTCAAGTGTCGTTACATAAAAGGTGAACTTGTGTTTTGAATTTAGTAAAGTGTAGTCACTTGAGAAGTGAATTTGTGACTTCAAAATGTTTAAGTATAGGTACTTGAAATGTGAACTTGTGTTTTGAATTTACTGAAGTGTGGTCACTTGAGAAGTTAATTAGTGACTCAAAATGGTTAAGTGTAGGTATTTGAAATGTGAACTTGCATTTTGAATTTAGTTAAGTATGGTTACTTGAGAAGTGAATTAGTGACGTGGTTTGAACTTAATTACTTGAAAGGTGAACTTGTGTTATGAATATAGTTAAGTGTGGTCACTTAAGAAGTAAATTAGTGACTTGAAAATGTGTAAGTGTAGTAACTTGAAATGTGAACTTGCATTTTGAATTTAGTTAAGTGTGGTCATTTGAAAAGTGAATTAGTGACTTGAAAATGTTTAAGTTTAGTCGCTTAAAATATGAATTCATGACTTGAAAATGGTTAGGTGTTGTCACTTGAGAAATGAATTAGTGAATTGAAAATGTTTAAGTGTATTGACTTGAATTATGAATTAGTGTCTTGTGTTTTGAATTTTATTATTTGAAAGGTGAACTTGTGTTTTGATTTTAATTAAATCTGGTCACTTGAAAAATGAATTAGTGACTTCAAAATGTTTAAGTGTAGGTACTTGAAATGTGAACTTGTGTTTTGAATTTAGTAAAGTGTGGTCACTTGAGAAGTGAATTAGATACTTGAAAATGGTTAAGTATAGGTACTTGAAATATGAACTAATGACTTTAAAATAGTTAAATGTTGTCACTTGAGAAGTGAATTAGTGACATGAAAATGTTTAAGTGTATAGACTTGAATTTTGTATTAGTGACTAGTGTTTTAAATTTAGTTACTTGAAAGGTGAACTTATGTTTTTATTTTAGTGAAGTGTGGTCACTTGAGAAATGAATTATTGACTTCAAAATATTTAAGTGTAGTCGCTTGAAATGTGAATTCATGACTTGAAAATGGTTAAGTGTTGTCACTTGATAAGTGAATTAGTGACTTGAAAATGTTTAAGTGTATGGACTTGAATTATGAATTAGTGACTTGTGTTTTGAATTTAGTTACTTGAAAGGTCAACTTGTGTTTTGATTTTAGTTAAAAATGTTTTAAGTATAGGTACTTGAAATATGAACTTTTGTTTTGAATTTAGTTAAGTGTGGTCACTTGAGAAGTGAATTAGATACTTGAAATGTGAAATTGTGTTTTGAATTAAGTTAAGTATGATCACTTGAGAAAATACACTTGTTTTGCAACAAACATCTGATGCAGCAGTCATCTCATCTAGAATTAAAATATCTAGAGACTCTATGTCACTCTTTTTGGGCTATTCTTTTAGACCTTTAGATGAAGATACTTGTGATTACTTTTACACTTAGATGGTGAAAAATTATTTATGTAATTGTGGTTCACTTTGTTTATTTCATTTGCAGGAAACATCTAATGATAGACCAGCCACTCGTGAAGAGGTATGGAAGAAGACCCATATGAAAATTAAAGATGGAAAAGAAGTCTGGGTCAAAACACGGGATGAGGATACTTCCGTAAGTTCTTATCTTACTTAGAATTTATTTTATAACCTTTATTATATACTAATTTACTTTTAATGTAGAATTGATATGTTTAAGCAATTAAAGAGATCAAAAGGAGTCGATCGGTAGATGATCAAGGAAATTCAATCATCCTATTAGAGGAAAAAACTCTCTATTGCTGGTTAGACATAGTTGGGGGCGTGTATAAGGGAAGAGAAGACAACCTTTGCTTTGAGAAGAACTTTCACGGTCTTTAGTGTGGATTGCAACGTATAGGGAGCTCTGCTACCATGTTAGATGAGTAGTTTGAGGAGATGTGCTAGGAAGTTTGAGAGCTTTCTCGAAAGTACGAGGAGGAACAAAAAAAGAATGGTGGAGGAGCGGCATAGAACGACACTTGAGTCAGACGTCAAAGAACTCAAGGCTCAAGTAAATACCTTAATCAAGTTTTCTAGTTCTTCGCTCCCTAGCTCTGATGATTATGGTGGAGAGGATGAGGAGGATGAAATGGATTATTAGGTGGCGTTGTTGTTTTAGGTTTGAATTTTGTTAGTTTGGAATTTTTAAAAGAATTTGTTTGGTGATTGTTTGCATATTGTTTAAGTTGGATGAATATGTATGAAGTTTGGTTGCTTAATTTTAATGTTTAAATTATTTTGGAGGTGTTTTTCTAATTGTTTTGTTGGTTAATATTGGTTGTATGTTATTTTTCTATTTAATTTTTAAGTTGTAGTGCAGTAAAAAACTAATAATAACACCCGATTGGAAAGGGACTTCTGTAGCTATATCCCTTAAAATATTCAAATATCAAATTAATTTTTTACTTGACTTAGTGAGGGATATACCTCAATATATTTAAATTTATAATTTGTATTAATTTTCATGTACCAAGGTTTGTCCCTCACTAAATAATAAATTAATATTATATATATTTTTAATATAGCAAGGAACGTCTCTCACCAAATAATAAATTAATATTATATATATTTTTAATATATCAAGATTCTCCCTTCACTAAATAATAAATTAATATTATATATATTTTTAATATAGCAAGGGTCTTCCCTCACAAATAATAAATTGATATTATATATATTTTTAATATAGTAAGAGCCGTCCCTTACTAAATTATAAATTAATATTCTATATATTTTTAATATAACAAGGACATCCCTCTCTATATTATTTTTTTTGTAAAATTGCAAGATTAAAATAGTGATGACTGAGTGTCGGAGTCCGTCACTACTTTACGAGAGTCTCCCTCGCTATAATTAACAAGGCTCAAATTAGCAAGACACCTTGTAGTGATGTCCACCCTCACTAAATCTTGATTAGTGAAGGACATCCCTAATTAATCACATGGCTAAAATGAGACGTTTTAGTAGTTTCTAGAATTAGCCTTCGACTCATGCCAGGACGATTTGGTGCAAAGCCTCCATAAGGGTACTGCTTGAAGTTAATGGCTGCATGAAGGGAAGAGGATATCCAGCTAGCCACCAAGGCTCACTACTCTTGTCACCATGCCCTAGCTCAGTTTCATAATACAAACTAGTATAACCCTGTCCCAACTTTTGATCGCTGACCATATTTTAAGTATATCCACAACATAATGATAGCCCTTAATTAGAAGGTGTATACCATGTTTCGATGCAGTATCCCTAATAGCCACGCCAATGAAGGAATATGATAAATGAAAAACAATTATAATTACTTTAGGAAATAATTTATATAGCAAAAGGCTAAGACATTATATACTAACTTAACTCTTAACAAGTTTAGAAGGAAGATCTTGATCAGGGAAAACACAATCCCTATATGCGACCGAAGTTAATTCCATTGAGTATGGTATAGGAAAAATGATTTTCTCAAAAATACCTCCACCTTTGAGTACACCTGTCGAGCCAAGGCATTGGTATGCATTCTATCACATAAGTGAGGATGCAAAAGCTTATAGATTTGATGAAGTGATAACGCTCAACTCACTCTCATAATTAGGGGGGAGTTGGTCGTTGTCAAGTAATCCAATTTAAATTAGGATCGAATCTCAAGGAGTAATATTATAGACTCCAAACTTTATGGATGCTCAAATTACTAAGAGATTACCTAAAATACTTACAAAAATGAGATGTACAATGAAATGGGGGGATTTGTTAGGAAACTTTTTACAACACACTTAAGCAAGCACTCGATGAATGAAACTTTTACTTAGAGTTCAAGATTTGAGGGAAATCTTGGGATTATGTCTACCTAGGGGTAATACATACGGGTTGATGTTGGTTCATTATGAAGTTTAGTTGTTAACTAAAGGATAGGCTATGTTAAAGTTTGTTGGGATCAGTCATTCAACAAAACCACAATGATTTCACCCGTTGGCTCTTTCGAGCACCTAACAAATGTACACATTTTCATAATCACCCAAGACCTCAATCAAGCATCCCTATTTCTAGGATGATGCTCTTGAAATGATTTACAATACTAATACACTTATTTCTAAGATTGAAAAAGGTAGCAAACCATAGGCTCAATTGTCAGCCATTGCTTTGTCCCCCTATAACCCTCTTTTGAGGATGTTATGGGTTACCTGATATTTACCTCCATCCCTTTTTCGACGGTGACAAAGAGTTTTTAGAGTTTGGGGCTTTCACCCATCCAACCCATTTTGAGATTTGGGGCTTTCACCCATCAAATTCAAACCCATAAGCTCAAGCAATGGTGGAATCCATACTCAACAACTAAAATCTATTCAAACACATTAATACCCACGCACAATTACTCTCTAGTTCAACATAATCCAAAGACTAAATTATTTAGCTACTCATTAAGAAATTGAGGAGAGATATACCATAAGGATTCTACAACGTATTCATTCTTCACAAAAAGTCTAAGAAATTTAGCCTTCAAAGTTAAATACACACTTTCCCAATTAGGGTTTCAAGTTTGGAATTCAAAACTATCTTTTGAAGTAAGCTATCCATTAAAGAGAATGGTTTTTTTCTATATATGGTCTTGGGTTCTTCTAGAAGAAATTACAAAACTTCCTAGGTCCATACTCCCTCATGATAGCAATCGCGTGAGATTGTCCGTGATCACGGTAAATGCAACCACGCTTGTTGACCGCAATCATGCTCTGATGATTATCTTGACTGACCGCGATAGCGGTCTTAGCTGCGACCATGGTACCTGAGGTTCACAGCTACAGGTCTTCTATTGAACTCTTTTTCTCTCTTTGGATTATTTTTACGCTCCAATCCATATCTTTCTATCTTTTTATCTCTATATCTATAAAAAAAAGGATATTAGTGCAGTTAAATCCTGAGAATGTCTTATTTTCAAACACAAAACATGGTAGTGTGCGTGCATAATGAGTGGTAGGATTACTACTTATCAGCACCCCAAATTAGACTCTTGCTTGTCCTCAAGAATCACTACCTTTCGCCGTGAAACAATCTCCATGTATGCCCCCATCTATATTCCCAATGATCATGAAAACTTCAATTTGGATGCCACCATAAAAAAATTTTCACACATGGTCAAAAGGATTTTAACGACGCCCCTCATCATAAAATGGAGTGACAAAGGCTATAATGAACTTTGGGGAGCAACTATGTGACAAATACCAACACTCTAAAAATGACTCACATGTTTGACTACAATCATGTTGTAACTTCATTATCTCATTGTGCGAAAGATGGCCAAATCACCCACCTCAACTAGTCCACATGCCTCCTCACAAGAAATAAAGGTTTACGCACCTAGTTACCAATCATGAAACATACAAATTTAAGTACAATCACTCACTCTCTCAAGAAATTCTCCATATCAACAAGTATCATGCCATAGACTTGTCCCTATTTTTCAATCATTACTATAATGACCACACTTGGTTGGAAATTACAAAGGAATTTTTGAGCTAGTAATGAAGGCTTAGGGTAGGGTAGGATATCCATTTAGCACAATAAGGTTATATCCTACTTGAAATTCTACATCAAATTTATTTTACTTATTTCTCATTGGGACACTTTTTTTTCTTTCATTTGATTACCTTCTTTGTCTCTTTTTCTTTACCCAAAGTCTTTTCACCTTATTTCTTCACTTTTTTATTCTTCCATCAAGCTCTATGCAACTCATACTTTTGACAGACTATCTTTTCCATCAAAGCAAAATTCTTACTTGTTTAAACTCATAGGCTTTTTTGACTTCGAGGCTCAACTACATTTCCTCTTTATTTCCATCACCCCAACTTAGGCTTTTAGCCTTAATTTGTGTTCTTCAGTTTGGAGGATAGGGTTCAAAAAAGGATGAATAGAAGGGTCACGACTTATAATGTGTTTGCCAAAGAAAAGTCATAAGGCTCAAAAAGTTTGACTAGAGGTAATTCCTATACATCGGTAGGCTTTTTAGGCTAAAGTGGGCTTCTAAAATCACAAGATGGCCTGAGATCATTTTTCCAACCAAGCACAATCAATAATTAGCTTTGAAAGACTAATGGGGTAAGTTCTAGATGGTACAAGTATAAATGAGATGTAGATAATTAAACTTACACACATGGAATGAGAATATTATTAAGGGGGTTCATTTGTTTTACAAGCTTGAGACACAGATGGAATAATCCCTACTTTTTCGTAGTAAACTTACAGAGTTATAAAAGATGGAGAATGTTGTTGTAATGTTGCTCACGCCCATGCCTTTAGTTTTGTTTACAAATATTTTTGGATAGACAGGGTTGTTTGCTTTTGTACCCGAACTATGCATAATTAGCTAATTATAGAAACAACCCAAGCTATCATCTTAAATGCGATTCCCAATTATCGATGTCATAGGTACTCAAAATTCCCTTGCATCCTTAGTTAAAAACCCAATCATGACTCGACCATTAAAATTGAAATAAAATAACAACTTAAGAACAAAGTACGTAATTCATGCAAGTGTAGGCACTGCTAAAGTTTCTAAATATTACAACTCGAATAAAACTAAGGATCATCTAAAAGAGTAGAAGAGTATGCAGAAATATGAATAATACAAGCCCAAATCAAATGAAAAGGGAATTAATGAATCGAGGACTACCCCCAACTAAAAAGGTAGCAGTATCCATACTGCATAAAAATCAAGGATAACAAAGAGATAAAGGTGCTCCCTAAAACTCCATCAATGATCGCTATCATTCCCAATTTCGGCATCATCATTATCATTATCCTCGATATCATTCCATTCCTACATGCAAACACATCAACAAGAGTGAGAGTAAATTTAGGGGAAGGGTAGTCACTTTATTAATTAGCTGCTGAAGTCATGATTGCGGTTGGTCAACTGCAATCGTGGACATACAAGCTACCGCGATCGCGTTTAGTGGATATGATCATGGTAACAGAGGGCAGGACTATTCCCTTATTTAGATTTTCTACTTATCCTAAACAATCTATAGTGTCACAACATGCATGAGTTATTTAAGTGGAAAATTATGAAAATATGATATAAAAGATATGAGCTATCCATGTGGCAATTGTGGGTTGCCTCCCATACAATGCCTTAGTTATAGTCGTGGAACAACGTTGGTTTTCATTACTTTGTCAAGGAGGATCTGCAAGTCCCCACTTATCGAACTCTCCTTCATCAATTAACCTTTCGATAAGTCTGTCCACCTTTTTTTTCTCTTTGTCAACTAATCTTTGGGGTAAATTCTCTATTGACTTAGTGCGGGGTATTTTTCTTCACAAGTTTTCTTTTAAGAGCTCCTCCTTTACTTTTTCATCTCACGTATAATTTTCCAAAACTTGATCATCGCTTTTAGGGTCGATAACTGTGTTACTAATAGAGATCCCCTTAGGTGTAACATTTAGCCATGTGAAGACTTATCCCATTTGGGTATCCAACTCTTTGATAGAGGCTGAATGAGAGACCATAATTTGAGAGAGTGAAAAGAAGTCCTCTTTTAATTCACAGACAATTTTGCCCGTTCCCTTAACTCTATTAAAAAATCTTGCAAGGATATCCTTAATTCTATATCTGTCAGCGTTAATAGAGCTTAAATCCTTCTAGAAACCCGATAATGGTGAGGAGAAAAATAGCACTTCTCATTCTCCTTCTCTCTTCAATCTCGAGTACCAACCCAATTCATCTAACCTTGATTCCTACCTTGCCTATAATAGGTCGAGTGAGAACCTTTCGAGGGGTTTGCTAAATAACGAATTTATTCTCTCATCCTCATAGTGCCTTCATCCTCAGCATGGGATTTTGGTTAAGCACACCTATGACATACTTAGTTAGGAGCTCAAGTGGATTCAAGATCTTTGCAAAGGTTTTCTCTTGCTCGTCTCCCCACTTTTGTTGTTCTTTACTATCCATGGGCTTGGGTAAAAAGCTATTGGAAATATTGGAATCTTGGGTATGCCATTTTCGATTTTTATTAGTTACCTGTCTCAACATTTTCATATTTGCATTGAAATGCAAGTTTAGGAAAGACCCATCCACCGCATTGTTTACCACTCTTTGGTTCAAAGGATCTAGTACCCGGTATATTTGGAGAAGTGTTTTCCTCTGAATATAATGGTTTTTTCATTTGGCTAGCTTCATATGAAATCTCTCCCAGACTTCATGAAGTGTCTCCCCATTTCATTGTCGAAAATTCATAATTTTATCTCTTGGTTGATAGACCTTGGAGAGAGGGGAGTTTTGGTCTAAAAATATTGATTGGAGTTCACTCCATGAAGTGAGTGAAATCATTGAGAGGGAGTGGAGCCACAACAATGCTTCTCCCATCAGTGAGAATGGTAATAGACAAAGCCGAAAGGCCTCTTGAGTGGTACGAGGAATGTTGAATGGTCTACAAACCTCAAAAAAGTTCCTTAAGTGAACATATGGGTCCTTATATGCTTTACCCACTTATAACCCTTTTATTTGCAACACATGAAGCATGGTAATAGTCATATGGAATGTCCCGCCCCCATGACGAGGTAGGGTATGGTTTTTGCCCGTATGACCACCATCATTTAAGTTGCTCTATCCACAAGTATCATCAAATGGTTCTACATGATTAGTTCCTTCACTCATGATTCTGTGTATGCTAGAATTACGTGCAAAAGATTCGAAAACAACAAGGAAAATAAAGGATGACGCTTCGGATGATCCCAAGTAAGAATAACACCACACAAGTGAAATCTACACTTTACTCCCAACAACGATGCTATTTTGATAACACTCAACTCACTCCCATAATTAAGGGTTAGATGGTCATTGTCAAGTAACCCAATTTGAATTGGGGTAAAATCTTAAGGAGTAAAATTATAGACTCCTAACTTTATGGATGCTCAAATTACTAAGAGATTACCCGAAATACTAACAAAACTGACATGTAAAATGAAATGGAGGGATTTGTTTGGAAACTTTTTGCAACAAACTTAAGCAAACACTCGATGAATGGAACTTTTACTTAGATTTCAAGATTTGTAGGAAATCTTGGGATTTTTCTACCTAGGCGTAATGCATGTGGGTGATGTTGGTTCATCAAGAAGTTTAGTTATTAACTAAAGGATAGGCTAGGTCGAAGTTCGTTGGGGTTAGTATTTTAAAAAAACCATAATAATTTCACCCATTGTCTATTTCGAGCACCTAACAAATGTACACATTTTCATAATCACCCAAGACCTCAATCAAGCATCCCTATTTCTAGGATGATGCTCTTGACATGATATACAATCCTAATACACTTATTTCTAAGATTTCAAAAGGTAGTAAACCATAGGCTCAATCCTAATATTTATCTCCATCCCTCTTTCGAGGATGACAAAGGGTTTCTATCATTTGGGGCTTTCACCCATCAATTTCCAACCCGTAAGCTCCAAAAATGGTGGAATCCATACTCAATAACTAAAATCCATGCAAACACAATAATACCCACACACAATTACACCTTAGTTCAACATAATCCCAAGACTAAATTATTTAGCTTCTTATGAAGAAAGTAAAGAGAGATATACCTTAAGGATTCTCCAACATATTCATTCTTCAAAAAAATTCTAAGAAATTTATCCTTAAAGTTAATTACACACTTGCCTAGTTAGGGTTTTAAGCTTGTAATTCAAAACTATCTTCTGAAGTAAGCTAGTAATTAAAGAGAAAGGGTTTTTTCTATATATGGTCTTGGGTTCATCTAGAAGAAATTATAAAACTTCCCTGGTTTATATTCTCACATGACCAGTATCGCGTGAGGTTGTCCATGATCACGGCAAAACACAACTGCGCTTGTTGACCGCGATTGCCCTTTGATGATTATCTTGACTGACCTCGACTGCGGTCTTAGCTGCGATCGTGGTACTTGAGGTTCACCAACTGCAGGTCTTCTATTGCACTCTTTTTCTCCCTTTGGATCATTTTTATGTTCCAATCCATATTTTTATATTTTCATATCTATATCTACGTAAAGAGGATATTAGTCCATTTAAATCCTAAGAATATCTCATTTTCAAACATAAAATATGGTAGTGTAGTGCATAATGAGTGTGAATGAGTGGTATGATTAAAACTTATCATGGAGCATGCTGAGCTGCTTATGGGTTTTTAACACAAAGGGCTTAACTGATACATGAGTATGCAACCTAAGAAAAATAATAAGACATGTTAAAATATTTGTATTAACTTGATATTAAAAAACATCAGTATGGTCGAGTACCAGTTTCTAATGAGCTTGTAAACTCTAAATTCATTGATAGAAACAAGCGCCTTTGTAATTTTCCACAAGACATACTTAACACCAATCATAGTTGGAGTCAACACTTTGCTCATTACACTAAATTGATCTCCATCGGGATGAGGCAAGCTTAATTCAATTGCTAGTTGATTCAAAGTGTCATTATTTTGCAGAAAGATCACAATTCTAGATGCATAATTCTTTGAACGAGACACGTGAAGTTTCCACACATAAGGCTTCACTGTGCATACTTGTTCTCTGGTAATTTTACCTGTTTGATCTCTATTAATTTTTTTATCCAAATTTCTTATTGGAGGGAATTCCTGTACCAACAGCTAAAAATAGGTAAACTATTCCATTACACTAGAAAATATCAATAAAGAGAAACTTGTGAATAGCAGTGAGAACTTTACTTTTAAGCTACACCGACTTATATCACTTGTCCCAAATATAGGAAAACTTTAAACTATCCACTATCTTCAAAAAATATCTTTAACAATATGTGATGTTGGATATTTATGATAACTAAGAGCTCTAAGTTTATAAGCTTTCAGAACGTCTTCAAAGCTATTTAACTCATTAAGAGTGACATCTTCTATAGCAGCAAGGTGAGAAAAGAGTTGTACCATAGCTTTGTGCGCATTATCTAGGACGACTTTCAACTTCAAGGGTGAAAACTTTTCATCCTTTGGCAATAAATTTCAAAGATTGCTATCCATGGAAGCCAACTTTCACTCTTAGGAACTGTCAAACAAGTAACAAAGTCAAATAAAATAGAACAAAAAGTAGCAATAAAAATCACTAACTCACAAAAATAGTGAAAGGCTAATCACCAGTCTTTGATGGAGGTCTTCTGATTCTTCCCCTTCATGGATAAGGATACTAATTAACTGCTTGATGACTTTGTGCCCATAATTTCATAAACTTCCTGTGCAACAACTTCTACATCACATTAACTAAGGTCCTAAGGTGTCTTTTATCCTGAGCATAACAATGCCATTTATTATTTGTTTGCCTTTAGTGACATTATCTTTTTGCTACAAACAAAGTACTAGATTTGAGTGTTACTTGGTCATGGTTCAACTTCCCAACCAATGCTTTTCCAATCACAAGGAATAGTCTCCCAAAGATAATAGGAACCACAATTAAACCTCACAGTCAAGGATGCCAAAATTAGTTGGAAAAATAAAAGACTAAACCCTTACTAAAATATCACAT
This sequence comes from Capsicum chinense, assembly GCA_026120095.1. NCBI lineage: Eukaryota > Viridiplantae > Streptophyta > Magnoliopsida > Solanales > Solanaceae > Capsicum > Capsicum chinense. The sequence continues at coordinate 184,058,350 of JAPEIP010000013.1, forward strand.
AAAACCCTTACAAGCTTCTTCATAGTGCGATCTGCCATAAGAAGTTTCATCAAATTTGGTTTGCATGACCCCAACACCAATTATCTATATACTTCTAGCGACATCAGATTAATGCTAACAACCAAGTCAAAAAAGTTTTTGCAAAATTGAGAGACCTAATTGCTCATGGAATTATGAATGCTCCAGGATCTTCCTTCTTCTCAACTAGAGGCTGGGAAGCTGTTTCACTAAAATTGTGCAAATTATTAAAAGGATCAAAACTCATAGTCCTTTTTTTAGTCATTAGATCCTTCATACGCTTTACATAACCCAACATTTATTGAAGTGGCTCAACTAGAGGGATGATCACCAGCGACTCTTTCAACATTGAGATAAACTTGAGTTATTTTCATTTTTTAGCTCTCTTTTTCATTCTTTGTGGAAATAGAGGAGGAGGTCATGGAATGGGACACAACACTTACGGGACCTTCTTTTCCTTCTCTTTTGTAGCTTAAGCCTTCATTTCAGCAATTGGAGGTGGCTTTTTAGACACTTTCTCATTATTGACTTAATTTTAAAGTTCATTACTTTCTCAACATCGATAATCACTGGCTCAACATCATTCACAATAACCATAGAGATATATGGATCGACATTTATATTGCAAATCTTAGTAGTAATCGCTAAGAACTAACGATAATTTTTTTGATTTTGGATGGTGTTGCGTGGAAGTGTACCTTTATGACATTGATTCACTTCGGTAGAAAACTGACAAAATTGCTGCTTAACTTGCTTGATGGGAGTAGCGTATTATTTGACTTTCTAACTTATCCTCAAAATATATGCTCTAATCTCCTTAAGTAAATCATTAGTCTTATCTACCTCTTTCAACACTTCAGCAAGCATGTCTTCTATTCTAGAATGGTTCAAATCAGCATCGCGGATCCCAAGTAGAACATAGAGGCCACTTTTATCTTTTTAGTTATCCCTTCCCTTCCAATCATCATCTATTCTCCTTCTCTCATCTCTATACCCATTGTTATTGTCCTTGTAGAATTTTTATTCCAACTTTGATTTCCTTTCCTAAAATTCCAATTATGTTGATTAGACCCTTGGCTCGAAAACCCGCCAACTGATTATGTAGATACTTTGGTTCTTTTCCAATATTAGAGCCATCTTTCTTAGGTTCTTTACCTTATGAACCAAATGTATTTACATTCTCTTCCACTGCTACTGGAAACTTCTTTATGAATAAGCTAAACTCGATCCTCAGTTCTGCTATCTCTTTAGTGACTGAACATCTATCACTTGTTGTTCTATGGATATTCCTATCATATAAGTTCCTAATGGAATGTTTTAATCTCGAGTATGCCAACCTCAATTGGTTTTACTAATCATACCAAGAATATCATAAATCTACTCCTAAGTTAAACACATAAATACTCCACTTGTGACCTTTAATACCCCATACTTCTACCGAGCTTAAATTCATCCAAAAAATATTAAAGACTTGGTTTAAAGATAAATCCACTTTTATACATGTATTATTTTCAAAATTTTCACTATTTATAATGTGAGAAATTGAATAAGCTTTCCATTGATATAAAATTTTCCCAAATCCAACACCCAAGCAAAGATTTAGAGCCATTTTAGTAAAATAGTGTACCACCTGAGCCACCAACGCGTTGCGGAGCCATCCAAAATGGAAATCGTCAAAATTCAGTGAGACTCTATGATTATGGCACGTCATGCCAAGGATCAAATTTAGAGTTTTCAAATTCTAGAGGTACGACGCGATAGCGCCGAATCGTGCCAGGGGTCCAGGTCGGGAAATTTTCTCAAAAAATTAAAGTACGCATCCAAGGGTTAACAGGGTCAATTTCTCACCCCTATATAAACCCAATAACACTTGATTCGACCCTATTTCACCTAAAATAAAGTGTTTCTCATAAGTTTCTCTCAAGAACAAACTAGGGTTTTTAATTAGGTATTCAAATTCAAGACTCAAATTCAAGAATCTCTCCATCAATCTTCGTAAAATCAAGAAGTAAGGTATGCATAGTGTTCATTAATGGATTATTTTTATCCATGAAGCCCAAGAATAAAGTTTTAAACTTTGAATTATGATATTCAGTCTGTGTGTTGATTGTGTTCATGTGGTTATTGTTGTTGTATGATTCACAAGTTGGAATCTTAATGAGTTTTTACAAAATTATGTTAGTATATGAGTTTAAATCCATGAATTAAGTGGTTTATAATGTGTTAATTGATAATTATAACTATGCCCTAAGTGGCGCATGTAAGGTGTTTGATAAAATGCCTAGAAGACTAGAAATCTTGTAATATAGTTCAATTATGACTTAACTGGTGGATTCATGTTTTACCCTTATGTTCAAAGAACTCCCGCACTATAAATGTTCCTTGTAAATGTTTGTTAGATTTCTCATGAATTAGACTTATGAAATTATGCCATGGTTATATGCAATCCTATTCATGTATAAGTTTATGATAACCATGTACTTTATGAATCCCCAAATTAATGTATTATGAATTGTTGATATTGGTCATGTGTTCAAGAAGTGTCATGTCCTGTCAGTTTTATGCTATCGAGTCCTAGGGGTAATTGTACTCGATAATTTAGCTATATACCTAGAGCCAGTGTCATGTTTTCATGATACCCTCAGTCAAGCCATGATCCCTAGAATTCAGTCTGTCTCATGACTCAGGAAAACTCAGTAAATTCAGTTATCGAATCTCAGTAGTCTTTTGTCAATCAATGGAACTTAGTGAACTTAGTTCAAATTAGTTATACAATATGATTAGTAACAATTTAGTTCAGTATAATCAGTTCAGTGTGTATTCAGTTGGTAGTAGGATTCTGCACCGAGTGAAGCCAGGAATGAGGACACATATTATCAACCAGTAGAGAGTGTGATCCTTAGTAGTAATCACTGCATTCCAGAACTACGTAGCCAGTGTAGGTTGAGATGTAACCCTATGAGTCTAGGGACTATACACATCTCATTTGAGTTTTCCATACAGGAGGGGTTGACGGAAGAGATCCCTGTCTGAGAGGGTTTACTCATAGCTTGTCTTTACCCATGGCATAGTAATGACACCTTTATAGCTGGGGTTACAGGTTGGATCCCACCAGTTTAGTTTTGAGGCATGTTGGTTAGATGATTACCTCCTACAGTTTTAGTTTCAGATCCAGTCTGAGAAATAGAACATAATTCAGTTCTATAAATTTTAGGACTATCAAATACAACCGCTCAGCTAAGTACGAAACTCAGCTAGTTCCATTAGAATCAGGACTGTCAGACACAGTCACCCATTAATAGTATATTAATTATATAAAACTCATGTTATCAATATTCAATTTCAGAACCATCAGATACAGTCAATCAAACCATTTCTTCATAATCAGAACTGTAAAAAACAGTTATCCCTTTATTAGTAATATGACATCAGTTCCTCAGTACTCAACAGACTTAGTCATTTAGTATCCTAGTATTAGTACTCAGATATCAGTAAATCCATATTATAAGAATTCATGAGTCAATGTTATCACGATCTCAGTTACAATTACGTATTTATGCATGTATTCTCACATTCATGTTATACAGACAGTTATTATTTTTCATGCATATGAACTCTTGTATTTAGACTACCTCACTTGCATACCAGTACATTCAACGTACTGACACATTTGCACTATGGTATTTTATACCATAGGTTTAGAAGCACGAGCTCCCGAGCATCCTTAGTAGATTATACATTCAATAGCCAGACTAACAGTGAGTCCTCATCATTCAAGGAAAACATGATTATTTTATTAATTTATTATTTCAGTAGTTCGAAGTTAGTTGGGGACATGTTCCATCAACTCCACAGTTTGTCAAATAGTTTAGAGGCTTTCAGACTACAGTATGTGTTCAGATAGTTTATTTTAGTTTTGGGTATTTTTATACCCCATTACAGACATTGTATTATATTCAGTATTAGTTCAGTTTTGAACCTTATGGCCTTACAGCTTATATTCTGCATATATATAATGTATTATTCAGTGCTCAGTTACAGATATCATTTATGGCTTAACTTATGGTCCTTCCGAATCATGAGCACCGTCTAGTATTCCGTGTACCAGATTTGGGGTGTTACATGACTGTATCTGCTACAACCTTGTTGTTAGCATTCAAACATCTGTAGAACATCTCAAGCAAAGTATAACTTTGTATTTTTTGATTTGGGATATTTTGCATCTTCTTATTAAACCTCAATCAAGTCTCATACAACACTTCTAAATGTTTCTGCCCGAAGTTATAAATCTCAAATTTCAATTGAAATATTTTGGGTGGTGGAGAAATCTTTACAATAACTGAGTCTTCAATTCCTATCAATTAGTGATTAATCCTCATGGTAACTAGTCAATAATAATGTAACTTCTCCCATCTAAGAGAAAATGGGCAATTATAGTTTGATCACATCTTGTCTCATTCCAGGTAGATTGTAGTAATTACAAATCCCTATAAAGTTCATCAAATCAAAGTTTATATAATCAGTATGAAGGCCAATGAACACTCCTTTAAAATTCAGCAACTTTATCATTATACTGGTCATGTAAAACATAGCTCTTGCTGGCAGTGGTGATGGAAAAATAACATCAGTTTTGCTTGTATCAATTAAACCTACACCATAATCTCCATCATCAAACTAGGGAACATAACATTTGGGATCCTCATGGCCCTGTATCCATATTTTCGTTGCTTGATCCTCAAGCCTATCCTGATGATTTGCCTCTGCTTGTCTAACCAGCTTATTTAGTGTTGCCTATCTAACAGCTTCTTGTCCTTCATTTTATTTAGAAATCCTCTTGAAGTTCTTGGTTATGCACTCCTTGATATAGAAATTCCTCATTATGAACTCATTTACTATGAACTCTTTAGTTAACTATTCTTTTTCTAGCTCTCAAACACTTTTCAATTTTAGGATCAAGTGAAATCAGGGGATTGTCTTGAATTTAAGTGTGAGGCATACATCGGTGTGTACCCTAAAAACAAAAAAATTACAATCAAGAAACAAAAACCAATAGTAAAAAAAATACAATCTATCAACTTTGTAATCGTATTCCCTAACAACAATGCAACAATTTGATGTCGCCCAAATTATATCTACAGGAGAAGTTTTAAGAAGTCGTTGTATCAAGTATAGAAATTAACTAGATTGGGTTTAATTCTATGATGAATAGGTTGAAATGTCTATCAATGTGCATTCTAAATTATATTGTTGAACAAATATCAATTGTTAATCTCTCCAAGTTTGTGAACAATATAAGAGAGACATTAGGACTACATTTCTCATAACTTCATAACACCATAAGTTCTTCGTACTAGTGATCTCTCCTATTTGGCATTTAGAATCGATAGGTTATGTTCACCTAAAAAGTTTTCTGAACTTATTCAGATGACTATCCTTAAGTTTATTTTCTCGTCTCCAGTACTTTGTACTTCTAACCCCTATCTTGAATTTGAGATTAGCTTTCTAGAAATATTAGCTTAATCTACTAATGAAAGGTCTATAGCTCTAAGTCTCTTTTATGTATTCCAATTTTCCAATGGTTACCCCTTCATTAATCTATATTAAACTAAGGCAAGTTTTAACATTTTATAACATTAGAAAGTAATAAAATCAAGAACAATAATGCACGCACAAACACCCTTAGAGAATCACTTCATACTAGAACTCTACTTTGTCAATCCAGCATGGTTCTCACAACCCAGTTGTGGTTTAGCTTCTCAAGATCATAAGAAAACAATAATATTTTAGGGGAATAGAAGAATAATATGACAGTCGAAGAATAAAATGAACATCCTTGAATCTCAATTATGAATCAAAATCCTAAAATTGATGTTTACAACTTGCAATAACAACTATATGTTTCAAAAGAAGTAATAGAATTTAAACTAAATCATCAGATGTATTAAGAGTACTTATAGACATCAGATTAAAAACAAGATAGGAAGTAAAGGTCGACAATGGAAACAGATTTGGCGATGGGTCGTAGGGGCTGACTTCAACTTATCACATGTCTTAGGGATTCAATTGCCTAGTTTTTAAATGGAACTGGTGATGACTCATATGTCACCCAACGACTCGTTGGGTGACCTATTTCCACAGGATAAATTTTTATCAACTTCAAAGCTTTGGCAAAGTCTGTGTAGGATGAGTTAATACGATAACTCATAGAATCTGTTAATGGTTCGTAGGCAACGATCATTGCCACTAGCATGAATTTTATGTCTTCAAAATTTTTTTGCAAGTATGCTTAGGATGGGTCACCCGGAAACTCATTACTTGAACCTACAGGTCATAGCGTGAACTCAAAGCCAACTCACAACTTGAAAAATCAAAGACCCAAATCACTAGTATCATAACGGTTCAGGATACGACTCGTATTATGACGTAGTGAGTCACACCCAGCCTTAGATTTCCAGCACTTGTACAATTTTTTATTTTTTCCCTTGGCACACTTTTGAACCCTAGTTTCATGCAAAACTAACATAGAAACATTATATTTACTTAAATATTCATTTGACTTAGCATATTTAACTAGGTTTAAGCATTTAAAGTACCGTAAAACTACAACACATCACATTACATAGGGCTTCAGGATCAAATTCTTAATCATTACATACTTTAGTCTCCTTGTGACACACTTTTCTACAATTTTTGTTTACTCATCTCTTTGAATAACTCCCACTAGGATCAATTTGAACATGTCCCCATTCAGCCATATCTGAAATTGAAATAGGGAATAAAAAATGGCTATAATTATTCAAGCAACAAGGTATGTCACAATATTAGCTAGAAGTAAAATATGTTAAAGAAACTTAAGAGACTAAAGAGACAAGAATAATATCATGATCAATTTATGTACATATATAAACTATTGTCATGTCACAAAAATTTGTCTAAAATGAAAATAATTTCACTTCCCAAGAAAAATATTGTATCTAGTCAAAAAAAATAAAAAGTCCAAAAATTATTTTTATCCATATATAAAATTTCATTTGCACATAATAGAATAGTACACTACAGTTATTCACTTTCATTAAATGAATGGAAGTAGTATTTGGTAGAGAACAAAGTGAATTATTTATTGTTTCAATAAATAAATGGAGTAGTGTAAGTACTACACCATTTACAAAGTATTGTTTCTCCTTTTTAAGAAAATTAAATACTAGTACAGTACTCATTCTTTTTCCCCTTAGATCATAACAAAGTATCATGTTTCTTACCATAAATTAATGTTTCTCTCTCTATTCCCTCTCAGAAAATACAAAATTAAATTACAGACAGTTGGAAGCAAAAATTTAGATCTGTTTTTCTCTTTTCTTTTCTTCTGCATAAAATTTCCATGGAAGATCAGAGAGGGAAAAAACAACAGTGAGCTGAGAAAGAAATTGTAGATTTGTTTTATGTTCTTTGTCAATTCAAAAAAATAGATAAATAGAAAGAAATTTACAAATTTAAAACTAGATCTGTGGCACAATGGTGGCGTGTCTGATTCATGATTAGAATGTTGAACATTTGATTCACGTTGGATCCAAAATCCTCCATCTATATTCGGTCATCTTTTCTTTCTAAAAAGTAAATTCATATTCAATGGTTAAATAGTTTTTCACATTGGTTTTATTTCAAAAAATTTATAAAACATATAAATAGTCTCTCAAACACAAGTAATAATGTGCAAAATAGGGCAATTAACCATGGCTCTTATACCAATGTTTGTAAATTGGCCTTAAAAAATAGATAGTATTCCTTAAGCTCAAATTTGAAGTTATTGATTTTGCTGCCACAAAAAATTGAAACAAGTTGTCTTTGTCTCTCTTGGAAATAAAGTATAGATCACAAACAAAATGAACTATGGTTATTTATGTTAATATGGAAAGAAGAAAATTTGTTTTCTATTTTTCCTCTATTTTTTGGCTACTATATTTTGTGTGTTTTCTCAGAAGAAGAGGACTAATAAAGGGTATTATGAAATAGGTTCACCAGTTACTTTGTAACTTTTTCCAAATTTTTTGAATTAATTCAATCTTCAATTATCTTTTTTCAAGGAAGCAATGTGGGTCGCATTGGGTTGGTTTCTATAGGAGACCCATTACTCGTGAAATCTAATAGGTGAAATTAATATGAGAGCCAGTGAGATACTTGGTTAGTATATCTATCAGAAAACTGGTAATGACTACTTGGGACATCTGAGTGAGCTTAGTTAAAATAGAACAAATTGAAAAAGTGTTCAAAAAAGTGGTAAACATCATTGAAAAGTCAATCTATCACTGAAAAATTGCCAGAAGTTGGTGTAAAATATATGGATTATCTCACAATCAAGAGACGAGTAGAATTTATGAAAGAAACTCTATAGAATTGGCTAGAATAGGCTCATGTATCGTAGCACAGTCAAATCTCGAAAGAAATGATGATCTCCTTGGTGGTACATGATGGCATGTGGGGGTTAATTAATAGCGGCGCTGGTTAGGGTTTGGTTATAATGGCACTAAAGGTTTTATTTCCCTTGTTCTTTCTCACATATTAATCATCTTTATTGATACGAGCTTCAAATTCATAATCAACTACAAATAACTCTAGCCCCTTCTCTTGCATGGCCACTAATAACCCAAAGCAATGAACTATATTTTGTTGATCCATCTCGCAATAAGTCAACAATGAAAACTCATTTTCACCCAAATTAAATAAAGCCTACAAATAAGATCTACCATTAGGGCAGAGGCTATATTACTCAACTATTTTCAAATATAGGTAAACAACACACCACAGATGAGGCAGTTCAAACTCGAGAGCTTTAACAAGTCCAATTTTATATGCCCTCTCCACATAACAATGGAGAAGAGCATTCTCCACCTGACTAAAATTACACATTTTCGATATAGTTCTTAAGCCTTATAAAACACAGCCTCCAAGATAAACTTTGAAACAAACTAAGGATCCAAGTCATTGTACGTGATGATTTTCCCCAGCCTACATGTTATGCATGGAAACTGAATAAGGTAACAAAGTTGTGAGGTCCATACTTACCATTAATAATTAAACTTTGGATAATGAATATAAGCCCATTTCAACATAAAGTAATAGACATCATCCTCGGAAGCAATTTGATGATTATTACTGGATTAAACAGCCTTAGTTCCCAAAATTGGCAAACTCAACACCTCTTCTATAAGCTTTGCCCATGGTTTCATTTGCTCTATTCAACTTAGTGTTTTGGCTACCACCAAACTAGTGATAATATCATGTGCATCTTTATTTACTAAACTTAATATTAGCACTGGTTTGATAGTAGCAAAAATATAAGGTAATTGAACTAATAAAACTATAGGCGAAGATCATAGAAGTGGTATTGAGTTTGCCTTTTTTGGGAATTGAGGTTTTTCAATCCTACGATAATATTCAAATTGATTTAGGGGATGATTTCTATAAGAATCCACAAATTTCTCTCATAGTCTGAGCCTTAGAGTGTGTCAAGTGAAGCGTAAATCCGGTCCAAAAAGGTTAAGAAGTGTCTTCCCAAGTAAAAAATATTTTTAACTATGCAGAATTTCTCTAATGTTGACTTTTTGTCATGTATAGCATTGAATAAGCTATCCATCAATACCAATTTCATCAAAATCTGACATCGGACGAAGAAGTTATGGCTGTTTTACTGAAAATAGTTGGAACCACCTAGGTGCAACGACCGGATTGACAGACCGTCGAGCTTGCGATGGACCGTTGCCCAGCCCATCGTAACCAAGGCAGTGATGCTTAAGTGTGACGACCAATATGACGGACTATCAAGCATGCCACAAACCGTCTCTGGGACAGTCGTACTGAGGTAGTATGGCCTTATCCTGGACAACGTGCAATGGACGATCCGACGGACCATCGAGTATGCGACAAACTATTGCTGAGATTGTATCATCGAGGCAGTGTGCTCTTTTTCCAACGCTGTGCAGCGGACGATCCAGTAGGCCGTCAGATCGAGTGATGGACCATCACTTCGACTGTCGCAGACACCATTCAGCATTTTTAACTCATTTTTAAAAGGGCTCTTTGGTCTTTTTCCCACTCTTTTCAGCCTCTATTTATATTCGATCAAGGATTACAACTTTATTTCTCATATTTTACATCAAAAACTAGAGTTTCTATAAAATCAAAACCCTTCCTTCTTCTTCAAGAAAAATCAAGAGAAATCAAGAAATCAAGAATCTCTCCAAAAGCTTACAAGAAAAAATTTCTCTAAGGTATGTAGATGTTGATTCTTGGGTCCCTTTCATCCAAGAAGCTCAAGAACCCTTTTATAAAATTCAAAGATCTTATGGTTGTGGATTTTCATAATCCATGTGAGTTGAAATTGATGTACATTCTATTATTGAGTTTTGATTCATGTTTGTTTGCATGGTTGTCAAGCTTTGACCCTCGTATGTGATATTCATGTGATGTTCATGATAAACTCTCTTCAAGTTGCTTGTTAAGTGATGGGTTCATGTCAATTAAGTAAAAAAAGTTATTGAATAAGCAAAGCATGGTCCCCATATGTTTGATAAAATGTTTATGTTAAAGAATTAGAGCCATTATAGCATGTTGACTAGAAATCTCCAATTGTGTGCAAGACCATGCATGTCAAGTGTTTTTTTGAAAAGCCTTAGGAATGAATTGTGATATGATAGCATAAAATTCCCCAATTATGTGCTCTTTGATACATGATAAGACTTTAATACATGCCAAGTGTTTGATGCAAGACCTTGTTGAATGGAGTATGATCCAATAGCATGTCTCCCTATGTTATTGCATGTTTAGGATTCCTAAATGCTTGAAGTGATGTCTTAGTGATTGTGATGGTGAATGATTGTCCATGGTATTGATTATTCAAGAATGGTTATGCTTTACTTTTATGTTATCGAGTACTGGGAGTATTTATACCCGACAATGTAGCTGCTGTATAGAGCCCATGTCAGTTTTCACAATAATTCTAGTTGAGCTATGATTCTCGGAACTAAGCGATTTATAGAACTCTGTATTCTCAAATAGATATAGAACTTAAGAAATCTCAGTAATCCCTGTAATCCCCGTAATCTCAATATCGCTAGTAGTCTAGCCTCAGTTCTGTATGCAGCTCAGATCTAGTAGTGTTCAAGTGATCATTCCTGACCTCTGTAGTAATCGAGTACTCTATTCAAAGCTTAGTGATATTCAGTCAGATAACAAGATTCAGTAGTATTCTGTCAGATATGAAATTAAGTGAACTTAGCTTTACTCAGTTAGACCATTCGAGAAACATGATCAGTATCAGATTCATCTTAGTTTATGTTCAATTAAGAATCAGTTTAGAGTCTTTCAGTTGGGAGTAGGAGCTAAAACTGAGCGATAGTAGGGATGGTGGCTCCCCGTCAGAGAGGTAGAGTTGTTAGGAGCAATCCCTGAACTCTAGAACTGCATAGCCAGCGTAGGATGCAGGAGTCACCCATTAGGAAAGGATGGTCACCCATCTCATAGGCTTGACTATTATATGACTTAGGCTTGACTTCCTACGATGGTCACCTATCAGATAGGATTGACCAGAGAGGTATTTACCCATGGCATGGTATTGACACCCTTTCAGCTAGGGTTACAGGTTGGACCCCACTAGTTGAGATTTAGGGCATATCAGTTAAGTGACTACTTCCTACAGTTGCAGATACAATCATCTATCTCTGTAAGGAACTCAGATAGTTTAATTGATTCATGGACCACCTATCAGATATGATTTGTCCTATATAAAGTTATTCATTATCAGATCTAGTGATCACCCGTCAGATAGGCTTGATCTTAGTCCAATATTCAGTTGAGCATTCTTGTTATCAGATTCAGACATGATTTTTTCTTATCATTGATAGTAGATTCAAAAATCATCTATTAGAGAGGTTTGATATACGATACAGTTAGTCAAGAGTAGAAATATGAAAAAAAATTTATTCAATGACGTGAGTATATCTAGTCAATCAGTTTTAGTATCCTTAGATCCCGAGATCACTCGCTAGATAAGACTGATCTCAACTCCAGTACTCAGTTATCGGTATCAGATGATTCAGTTCTTTAGTATCTCAATATTAGTAGTGAGTTCAGATGACAGTAATACAGTATCCGAGTTTCAGGATTAGAGTCGTGATTATTGTAGTTATGGTTTGTGCATTAATGCGTGTGTTCTCATTCAGTACTCTCATGATTATTCAGTAAAGTAATTGTTCATGCATAAGCCTTTGTATTTAGCCTTACCTTATCTAAATACTTAGTATATTCCTGTAATGATGCATTTGTGCTATGGTGTTTTATTTGACACCATAGGTTCAGAGGCACGGGATCTAGAGTACCCTTAGCAGCTCAGTCCTAGTCAGCAGCAATAAACATAGTACTGAGTCCTCTTTATTTGGGGATGATCCTTTTATCATTATTGCATCAGATTTTGTTTATTTTTAGTAGACAGAGTTAGTTGGGGACATGTCCCATCAAATCCATAGCTCAGATAGTTTAGAGGCTTTTTCGGATAGATGTATCAGTATTCAGTTTTAAATTTTGATTATTATTTATATGTTTTGAATCTTATGTCCAATTTCCACATTTATTATCTATATTATGCAATGTTCAGGTATAGATATCAGTAGAGGGTTGGCTTGTGGTCCTTTAGGATCATAAGCACCATGTGATGTTCCGATTCCAGAAAATCGGGCCGTTATAATGTATATGAATTTGTGTTAAAATAGGCTTGTATGTATTACCTAAATCTTGCAGAATGACGAGAAGTATAGACCTCACATCTTTGTTACCTTATTTAATTTCCGTGCATGACATGTAGGCTAATAAAAATAATGAATTACAATGACGTGGATCCTAGCTTGCTTTAAAGTTTGTCTTGGAGTCTCTATTTATAATGTTGGAGAATTTTATCATCAGTGTATAATTAATGACAAGGCAGAGTATTCTTTTAGTCTTTGTTATGAGGAGATGGCATATAAACTCAGGCATATTAAAGCTCTTGAGTTCAAAACTTCTCATCAGTAGTTTATTGTTTAGCTATATTTATAGAGTGATGAGTGTCCTAGCCTTTGTACTACTTGTAGATATTATTTGGAGGCTTTTCAGAATTTGGGTGGACAGGGGTTTTTCTTGTCTGCTCATTGAGACATGGATCAACAAAAGACAGTTTATTGTTTGGGTTATTTGTGGGCATGTAAGAGAAAGGGTAAGATTCATTAGCAATTGATGATGAGTTTGCAACATGTATCATTCCAAATGAGTAATATGTGATCAACCACAAGGGATGCTACACTTTCATGAGTGACATGATGTTTGGCTGCAGGAACTTGTTGGGTGTATCTTGGTCTGCGTTTTTTAATGGAGATAGTATATTCTTTAGTAATGGAATTCTCCATCTTCGTGCTGAGCTTATTATCTGGCGATAGAGTATTTTAGAGACAGAGTCTTTAAGTTTTACCTTGTAGTGGTATCTTATTTTTTAACTTTAAGTGCACCATATATGAGCAAGAGTTTGGTAAGTTATAATGTTTGTTTGCCTATTGCCTTTTTCGCACAATTGTAAATTTGTAAAATTGGATTTGTTGAGTAGTTTCATATTTTGATCACATAAATACTTTCTCATGAAGATTCTTTAAATTTTTGGTATGTACATTAAAGTACTTTCTCTAAAGTTCCATCAAAGCTTCAAATTCTATTTTGGCTTGTGGATACCAATTCTACTAGATGTATAGTACATCATAAAAGATTAAACTATTATGTATAGACAGACACATGCATGAGCAACAAAAGATTTATGACTATTATTAGGATAAATATCTAAACAAGGCATATTTTCATTTTTTCTACCCAAGATTAACCAAACTACAGTTGTTTATGGTATATGATAGATCTAAGTTAGATTTAGGGAAAGCAAAGAAAAAACTAATGTCACAACCCCTTTTTATTGAAAAGTTGATTTCAAGTTTAAAATGGTCTTCACTTATTGAAAGTGACTAAAAGAAAGTGTCTAAAAAAAGAATTATATTTAAAACTTAGACTTGCCAGTTGGAGTTGGTTTGGTGTGCCAAGTCTCCATTCAAATATTTTTTTTTCAAAATGGTTGACTTTTAAAATATACTAATCAGTGGACAGATGTTTTTCGTAACGAATTCTATTTATTGAAGGGATGGTGTAAGGCATCCCACAATCCTGTGGTTTTAGCCTGGTTGCTTCATTGACTCGTATCGGCTAAATCGACACCGTAAATGAATGAACTCATAGAAAACACAAAATAGACAACCAACGGACAAAAAAGAGTTCTAAGTAAAAATAAAGTCCACTCTAATTATACAGTACAAAATAAAAAAAATTAAAACATAAAACTCTACTAGTCTAATCTAAAAGTATGCTTTACCCAACATCTCGGTACATGATAATGGGCTGCCTCCAAATACGTAGTTACTATTGGAATTCCCGAAAAAATTAATATATTTGAATCAAAATGATAAATAAACAGGAAGACTAGTGATTCAAATACTCCAAAAATATATCCTAATTTGCCTACCTAACCTCAGCCTAAACATGCTACTAGGGAGTATGAACAAATTCAAATAACTATAACAAACAAACTTAAATAAAAAATAAATGAATTAATTGATTATCAATCCCTTTAATAATTGTCAGAATGGTGAATTTGCATTAACAGATTCAACATTCAACAATCAACAACTGACATACTTCAAAGGTAACTTACATAAAAAATAACACATCCACAATTTCATCCATCAATTCCATAAATACCAAAATCAATAGATTTCACAAAATCCAAAATTATATGTCAAAATTCATCAAGACAAGTATGAAAAATTACATATTGAGGCATGTTTTTGATTATAAAGTGCAACGCCCCACAAAACGGGTCCCGGAGAATCACATGGTGCTTGAGGCTATGAGTAGCCTCAAGCTAATCCTTTGAGCCATTTTCATTTAGTTCAACACAAAACAACGGAGTTTCCATAAATAATCTTCAAATATCAATAGAGTAAGCATCATCCAAGAATAAAAGAATTACAGAAAGATAACAAAATATGACTTATTAATCAACTCCCAACATCTATACTAGTCTGACAAGCCTCTAAGAAAATCAATAAACCCAGCGAGCCATTGAGACATGCCCCAACTAACTCATACTCAGTTATCAATTGTAAACAATTCCGTGAAACCAACATCAGACATCACGTCTTCAAAAAATGAGGACTCACCATAACAGAGGATGTAGAACAGCGTGCCCGAAGAATCACTGTCAAACCTAGAACTAGGTACCTGAACCTACATTCTGATAAAATGCAGCCCACATCCGAAGATGTGGGTCAGTACCATGGAAAGGAACCGAGTATATGGGGGTGTATGCAATTGTATAAACATCATCATCATAAATTTTTATGAGAAATATGCAGGATGTATGAAAGACTCACATAGCCCAAAGAAAATCATCACAATCATGAGAGGATGAAATAAGTACAATAACACATGTGGGTCATCATATAATTTGTCAATATCTTTCAGTTTATCAAGAATATCAATTCTCATAATGCAAATATCATTTAAATCTTTCGAAAGAATAACTTTCACAATTCCACTTTCAAATCACTTTACCATTCCCATAGACACAAGGAAACACACACACACGGAAATCCTATAACTGACATAAATGATGTGAGCTACATGGAGTCCAATGTATAACCCACGTTGGGGAGAGCCGTCCTATCATTACCATCGGAATAGGACTATCGATATCAAATCTACCCAAACTCGTGATCACTATATAAATCAGCCTCAGGCTCACTCCTACGGGGGCACATAGTCCTAGGGAAGTAAGGTCGCTTTATACCTCCCACTCGGTGCTAAAGATTTCTCCCGAACTTAGCTCAGATCATTTTAAAGACAATCCATAATAAAATAATTTTAGTAAAATATAAATATACACCAAGAGCCATCATGCTTCCCATCTGTCAAAATCAACCACATTGTGGATTTCTTTCACACTCGAGTTCAAAACAACTCCATTAAGACCAAAAGGTTAAATCATTCAAAATATCTCAAATATTCAACATCAACATGCTTATAAAACACACTTTCTGAAAAAACACAATTTTCAATGGGGATTCATGACCCAAATATCAAAATCATGATAAATATCGTTCAAGATTCATGCTTTATATCTCCACACATGTAAATTCATCTTTCAAAATCTTAAACATCAAGATTTTATAATAATAATCATAAGATGTGGGTTCATGCTTCAAATTCGTAAAAATCAAATAAAAATTATACCTTTGTAAAGAAATTTACTTTTGGGCACAAGAACGAAAGAGAATTCTTGTTGAAAAACCCCACATAACTTGAATGATGAACTTTAGATCGATATTCATTTTGGAGATGTTAATCGTGCCTTTGAATGATGGTTCTTGGAGTTCTTGAACTAGGAACTTGGAATCTTAAATAAATTTGCAGAACTAATGTGGAACTTTGGCGGTTCTTGAAGTTGGATGTAGGATCTTAGGGTTTTCTTTTTGTGGGAATTTGATGAAATATAACATATAATTCTTGTAATAGGCTTTAATATAGGGTTTGGATAGATTTTTTGTGAGGGAAAATGGCAAAAACGCCCCTAAAAATCAAATAATTCTCGAATCTGTCCTTTGGTGGACCGTTTTGATAGTCTGAAGTAGATCAACCATAACGTTTTACTCCAAAATAAAAAACCATAAAATTTCAACGAAAAATTTCTTGGGGAATTACATCATCCCCCCCTTGAAAATATTCGTCCTCGAATGACGCTAGACATGCCAAGATTAGAAAGGGAATAGAGCATATAGCTGAAACCATTCGTTTGATTTATCACCACATCGTTTCTCACTTCGAATGCAACATAGAATGCATAAATTCAAGAAACTACAGCTGAACACATAATAAATGACAGCTGAACTGCTGTAACTTTTATCAAAAGTGCATGATTTAGAAAAGAACGGTACCTTCGGCTTGATCGGAGTTCGCAGAAAATAGGTGCGGGTACTTGGATCGCATATCCGCCTTAGCTTCCCAAGTTGCACCCTTAACAGATTGGTTTCGGCACAACACCTTGACCAATGGAACTTCTTTGATCTTTAGTCTTCGGATACTGAAATCAAGAATCTCAACAGGAATCTCATTAAAAGAAAGATTTTCTTGAATGTTAGCACTCACAGAGAAATCCACTACCAGAGCATCGCTAATATGTTTTCTAAGCATGGAGATATAGAATATTGGATGAACAGAGGACAACTCAGAAGGAAACTAGACCTCATAAGCTACCTTACCAACACAGCTAAGAATTTTGTAAGGACCAACATAACGGGGACTAAGCTTCCCCTTCTTTCCGAATCTCTTCACCCCCCTTATGGGTAAAATTTTTAGATATACAAGGTCACCAACTTCAAACTCAAGGTCTCTCCTTCTAATATCCGCATATGACTTTTGACGACTCTGCATAGTTTTCAACCTTTCCCTAATCAACTTAACTTTTTCCATAGCCTCAAATACCGAATCAAGACCACTCACAACCGCTTCACCTACCTCGAACCAACCTATGGGTGATCTAAAATTCCTCTTATATAAGGCTTCAAATGGAGCCATGCCAATACTAGAGCGGAAATTTTTATTGTAAGCAAACTCTATCAACGGTAAGTGATCATCCCAACTTCCCTTAAAGTCAAGTGCACAAGCTCTCAACATATCCTCTAAGGTCTGGATAGTCTGCTTATCCTGACCATCGGTCTGCGGATGAAAAATAGAACTCAAAAGAACTTGGGTACCAAGACCCTTCTGAAAAGCTTTCCAAAATTACAAAGTGAACTGAGTACCCCTATCCGAAATGATAGACAAGGGAATTCCATACAGTCTGACTAGCTCTCGGATATACAATCTACCATAATCATCAGCAATATATGAAGTATGAATAGGAAAGAAATGAGCAAACTTAGTCAACCTATCAAACACAACCCAAATGGAATCATGATGGCGTCGAAGTTCATATTTGTCTCTTCCCACTTCTAGGTGGGAATACTAAACTCTTGCATCATACCACTAGGTCTTTGGTGTTCAACCTTAACCTATTGGCATGTTGCACACTTAGCTACAAATGCTGCTATATCTTCCTTCATGCCACTCCACCAATAGATTTCCCACAAGTCTCGGTACATCTTGGTGGCACCAGGATGAATAGAATATCACGCCCCGTGCGCTTCAGCCATAATCCTCTATCTCAGAGGATCAATATTTGGGACACATAATCTACCCTGCAATCTCAACACACCATCTCCCCCTTGGGAGAAAACCTCTACTTTTTGGTCCTTGACTAACTCCTTCAGTCTAACCAAACTAGCATCTAAGTATTGCTTTTCCTTCACTTTCAAAACCAAGGAGGATTCGGAACTACTCTAAAATCCTATACTACCTCCAGCAGAGTCAAACAACCTAATCCTCAATCTAGCCAAATGATATACATCACGAGCCAACTCTTTTTTACCTTCTACCACATGGAAAACACTACCCATGGACACTCTACTTAGGGAATCCGCCACAACATTGGCCTTGCCCGGATGGTACAACACACTCATATCATAGTCCTTTAACAATTCTAACCATCGTATCTACCTAAGATTCAATTCTCTTTGGGTAAACATATCCTGCAGACTCTTATGATCAGTGAACAAACACAACAACCGCGAACTCAAGGTCATGGGTGTGATAATTTTTCTCATGGGGTTTAAACTGTTTAGAAGCATAAGCTATCACCTTATCCTTCTGAATCAATACGCAACCCAATCCAACTATCGAAGTATCACAGTACACCACAAAACCATCAACACCATCAGGCAAAGCCAAAACAGGGGCTGAAGTGAGTTGAGTCTTCAACTACTGAAAACTCTTCTCATAAGATTCAGACCACAAGAACTTTACTTTCTTTTGAGTCAACCGAGTCATAGGAGATGCTATAGAGAAGAAATCGTCAATAAAACGGCGGTAATAGCCAGCTAAACCTAAGAAACTTTGGATATTAGTCGGAGAAATAGGTCTACGCCAATTTCTAACAGCTTTGGTCTTTTGGGGATCAACCTAATACCCTCAAAAGAAATGATATGACCCAGAAAAGGAACTGACCTTAGCCAAAACTCACACTTACTAAACTTGGCAAATAACTTGTGATCTCTAAGGGTTTGCAAGACAGTTCAGAGATGATCAGAATGTTCATCCTCACTACAGGAGTACACCAGTATATCATCGATGAACACTATGACAAACATAT
>JAPEIP010000013.1:184077827-184090941 GCA_026120095.1 Capsicum chinense
CTTGTGATCTCTAAGGGTTTGCAAGACAGTTCAGAGATGATCAGAATGTTCATCCTCACTACAGGAGTACACCAGTATATCATCGATGAACACTATGACAAACATATCCAGATATGGTCTGAACACTCAATTCATGAGGTCTATGAAAGTTGCTAGGGCATTAGTTAACCCGAAAGACATAACAAGAAACACAAAATGGCCATAACAAGTTTGGAAAGCAGTTTTTGGGATGTCACACTCCCTAACTTTGAGTTAATGATAGCTGGAACGAAGGTCTATCTTTGAGAAATAACTTGCACCTTGCAATTAGTCAAACAAATCATCTATTCTCGGAAGAGGGTACTTATTTTTTGTGGTGACTTTATTCAATTGGTGGTAATCAATGAACATACGCAAAGAGCCATCTTTCTTTCTCACAAACAACACAGGAGCACCCCAAGGAGAAATACTAGGCCTTATGAAACCCTTATCTAGTAGATCTTTGAGTTTCTCTTTCAACTCCTTAAGTTCTGCAGGGGCCATATGGTAAGAAGGAATAGAAATGGGTTGAGTATCTGGAAGAAGATCAATCCCAAATTCTATCTTTCTATCAGGACGTATCCTTAGGAGATCATCTAGAAAAACATCAGAAAACTCATTAACGACATTAACAACTGGAGAGTTGGGGTCTCAGACTTAGTTTCTTTGACTCTAACCATATGGTAAATACACCCCTTGGAAATAAGATTTCTAGCTTTGAGGTAAGAGATAAAATGACTCCTGGGTGACACAGAATTCCTAGACCACTCAAACACAGATGCACCCGAAAACTGATACTTGACCACTCGGGTCCAAAAATCAATAGAGGCATAAGAAGAATATAGCCAGTCCATACCTATAATCACATCAAAATCTACCATGTCTAACTCAATCAGATCAGCCAACAAGACTCTATGAAGAACAGTAATAGGACACTTTTTATACACTTTCTAGGCAACAATCAAATCACCCACTGGGGTAGAAACTAGGATAGGATCAGGAATAATCTCAGGACTCATTTCAAAATTCACAACAATCAAAGGTGTAACATATGAGAAACTAGATACAGGATCCAACAATGCATACACATCAAACTGAAATATACGAAACATACCAGTAACAATATTGGGAGAGTCCTCCTATTCCTGGTGAAACGGTAAGGCATAGAATCTATTCTGGCGCTGCCTGCCAGCATTGCTAGAAGAGGCGCCCTGAGCTGGCGCTGAGCGAGTTGCTGGAACTGGAGCACTAACAGTCTGAGTCTGGGTCTAAGGGTGATAGTCACGACGCCCTTTTCTATTCTGTGGACAATCTCTAAATGTGTGACCCATGTCACCACACCGGAAACAACCCCTCTTCTCACCCCAACACTTACCCGAATTAGCCCTACCACACTTAGGACACAGGGGATGATTTGTCTTACTTCCAGCACTGTACTGGGACTTGGATGCATATGACTTGCTACCTTGCTCCTACCTACCTCTAGGCACAGAAGCACTAGTAGATAACGATGCTGGCATAAATGAATGATCTTGATACTGAGGGCAACTCTCTTCCTGTGATCTAGTCTAACCCTGTCTGTGCTGCTCAGACCTAGATCTCTTATTCCCTCTCATTCTCTCTCTCTCCTTAATCTTGTCTGCCTCAATCTATTGGGCATGAGTCATCAGCCTAGAAAGATTTATCTTACTATTAAGCATAGTAGACCTACACTCCTTAACCACATAATTAGACACTCAATTTACAAACTTACTCATACTAGCTTGATTATCAGCCACTAAGTCAGGAGCATACTTATCCAACTGATTGAACTTTAAACAGTACTCCCTAATAGTCATAAAGCCCTATCACAGGTTCATAAACTCTTCCACCTTCACCTCTCTCATCTCCAAAAGGAAAAACTTATCCAGGATTATATCCTGGAACTCTTGCCAAGTTGTAGGGATAGCTCCCTAATCGCTACCTTTTCTCCAAACAACAACCCAGTTATAAGCCAGGTCTTTTAACCTATACGCAACCAACTACACACTATGTTCCTCAGATATATGCATCACCTGAGTAATCTTCTGCACCTCCTCTAAAAATAATCGTGGATCTTCATCAGATTTGGACCCATAGAATTCCAGCGGATTCATCTACATGAAGTCACGGATCTTGGAAGCAGCTGAATCACCTCCCTAATGCTGTGGAGCCGAGGCTGGGTTGGCCTGAATATTTACAGTAATAGCTTGGGCCAGCGCCTGAAAGGCTACCCAAAATTCAGCATGAGATGTTTTCATTCAATGGGTCAGCAGGTTGAGGTTGCTGACCATCATTATTTTTCCGTGCTTGATGTGGAGGCATATTTTTGAAAGAGGAGAGCACGAATCAATAGTAGAGAGACACTTTAAGCATGATAGAATTCTGAAAGAAAGAATCACACTTTTTCCTAAAATGTTTTGTAGCCTCTTGCTTATAGATATGGTGCACTACACACCAATGATCAAGACTCTACTTAACGCGGCTTGCAGACTCCCTAGGACACCTTAAAACCTTAGGCTCTGATACCCATTTTATAACGTCACGAAAAATGGGTCTCAGAGCATCACACGGTGCTTAAGGCTACGAGTATCCCCAAGCTAACCCTTTGAGCCATTTTCATTCAGTTTAACACAAATCAACGGGGTTTCCATAAATAACCCTCAAATATCAACAGAGTAACCACCATCCAAGAATAAAAGAATTTCAGAAAGATAACAAAATACAACTTATTAGTCAACTCCCAACATCTATACTAGTATGACAAGCCTTTAAGAAAATCAATAAAATCAACGAGCCATTGAGATATGCCCCAACTGGCTTATATACCCCAACTGGCTTATACTCACTTACAAAATATAAATGATTCCATGAAACCAACATCAGACATCACATCCTCGGAATATGAGCACTTACCACAACAGAGGATGTAGAACAGCATGCCTATAAAATTACAATCAAACCTAGAACTGAGCACCTGTACCTACATTTCGAGAAAATGCAGCCCACATCTGAAGATGTGGGTCAGTATCATGGAAATAAACCGAGTATATGGGGGTATATGCAATTGTATAAACATCATCATCATAAATATTTATAAGAAATATG
Organism: Capsicum chinense; assembly: GCA_026120095.1. Taxonomy (NCBI): domain Eukaryota; kingdom Viridiplantae; phylum Streptophyta; class Magnoliopsida; order Solanales; family Solanaceae; genus Capsicum; species Capsicum chinense. Next base: position 184,080,972 of record JAPEIP010000013.1, read on the forward strand.
CAGGATGTATGAAAGACTCACATAGACCGAAGAAAATCATCATAATCATGAGAGGATAAAATAAGTACAATAACACATGTGAGTTATCATATAATTTGTCAATCACTTTTAGTTCATCAAGAATATCAATTATCATACTCTAAATATCATTTAAATATTTCGAAAGAATAACTTTCGCAATTCCACTTTCAAATCACTTCACCATTCACCATAGACACAAGGAAATACACACACACTGGGAGATCCTATAACCGACATAAATAGTGTGAGCTACATGGAGTCCAACTTACAATTCGTGTTGGGGAGAGCCGTCCTATCCTTGCCATCGGAGTAGGACTATCGATATCAAATTCACACAAACTAGTGATCACTATATAAATCATCCTTAGGCTCACTCCTACGGGGGCATGTAGTTCTAGGTAAGTAAGGTCACTTTATATCTCCTATTCGGTGCTAAAGATTTCTCCTAGACTTAGCTCAAATCATTTCAAAGACAGTCCACAACAAAACAATTTTAGTAATATATAAATATAAATCGAGAGCCATCATGCTTCCCATCTATCAAAATCAACCACGTTGTGGATTTCTTTCACACTCGAGTTTAGAATAACTCCATTAAGACAAAAAGGTCAAATCATTCAAAATATCTCAAATATTCAACATCAACGTGCTTATAACACACACTTTCTCAAAAACACAATTTCCAATGGGGATTCACGACCCAAATATCAAAATCATGATAAATATCATTCAAGATTCATGCTTTATATCTCTACAAATGTAAATTCATCTTTCAAAATTATAAACATAAAGATTTCATAATAATCATCATAAGATATGGGCTCATGCTTCAAATTCATAAAAATCAAATAAAAATTATGACTTTGTAAAGAAAATTACTTTTGGGCACAAGAACGAAAGAGAGTTCTTGTTGAAAAATCCCACATACCTTGAGTGATGAACTTTAGATCGATACTCATTTTTGAGATGTTAATCGTGCCTTTGAATGATGGTTCTTGGAGTTCTTGAACTAGGAACTTAGAATCTTGAATAAATTTGCAGAACTAATGGTGATCTTTGGAGGTTCTTGAAGTTGGATGTAGGAGCTTAGGGTTTTCTTTTTGAGGGAATTTGATGAAATATAACATATAATGCTTCTAATAGGCTTTAATATAGGGTTTGGATGGATATTGGGTGAGGGAGAATGACCAAAATGCCCCTAAAAATTAAATAATTCTCGAATCTATCCTTTGGTGGATTGTTTTGATAGTCTGAAGTAGATCAACCATAATGTTTTACTCCGATATCAAAATTGGATGAAACCAATTTCATTAGAAAGAGGACTCTCATATCTTTCTGTTGATCTATAGTATCTCACCTAGATCATTGTGTACGAGGAGTTATGATCGTTTGCAGTTGACCAAAAAATTTGCTTTTGATAGGCTGAAGTAGATCGACCATAACGTTTTGCTCCGATATACAAATTGGATAAAACCAATTTCATTGGAAAGAGGACTCACAGATATTTCCGTTGATATATAGTAGATCACCGAGATCATTATGTACAAGAATTTATAATCGTTTAAAGTTGGAGCAAAAATACGCCAGGCCTTAGTACTTTTTCCTGCACGTTTTATTGTTCACTACTGTTCATGGTTTGATCGGAATGTTCATAACTCGTCGTTCGGATGTCCGTTTTGGATGATCCATATATCATTGGAAAGCTTATTCGATACTCTATGCAATGGTAGTTCATAATCTAAGACATTTCATACAAAAAATTTATCATTTATTCTAGAAGATATAACCCAACATGTTTACGCACAAAATTTCAACAAAAAATTTCTCGGTGTATTACATAAAGTCTCTTTCAAATAGATTCGCAACCAAAAATCTCAAATGAAAAACCAGCGACGAACCTCTAGATCCACCCAAACCAAAGTCAACTAACCCACAATGTCAAATAACCTCAACAAAAGGAATTAAAAATGGACCCTAACTATTTATATCGCTTTTTGTGTATCGAACCATAGCAAATCCAAAATTGACCTATTTTGATGCATTTCAATGAGACTTTAAAAGAATTGGGATGGATTTTATTAGTTTGGAAGTAATATTAGTCTTGTGGGAGTGGTTTCAATTTTTTTTTGATTTATTTTAAATTAGTTTAAGGAGAAAAACAGTTAGGTCAATGGTTATTTTAAGAGGTGAGGTTTTAGTTTGTTGGTTTTGACTGGAAAATAGAGTTAATTAGTCTGGTTTTGACTGGAAAATAGAGCTAATTAGTCTGGTTTTAGTTTCATAGGGGGATTTTTGGTGATATTCTTCCATAGATAGAATGAAGATAGGTGAAGTAGTGTTTTCATCGGGTTAAGTCGATGGCCAAAAATGGGTGTTTTTCAGTCAGGAAATAAGAAGTGAAGGGAGTTATTATAATTTTTTTCTTTCTCTCGCTATTTTTCTTCTCTCTTCTCTCAATGTGTCTGTGTATCTCTCTTTCTAAATATAGGTGTATGTTTGTAAGTATGAGTGATAGTCTGTTAACGGTGAATTATGTAAAAGACGAGGATTATGGTATGTGTGAGTGAATTCTATTAAGTGGAGTGAGGAAAAATATGAACCAACGAAGGGGACGTGTATGAGAAAAAATGTGAGGGGTTGGGTGTGGGACACTTGTCAAGTGATGATTGGGTGAGAAGTTTCCAAGAAAGCAGGAGAGGGTAATTATTTATACGGTGTGGATAGATCCATGTTAGTTTAGTGAGATGGAGGATAAGATTGGTTTATTTATTTCTTTTTCTTAAGGAAAAAATCATGTGATGGGAGTAAAATTTTATCAACATAAGCGTGCAGGCAATATTTCCTAGTAAATATTGGTGGGTAAGAGAGGAATAAAAAGTAAATCAAAATTGAATGATATTTTTTGAATCAAAGAAATTGCGCTAAGTTGAATCATTTGATTTGTAATGATTTTTCAATTTTTCAATTTTCATATAAAGTGAAGTCTAAATAAAACTAACACAACAAGATGAACTATAAATCCTGGGATGGTCAAAAATTATGTTTTTACATCATGCCTCTCTTTGACTATAAAAACAAAGTGTTTTCAGATAAAGAAGTAGACAACGAGATAAGTTTTAACATGACCATTATTCAAAAGGAGAAAGGAAAGAATGAGTACAATCGAGCCCTGCTTTTGAGAATCCTACATGTCTAAGGTTATAAAGGAATCATGTCCTGTGTAGTTCAAGAAGGCAAGGAAATGAGAGGGAAAAACTTAAGATAGAGAGTCAAATGAGATATTTTTGAGGTTTTGATCCGCATTTCATGTCATTACTTAAAAATAAAAACTAAAATATTAAACAAAAATGAAATTATAAAATCCTATCGATGAAACTTCTCACATTCTTGACTTGAAACTTTATGCCTTCTCAAGTAATATGATATCCATTTTTCTTTTGTGTTAAACTTTGATAGTAAACTTTTCTGTTATGTAGGCTCTAGTTGTTAAAAATAAACATGAACATCGACCATATTCTTCAGGTGGGATTCAGTTACTTCTAACTTTGATACTGAAATCGATATTATTCTCTAGGAAGACTCTTGAACTTGAAATGAAAGTTGTCCCTATTGTACAAGAGAGCTTTCGAACTTGAAATAATAGTGACCCCTGTTCTTCAGATGGATTCCCACTACTACCTTTGATCTAAAATTTGACCATATTTTCCAGGCAGGTTCCTGATTTTGAAACTAAAAGTCTTCACCATATTCTCTAGGCAGGCTCCTAAACTTGAAATGGATGTCTTCACCCTAATCTCCAAGATGGTTCCTACTATCAAAATCAATAGTAGACTAGAACAAAATTTATCTCAAAAGGATTATAATAAAGAAAATTGCATTTTCTAAGAGGGTCCTATAATGTCATGACCCAACTTCTCAGGTCATGATGGTGCCTACTGTAACACATCAATAGGCAAGCAAACTCGCTGTCTGGAACTACTAGTAATGGATTACCAAGAGAAATGGATAAAATAATTTTAGATAAACATAGTAAAAGATTAACATACATAAGATAGTCCTGGAACCTAGTGTAATCTGCACAAGAGCTTCTAACATAAGGAAGATACAAAATAAAGTACCAAGAGAATATACTAATGTAACCCATATCTGAACACAACATAGAGACTAGTCTAGCACATAAGATAGAGAAAATTAATACTCTGAAGAACAGGAGCTCACCCTATGTATCCGAACCATAACTACCCCACAAGACTCACACAACACCGATGATAACTCGTACTATAATCTGTAAGTTGTAGAAGTGTACTATGAGTACCAAACATGTGGTACTCAGTAGGCAACTGCTGACTGATCTCCAAAGATAATGCAAATATATATATAATATATAAACAAAAATAGAAACCGCACCTAAATATTTATCATCCACACAGTAAAGCTAGTAACATAATACAGATAAACTAGCTTACTCATATCCAAGAACTTACATAATAAGGCTAAGGAAGTATTAAGTATGACCTATCCTATTCTAGACATACTCAGGAACCTCAACACTATACTGTGTATCAGTTACCAAAACACGAATAATGGGTTAAAACAGAATATTAAATAGTATACAATACCAAGGAATGAATATACAATCTAAATAAATGAGGGAAGGAAATGAGATACGGTAATACCATAACTACATATAGATAGGTATATATACATACACACACGTACACATATAAAAATATATATAAATAAGGTCAACTCCAGGTACAACCTAAATCATTAGACTGGAATTTTTATGACTTTATAATCAAAGCGGGAACTGATACTAATAATTTCAGGTCTAAAACCATAATGTCTAACCATGGAATACTCATGCATAAATAAAATAACTGTAAGAAAAAAGGATCAGAACCATACCTCAAATCTCACCACTAGTTCATTCTCCAAGTTGTCACCAACTAGCCATAACAATGATCAAAATAATAGAAACAATGGTAACAACAATGCGAGTAACCGACTACTTCGGTAAAATAATACCTAACCAGGCCTTTTAAAAATCTCCACTCCCTTAGAAAGGTTCAATCAACATACAACACACCACAAGTCATAATCATTACCTATACCTATGCAAACCCCATAAGGGTGATAAATATTGACGCATATTATGATAGGAAATGCACATGCAAAAATAAATGTTATGATGTATGTAATAATCTGTACCTTTCCTAGCTTATTTTAGCTCCTAGAATGTTAAAGGTCAGCTTTGAAAATGAATAACTCTTGATACATGTAGAATTTTCCATTTGCAGACCCACCAAAGAGTAGATAATTGAATAAGCTTTCCAACAATACTAATTTTTCCTTAATCCGATACTCGGTTGAGTATTTATGTCATTTTTAGTAAAATAGTATGACATTTCAACAAGCACCGCACCGCGGTGAAGGAAGAAATCACAATTGTCCAATTCTAATGAGGCATCATGATTGGCACGCATCGCGGCGAGGTCCCAGTTCCCATTTATCAATTTCCAGTAGCTCACTGTGATGGTACCGTATTACGGTGATGGCCTCAATAGCATTTGTCAATTTTTCAGTGGCTTATTGCGATATTCCCTCATTGCGGTGAAGTTCTAGTTCACAATAGACCCTTTTTCTAGTAAGCCACCGTAATAGTGGTGTGTCACAGTGGGGCCCAAAGTTGAGATTTTCAGTGTTTGAAGTTGATTTTAAATGAACTTTAGACTTTTCCTTAGCCCTAATTCATGCATAACACTTAATTTATCCTATTCCAACCATTATATGCTCACTTTTCATCAACTTCTCTCAAAGAAACCCTTAAACATCAAAACTTAATTCCCAACAAATCCAAAATACCACCATTCTTTCTCCAAGGAAGGTCAAAATTAAGGATTCCCAATTCAAGATAATCAAGAATCCATCTTCAAGATCATAAATAGGAACTCAAAATCAAGTGATCTCATCAATTGCATCAATTAAGGTATGTGTGGTTTATGAACAATGATAGTTCTTTCATCCTTGTGCCTAAAATTAGTATTTTTAAGGTTCATTTTGTATGAAATTACATGAGTTTCAAATTAGGGTTCATACCAAATGTTGATAATTGAAATATTTTGAGATTTGAAGTGATTTAGAAGATGAATTTCATGTTTATTATCATATTTTTAAGTGTATTGCAGTAACTTCCAGATTTTGAGTTGAATTATCAATATCTTTATTATCAAGCATGAATATTATTATATTTTGACATGAATTTGATGCATGGGTTACTAAGCCCCAGTTGAATATTGTTATTTCAAGATTGATTGTGATATAAGCACCCTATAAATAATTAATTCCAGATTTTCAATAAAAATTTAGTCTTTTGATCTCAGTTTAGATATAGAATCAACTTAAAAGTTTCAGTAACAGATTAAATTAATAGATATATAGTTAGTTTTCATTATAAACCATTATACTAGTTTTTAAATATGGAAGTGAGTAGTATTCAGCACCGAGTTGGGTATGTTCTAATGCCCCAGAACTACGAGCTAAATAGGTATAGATTATCAGATTATTCTCATTTCTATATGGATGACAGTTACTGATGTGATCACTTAGATTAGGTTATACTCCTTGGCAAGAGTATGACACCTCTCCCCAATGTTAGGTTTTCCCATAAGGGAACTAGACGTTGGAATCCATGATAACTCATATGGTGTATGTCGGTTAGAAGAACCTCCCTACAAAAAGAGTAACCCTACCAGTAAAGATTTTTAGAAGGCTCAAAATGCCGAAAACGCATGCAAATTGAGGAAATGACCTGGAGGGTCAGTGCAATATCCACTAATAAAAAGGATTTTTTGTCCGCAGAGGTCAATGGATAGAGTGATCTCAAAAGATCGAAAGAGCGAAGTACTGAGCCTGCATGCTCCAAGCACTACTTCCTAGATAACCACTAAGAAGAAGGAACAATTAATAGGGATTTTTCCACCGGTATCCCCTTTTCAACCAACCACCTCACTTTACTTCTTAAACAATAAAAACTCAGCCTGAACCACCAATTGATCTCCATCTGAATTGTTAATGGCTGGTGCATATAAATCTGAACTGTGACATACTAATACCACATCGATATTCATACAATAAAACAAAGACTCTTCTCAGACAAAGGGCAAACCAAGGCATGAGTAATGCAACTAGCACTAAATCCAAATATAACCTTCTTTTTCCTTTCCAACCTTCCAACACTCCAAACCAAGTAGAAAGTCATCCAAGTACAATCTATGCAATCTCATCATAGAAAACTCGAAGATCTGCAGCTGATCTGCTGAAAATCCATATTGATATAAATGAGACTAAGCTCATAAGGAACTATTTGGACACATGAATAGAGGAAACCATAGTCTAAAATCTATGCCCATGCTACATTGGGTTCGGATAATCCTTGGAACAAAAGACCAAGTTTCTAAAGCACAACTACTCATGACTCTCCAGGATATCCCATCGACCGATAATGAAACTATGATAAATCCAAATCGAGTATACTACTTTCGTTGAGTATATGATAAAAAAATCTTAATGAAAATTGGAAACCCATAGTTGAAGTTTAACTTACCAACACTGTGTCCCTGTACTATCATCTGAACACCTATTAACCATAATCTACCTGAGCTCAAGGAGACCTAATGGGTAACCACAGAGTAGGCTCCACTATTCTATAAATGAAATCCCAATTGAGACAAATCTAAAAATGAAGGATGCAGTCAAGCTCTACAACCCTAAGATGAAATCTCAAGACTAAGTCTAAACTGCATAATCTTAACTACCAAAACCAAACTTGAAGATGGGTAAGCATTCATACTCCAAATCTATCATAACTTCCAAATCGCCATTCTAAGGCATCAAATCCAAAACTGAGCTAATAAGTCTAAACTCATGTCAAATACTCAAATTGACTTGACCATCCAAATTAGACAATCCTCACTAAACCATCTCGAGTCAAAATTAAAATATAGCTGAAGAAAGAAATCATAACAAAGGGTGAACCACTAACTGAAAACACAACCAAACAACTTCATATCTGTTTAAGGGCATGAACCACCATAATTCACCAAAGCTGCAAACTATACTAGTAATAGCAACAACCCTAATAACTCAGAGAAATGCAACCTTAGTTGGAAATTGGGTACTTCAATACTCCATCTAGGAAACAAAACCCCAACTAACCAATGTAGGAAACAATCATATTAAAGATCACCAATCTCCAACTCTCTTAACTCGACGAGAACAAAAATTGCCTTACGACAAAAATAGAGTATGTAACTCTACACTAATACCAAGAACACACCATCGTTAAGAGCCAAACCCAAAAATCTTGAAAGATGAATCTAAAACCTCTCAAGGTCAACATCAAAACCTCTAATCGGAGATGAATTAGACAAATTAGAAAGACAAACACAAAACTTGTCAACCTCAAGAAATGGGGTACACAAACCAGCCGCCAACTCTAAAACCACAATAGAATCACAGAAGAACAACTTGCATTCAATACCATAATACACTCCCCGATTAATCTAGCACAACTAAAAAAAAGGAAAATGACCAACCTCACCTCGCTATAGAAGAGAAATCATCTGATCAAGCTATAGCTACTCAAACCAACAAATAAGAATCCTAATAAATGGAATTCTAACTAGATAACACTAGTCTAATTATCTAACATGAGATAATCGATAACATCAAGCAATGATAGTAATACCAATAGCAATACCAACATCAATATAAGGATAAACGATACTAAAAATGAAAATCAATAGCAAGTACCACTCTAGGGCTACAATAATGCAAATATATTGAGGTTAATAGGACTTGAACCCAAATGGTACACCTATAGGGGAATATATCAATACAAATTCACTCCATCCACTACTAAAAGAAAAAAATCTATAGGGGTAGTTATATAATCATGAACTTTATATCAAAGAACACAACAACTAATATGAACTTATCAAGGCATATAATCATTGAAGGATATGAAAACCCCAATGTAAATACATAAAAATATAAATGTGGAAATAAAAACACACCTATCATGGTGAAATCTATAGTTATGTGCCTGACGGGTGTATGGGAAAATAAATTATAATGAGTCCAAACTTGGACCAATCGACTGAATCATCAATTGAGGTACCAAGTACACTATCTTTAATTGACGGCATGACAACACTATAAGATAGATCTGAATGAGCTCAATGACTAATAATCCCATACCGAGGACACTCTTTAGGCTAGTGACCAATCTCTATACAGTCGTAGCACACCCTACCTGGCGAGAAACACAAAAACACCCTAAATCACTAACCAACTGACGTTGAGAGCCTTTTCTAATACCATCATCATCCTTCCCGTAGTCATAGCCTACATCAAGAACTCTAGGATGGCGAGGAATACATGTTAACTCTATCTAAACAATCAACTCACATCTGGGAAACTCTCTAGACTAATAAACTATCTATCCACAGTTAAAAAAATCTCCTAGAATACTCTAAGTGTTTCCCCTACTAATGTAGAACAACCACCATGGCCTGAAGACCCATACTAAATACTCTATAAGGTCCAATAAGAACTCTACCATCTATGACCAATAATAATGCTCAAACTACACCTCTCAATGAGAATGTAAGCGATCATTGTTAATATAATAAACAACTAGGTTGGGGTCGAATCCCACAGGGAATATGGTATGAACGTAAGTCATTGCGAATTTAATCAACTAATAGTTGGATCTTTCTAGAAACAGGGGGTTTTTAGTTAACAAGTAATTGTTAATCACTTTAGTTTAAATATTTGAAATCAAGAGTTTATAAAAAATCAAAATTATGTTCACTAGGGGTTTGGTACTTGACAGATGCTACTAGTGGTTCAAGATTCTTACAGTAGGTAGGACAATAAGTTATAT
>JAPEIP010000013.1:184097379-184182311 GCA_026120095.1 Capsicum chinense
CACGCATTGAACTGGGCTCACCCATTTGCTGTCTGAAATTAGGTAAACCACTCATGTATCCAACCACTTAATAATCTCCTTCTTAACCACCTCTTGCATTGGTGGGTTAAGACAGTGCTGATTCACTATGGTTGGAATACAATCATCTTTAAGTTGTATTTTATGTATTCAGATGCCAGGGAGAATGCCAATAATATCTGTGATGGTCCATCCTATAGCTTTTTTGTGCCTCTGAAGTACTGAAATAAGTTCGTTTACCGGTTGCTCACCCAGATTAGTAGCAATAATAATAGGTATCATGTTTTTGTTTCCCAAAAATACGTACCGTAAGTGCCTAGATAGTTCTTTCAATTCCAACACGGATGACTCCTCAATGGATGGCTTGGCTGGTAGTGTTGGTCAATTAGCCAGGTTAACATCTATCTTTTTAGGAGCATAAGGATATGAACCCATTCCTGACAGGGTACAAACATTTTCTTCATACTCCTCAATGCCTTTATGATTGAAGTTCATCAGACTTGCGGCTAAAGGCTCGACAATAAGTTGCTCTTCTCTTGACAACTTTTGTTCATCCTCATAATACTCATCAACTACTGAGAACATACTCATATCTTCATGCTGCTTTATTGATTTACACATATCATACTGTACCACTTTATCATTTATCCTGAATAAGAGCTCATTTGCTCTCAAATCAATCAATACACTTTCGATTGTGAGGAAAGGTCGATCCAAGATCATGGGCACCTTGAAGTCCATCTCATAATCAAGAATAATAAAATGTATAGGGAATATGAAGATGGATATCTTCACTAAAACATTATATAAAATGCCAACAGGTTATTTTACTGACCTATCTGCCATCACGGCCGCATGTTGGTGGGTGTGGGATTTCCTAGACCCAACTTTCTATATACAGCTAGCGGCATCAAAGTAATGCTTTCTCCGAGATCACATAATGCCTTAGAGAATTTCATAGTCCCAAATGTATAGGGAATAGTGAATTCACCTGGATCTGGCTTCTTCTGCACTAAGGTCCTTGTGGAAATAGTGCTATAGTGATTGAGATTATTCTTTAATTTGTAGCTTACTACTCTTTTCTTAGTCATAAAGTCCTTCATGAATTTAGCATATCCTGGCATTTTCTCAAGTGACTCAACAAAAGGTACATTTATTGTTAATTGCTTGAGCATTGCCATAAATTTTCTACTTCTTCTCCTTCTCTTTGTCTTTATTTAGAGCATCATCAGAATTATCTATCTTCTCAGACTCCACTGGAATACTTTTATCCAATTTACCATCGAATATCTCATCACTTATAAGTTTACCCACAGAAGGGCCAGGTAATATCTTACCACTTCTAGTGATCATAGCCATGCACGAGCCATCATTCTATGGATTCTAGACCGTATCACTTGGTAACGTTCTGCTCATCCTATGGTTGAATGCTATGGAGATTTGGCTCATCTGCTGCTCCAACTGTTTAATTACGTTGGAGTATGAGTGCACCAACTAACTAATGGTCATACTAGAGTTGCTAGCCTTCACTCCCTTCAACAACTTAACTATCATGTCCTCCATGGACATCTTTTCAGAACTTGTTGAAGTACCCTTATGATTTCCAGGAGGAACATAGAGCCCGCTCCTGTCATTGTTATTCCTCCAATTTCCATGCTCCCTATATTTATAACTAGGCTTATCATAGTAAGTCCAACCTTGATTCCCTTGGCTATTGCCTCAAAAATCCCCCTAATTATTAACATAGTTAACCTCTTCATCTGCATCAGCCTCACTTCTATACTGAGATTGCACATCTTTTACCTTGTTAATTTTGCCTGATAGTAAGTGCTTGGTTAGTAATTCTATCTGTGTTTTAAGGTGAGACATATATTGGTCATGCTCCTTTTCTCTTAAGCAGTGAGGCTGGCCACCACAAAGTCTCTGGTATGCCATGCCTGGCTCTGTTTGGTCATTCTGTCCAGCATCTGTGAAGCCTCTGGGAATGTAAGATCAACAAATGAACCACCAACAACATTGTCTACAATTGTCTTTATAACAGAGTTAAGGGCCCTGTACAAAGTCTCCATCAAATGTATGTCCATCATGTTGTAGTTTGGATACTGTGTCAGCTTCTTTTTGAATCTTCCCCAGGTTTTAGGCACGACTTCAGTTGGGAGCTGCCTAAAGTTTCTAATTTCATCCCTAAACTGTACCCTCATGGAAGGCAAGAAAAACCTTTCTAGGAAAGCTCCTTTCAACTGCCTCCAGTTAGTTATAGAATTAGGTGTCAGCTCATTTAGCCATAATGTTGCCTCCCCAGATAGAGACAATGGAAGCAATCTCAACCGGATAGCATTCTGGCCCACTCCTGGGTTATTAAAATATTTGTAGATGGTGACAAAATTCACCAGATGCAAGTTTGGGTCATCCCCAGGAAGGCCACCAAATAACCCCTTATATTTAGGAGTTGAATCATAGTACTCATAATGTTGAATTTTTCACCAGGTGTCAATGGTGGAGGAATAATTTCACCCATTTCATTTCATCCATTTCATCATAATCATCATTGAGATCATACTAGATTGGCTGGTACTCTTTCCTTTCTTGGAATGAATGGTTCCTATCAACATTATGCCGTACTGGTGCAGCTATTTGCTCTGCATGCCTTGGGTTACTAGGATTCAACAACTCCTTATCTCCCAAATCTTTATCCTCATGGTTTGGATGTCATGCTTGTTGCCCGACATTTTGTATATTCACTTGAGCTCTAGCTAAGGCTGCCAATTTGTCACTCTCTTGCTGTTCTACAATTCTTCCAATTCATTACGATTCCGTATTAGGTAGTAATAACAGTTCTACGAAACTTTTGGTTCTTGGAATACACTATAAAGATCCTTCAAATAAACAAAAACAACAAATAAACGTAAAACTAGCAAATTTGACCAACAGTCAATTAGCACACACAAACTTCAGTTTTCAATCATATTCCCAGCAATGGTGCCATTTTTGATAATGCTCAAACTACACCTCTCAACAAGAATGTAAGCTATCATTGTCAATATAAAACCCAACTAGGTTGAGGTCGAATCCAACAGAGAATATGGTGTGAACGTAAGTCATTTGTAATATAATCAACTGATAGTTGGATGTTTCCAGAAATAGGGGGGTTTTAGTTAACAAGTAATTGTTGATCACTTTTTTTTTAAATGTTTGTAATCAAGAGTTTATGAAAAACCAGAATTATGTTCACTAGGGGTTTGGTACTTGACAGATGCTACTAGTGGTTCAAGATTCTCACGGTAGGTAGGACAACAAGTTATCTTTAGTAAAGTTATGCTTAAATGTCTCTCGACCTACTTAAGCATTTAATTACCTAATCCTCTCGGACCTAGGGAATTTATATTCACTAGCCAGATTTTACCTCAGGTTAACCAACCTTGTTACAACGCTGATTATTAAATGGAAGTTTAGTGTTTCCAAGTCCCTGTTGATAATTCACTTCCCACTATATTTTCTTTCTTTCTCAAGCAAATTAAAGCAGGTGTTATCCATCATTTGCAACCCACAGACAATAATTAAAACATCAGAATTATCAAGGAGTCCTAGCACCTTTCAAATCTTAAACACTCAACACCTTATCAAGACCTACCCCTAGATCTCATAATTCAAATTAAAGGAATTTAGCTAGTTATGACATAATAATTGAAGAAACTAGATGAATTCTTTCTTTGAAAGATAAACTTACAAAAAGATGAATAGAAACTAGAGGTTCTCAGATTAAATCACCAAAGAAAATCCCAATATAATGATTATAGTCTCCTTAAAGTAATTTCTATCTCAAGCCAAAAGAAGAGGGAGAAAAATATCAAATTATCATGTCTCAAAACTCAAGGTTCGGAACCCTTAAGAAAACCCAAAACAAAGCTTTAAATAGTTTACCCTAATTATGGAAACAAAATAATAAAATTCAAAAATTCCTCGGATTAGGTGACGCCATTTGTGATAGCCTATCAGGAGGCAGACTACTTATCACAAATATTGTCAGCTTTCTTTAAGCTTTTGGTACTCGCTGCCTAACACTGACGACAAACGGTGACGCACAATCAGCTCCTTGACGACCTATCCCAAATGTCATCAAGGATTTTCCTTAACTTTTATGTTCTGCCTTAGGCTGACGGAAATCTTGACAACTTATCAGCTCCTTGACTTCCTATCACAATATGTCATCACAACTTTCAACTTAGGCCAATTCTCTGTCTATTGCTGACGATGAAGCTAATAACTTATTGCTGGGATGATGACTTATCATAAATGTCATCTGCCACACATCACCTTTAATTACTTTAGATTGCAGCTCATTTGCTTCCATTCTTGTTGGTTCTCTATCATCTTAGATTCTACTGCAAAATCAAACATAAAGCAATCAAAAATGACAAAAGTTGCTTACGACTTCACAATTATTCTTAGTTAAAAGTCTCAAATATGTTAGCATTAGCTCACACATCAACCACCATGACTAACCTAAGCACTACACATAGTCTGAAACTACATTCAATAGGGGAGATGAATTTTTTGTGAGCTGACTATTGAACCTTCACAGTCGACTTGCCTGCAGATTAACACACCATAAAATAGATTATATTTAAGTAAATAGACAAGTAAATAAATTAATAAAAATAAAAACACATAGATTTATCCTAGTTCAAAATACTTATGTGGTGCCTACTTCAAGTCCCCTTGGGTTTCAAAGTTTCCTTAGATCATTCAATGTAGATCTCGAGTAGAATGATAAGAAACAAGTTCCGAAGAGTTATTTTATTCTTTAGATCTTGTGACACAACTTTAGTTTTTATTAAAAAGTTGTGTCCATCCTATTCTCTTTATGACAATTGTAAACTAGGTAGTACAAAGCCTTATGAGACTGCGATTGAGACACTTTGAGTTTCTTCTTTGAAGTTGCATGAGTGTTTTAGCCTGTTGTCTTTTCTTTTACTGTCTTCAGCTTCTTTTTGCTTTGTCCTTTATAAGGAAACCCAAGATATTTATTCTCAATCGAGGCTTTGAATAGATTCCTTGATTGAGGGGTTGTACCATAAAGTATGTCCATATCAGATATGTCCATATTTGGTGCAACTTCCATAGCCATATATGTCGATATTTGATATATCCATGTAGAGGGTGTGGTTTTATTTCCTTTTTCTTTTAGTCTTGATTGATTTTGTTTGCCATAACCTTAGGATTGCGATCTTCCTTCCTTTGTTATTAATTTTTTTATTCATTCTCTTGCCATAATTTTTGGATTTCGTTGATCTCCATAATTTGATGTTCTTTAATTTTTGGAGCCAGCTTTATTTCTTGCTTCCACTCTGAATTGATTTCCTTTGATCCTTCACATATTCGGTGTATACTTTATGAGATATTCTTCTTACTTTAATATCCTGAAAATATCTACTTATTAGTTTTTACATTATTAAAATGCAAACATAGGAAGCTTACAATATCCCTCTTTTTTTATAATGACAAAAAAGCATTAAATATCATTTAACTTTCCTGTCAAAGTAGTCAGCTTGATCCCCCTTACTTGTAAACACATTCGATGTTCTTTTGTTCATTGATTATCAGTCAACTCTTTTGCATTGATGGTCGACTTGTTCCCCCTGACTCATAGGCAATTTTGATGTTCTTGTCTTTCTCCCACTTATGGCATAGTAAAAAAAGAACCACAGAGCAGCAAAAGAATAATAGACAAATATCAGAGAAATAGCCTAATTAAGCACTAAGTATGTAAGCAAAAAAATTTGATAGATAGTGTGTTAAAACATCTTACAACCTAAAAAAACAAGGGACATGACCCCTTTTAAACAAAAGGTCATCATTCACCACTTAGCCAGAATATACATTAGGGTATTATTCATCTTATGAAAAAATTTGTCATAGGATTGTTTAGTGTTTTTGAGAAAGGGGGAATAGGATTTCTAAATGGAAATAACAAGATCATCATTGGAGGAGTGGACTTAGGACTTGAGGGATTCCATGAAAGTGAATACTCGAGTGAATAACTTGATGCCCTCCTATTTAAACACATTGAGAGCTAGCCCGACCATCCATACGTCAGTGCTGGTACTCTTCCTAAGATATAAAAATTTGGAAGTGGACTCTTGCACCAGCATGACACCATCCTCCACAACTTTGAAGCAATCTTTGATTTTCTCCAATTCCTTTAACACATACAAAGGGGTTAGAAATAAGCTTGCTTACCTTGGGGAGTTTAGATTTTGCATGAGCAGAATATTTCTTCCAGCACTCATTCTCAATCAAAACATAGCCCATACTGACAAAATTTTTTGGAATCATAAGTGGCCATGACTTCCATCAGTGGGTAAGCAGAGAGATCAATATAGCATACAAGAGAATTCAAGTAATGAGAAGGCCATATGGTAAATTGGCAGAGGCGTGACCATCCGTCGCACTTTTAAGAATATACTTACACATCTAGGTTTCCGAATTGATTATGTGTTTCTTAACCAGACAATACAGAACAAAGACATCACGATAGGTAATGTTGCTGAGTGACCCCTTCCTTGGAATAGATGTGGTAGCAATTAGTGTACCGTGATATGATACTTGAAACACATAGACAACTTGCCAATATTGGACGAAGCTAAGTCCTAATCAGATATAATCCCTTTTGCTTATTCAGAAGTTACCTCAAAATCTTTAGGCCAGGTACCATTCATTAAGGAGACCACACCAGAAAAAATTGTATCAAAAACCTTCTCGAACAAAAAATCATTGAGAATTAGTCGTCTGCCAAGCACAATATTTCCATGTACACCATTATCATGAGAGAGGCATAGAATAGCATAGAACATACGAACGAGATCCTCATAAACTACAAGTCTACATAAATAAAAGACCAAGGAAAAATATTGAAACTTAATGAAGTACCTGACATTACAGAAAATGTGCTTCAACTGGTAGATTATAATTATATGATCGGGGACAATGGAATAATTTTTTAAGGCCGAAAAATTATCTTTATAAGAGTATGTCCAGAACTTGTGTATGTCCTTAGGAGTGATGGAGTTTAAAGAGGCTGTTCGAGGTTTCTTGGCGGAGGGAGCCAAGCTGGAAATTGGATGACGTAATTTGATGAGAGTTGACTGTTGAGAATATAATAAGGAATTATCAAAGGACACAGAGATAAGAATACTAATTTTGGAGAGAGTTTGAAGAGGATATTTAGAAGTGCTAGCCATAAAGTAAGTTCTTGTCATGGGAGAGGAAAGGAGTTGGATTTTAAAAGGGCAAAACAGAATAGTAGAGGATAGTTAATAGAATTGTGGGGTAGAAAGGAGTAAAATAGGTGACTGTTGGGAAAAGGGTGATGGAAGAAGATGATGCGGTAAGATGTAAAAGTGACTAATAAAAGTGAATGGCTAGAAATAAAATAGATATGTTAGGAAGGTAAAGGGGTGCAGAGGTGGCAGGGGTTGCATGAATATCAGTTAATATAATGATGACCCATTTTTGGAACCAATTTTTGGTAGAAGAAATTTAAAGAGAAATTTGAAACACTTAAAAAGATATTAACCAAAATAAAAATTAGAGGTCATTAAAACTAAGAATCCCAAATCTCTTTGTAAGGTAACAAAATCTTTCCTCCAACAGGGGTTTTGTAAAAATATCTTTCAATTGATTTTTTGAGTCAATGAACGTTAAAGAAAAGTATCTATTTTCTATATGATCTTGAATAAAATGATGCTTAATATCAATGTGTTTAGCCCTATAATAATGCACAATATATTTTAAAAAAAATAATAGCACTAGTGTTATCACACATCCTGAGAATAGATTCAAATGATAAGTTAAAATTAAGTAGTTGATGCATAATCCATAAAATTTGAGTACCACAATTTCCAACGGCAATGTATTCTGCTTCAATTGTTGAAAGCGCAACTGAAGTTTACTTCTTGTTGTGCCATGAAATTAGGGCATCACCAAGAATATGACACATTCCGCTAGTGCTTTTTTTTATCACTTTTATCCCCTGCAAAATAAGCGTATGAATATTCTACTTAATTTAAATGAGAGGAGAAAAGGTACCATAGTCCAATTTGTTGATTTCCTATTAGATAGAAAATGATTCTCTTGACGGCAGTCAGATTAGACTCTTTGAGAGACAACTAGAACTTGACACATTTACATACGCAATACATAATGTCTAGTCAACTGGAGGTCAAATAGAGTAGTGATCCAATCATTCCCCTATACATCTTTTCATCAACATCCTTTCAAGATGAGTCTGGATCAAGAATCATGGATGGGATCATCAGAATACCATAAGACTCTACTTTTTACGTACCAAACTTTTTGATGAGCTCTTTTGTGCACTTAGCCTGACTGATGAAAGTATGTTTGAGACTTTGCTTAATTTGTAGTCCCAAGAAAAATGTTATCTCCCAATGAGACTCATTTCAAATTCCCCTTTAATTAGGTTTGAGAAATTCTCACACAAAGAGATGTTAGGACTATCAAAAATAATATCATCAACATAAATTTGCAGAAGAAGGAGGTTTAAGTCAAGATTTTGTATGAACAGATTTGAATCAATTTATCCTCTTTGACAATTGTTATTAATAGGAAAGTACTCAATATCTTATACCAAGCTTTTGGGGCTTGTTTGAGACCATAGAGTAATTTTGATAATTTAAAAAAATTGGTTTGGATATGCGATATTTTCAAAATTGGGAGGTTGTTGACATGACCCAACAAGGGGCTTGTCGTAATAGGCATCCCAAGTAGAACCAGGACTAGGGATCACCCCTTGTTATCCAACACAACCACTATTAGCATACCTTGAGTTGACGGAATACCGAAGATATAACAAGATAGCATAACTGGACAAGGGCTGACTTTGGGAAAGGTCTATTCCTAGACCAACCCTTCCAAGTCATCTCATCACACCAAAACGTGCCAACTAAACAATAGAGCAAAACTAATACCAATCCTAGGGCCATAAACTAGTCCATAACCAAATGAATTCCAAAATACAATATGATTATGTAAGATCCAGCAAAATTCTTAGCTTAATTAAGTCATTTAAACTTGTTAAGGGGGTCCCAGACTTTGAAAATTCTAGCTAAGTATTCAGACAAAGGGTTATTTTAGCCTTCGAAAAATGGCAATATTATTTTGTGACCTTTTTGTCCATTAAATATTGATATTTTAGTTAGTTCATGATCAGGAAGGTCAATACGTGTTTTCGGACAAGTTTCAAATTTTTTTAACCTTGTTTAGACCATGTTCGAGTGACCAAAATAATGAGTCGAGCTATATTGATACGTCACATCATCCATCGCATCGACATATAATTTTCCCTCAGATTAGTGCAAATTCTAGTGAATTGATGTAGACACGATGAGACACGTTTTTCATTAAGTTGATGCAAATAATGCAGCGCGTTGGTCTGCCCGTCAATAACACAGTTTCCAGTCATTAAAAGGCTGCATCCTTAGGGTTAATTAAGTTTTTTTCCCACTCTCTTCAACCCCCATAATACGAAATTTAGCCCTCTTTTAGCAAGTTATATTCATTCTTTCACAAATTGCTCCATAATAAGAACCCTAGGTAAATTAAACTCAAATTCAAGGCTTCAAATTCCACTGTTAATTTTCAAGAATTCACCAACTAAGGTATGTGAAGTGTTTATCCAAGGGTTCCTTCCACCCCTGGAGTCCAAGAAACTTTTTTTTTAAACTTCAAGTGTATGGATTTCATGAATTTCATGTTGGGTTTGATTATATTCATGTTTATAATGGTTAATTAGGATTCTAATCCATATTTTATGATAAGTTTCATATGGGATCAATTGACATATATGTAATATCGTGTGAATCCATGTTGAACCCTTAAAATTATGAAGTTGGAGTTGAATTATGATGTTTACTTGTGTTTAATGTTATGCACATATATCATGATCATTAAGTGCCTGATGAATCGCTCATGTGAACCAATAAGA
This sequence comes from Capsicum chinense, assembly GCA_026120095.1. Classification (NCBI taxonomy): domain Eukaryota; kingdom Viridiplantae; phylum Streptophyta; class Magnoliopsida; order Solanales; family Solanaceae; genus Capsicum; species Capsicum chinense. The sequence goes on from JAPEIP010000013.1 coordinate 184,107,401, forward strand.
GAAGAAAATCATCATATGTCAGCTTATGTGTGAATTGTATCGTGTAAGGGTTTGACAAAATGTCATCACGAATGAGTTGTGACCAAGTGCACATGATTATGGTTTTTAAGACTATGTTATGATTTACTTTCACGCTATCGAGTCCTGGGGGTATTTAATATCCAACAAGTTAGCTGTGTACTTAGAGCCAGTGTTAGTTACAAGATAATTTCAGTCATGTTACGATTAGTAGTACTCTCAGTCAATTACAAGAGTCAGGATTAAAACTTAGTAGACTCAGTACTAGTCTAGTCTAGTTCAGTATTCAGTTCAGACCACAGTAAACTCATTCAGTAGTATTCCATCAGTCAATAGAACTCAGTAAATTTAGTAATAGTTCAGTCCAGCCTAGTACATACTAGAAATAAGCTTAGTGTTTATTCAGTTGGGAGTAGGATTCAGCATCGAGCGAACCAAGGGATAGGGACATTCCTGCTAGCAGATGGTTTGACCAGAAATACCTGTGTTACAAAACTACATTGCCAACGTAGGTTGAGATATCTTCCTACCAGATATATGAGGATTGATACATCTCATTTGAATCTTCCTGCCAGTGAGGACTGACAAAAGAGCTTTTTGTCAGATAAGGTTAACTTACTGCTTGCCTCTACCCGTGGCATGGTATTGACACCCTTCCAACTGGGGTTACATGTAGGATCCCAATCTATTTATAATGGGGTATGTCAGTTAGATGATTGCCTCCCATAGTTTTAGTTTCAGATTCAGTCTCAGTATAGAACTCTGTCCAGTTCTACATATTCAAGACTGTCAGTTACAGTCACTCAGCTCAGTATGGAACTTAGTATAGTTCAACAAAATTAAGACTGTCAGATACTGTCATCCAGTTATTAGAAATACAGTATCAACAAACTTAAATATCAGTAAAACAGTATTCAGACACAATATTAAGTGTTACCACGATCTCAGTTACAGTCTACATATTCATGTATGTACTCTTATTCAGTCATACTCATGTTATTTAGTAAGTATTATTCATGCATATGAACCCATGCATTTCAGCATAGCTTACTGAGCATACCAGTATATTCAAAGTACTAACACAAGCTTTTATTTTGCGCTATGATGTCTTATATCATAGGTTCAGATGTACAAGCTCTAGAGTACCCTTAGCATCTCAGATTCTCAGTAGACAGAGTTAGTGGTGAGTTCTCATAGTTCGAGGATATGATGTTTTTTCAGCATTTTAGTTCATTTTCAGTAGTTAGAGTTAGTTAGGGGCTAATCCCATCAACTCCACAGTTCAGACAGTTTAGAGGCTTTCCTGACTAGAGTATTTTCAGATAATTTTTCAGTTTTCAGTATTGGTGTTTAGTTTTGGTATTGTGATACCATATTCAGTTTTTATTTCATATTTGAACCCTAATGAAAATTTCCACCTATTTTTGCAAAGTTACAATATTATTATCCAGTTGCTGCAACAGGTACCAGACATGGGTTAGTTTGTGATCCTTCGGGATTATGAGCACCGTGTAGTGTCCGGGCTATAGACTCGGGGCGTTACAGATTAATCCCAAAATAAAATACGATAGAATAGTTAAAAATTATGTCCAATGATGTCAGATCCTATATAATTTCCAATTTTAAAACCAACAACAATATCGATCCCGCCCATTCCAACCCATAAAAGTACCATAAATCCTCTTACAAAAAGAAGAATATCCAATTGGGACAAGTCCCCAAGCATAGACAAAACCAATATCTAGAAATAAATCAAAATGTCTAAGGATATACATAACATGAAAAGGATCCTTCTACGAAGATGGAATCTCATTACTTCAATCCAATAGCCATCCCTGAGTCAATAACTATCTAGGAGGAGTAGAACGGTCAGTTCCTGCATAGCGTGGGTATACAGTCACCCGAAGATGGGCTAGGGGTGAACGCTAGCATTCTCACAAGATAAGGATAAAATAATGCCATTTATAAAACCAAGTAAAAACGATCCATATGTACACAACCATATATATATATATATATATATATATATATAACCATACCGGGAAAAGGAACTGGGTTTAGCATGCCATTAAAACCTTTACCCGTGGTGTGTAGCTTTGTTGTCATAAACCACCCATGGGCTATATGAGTTCAAAATCCCTTTTTAAAAGGACCCCAGTGCGTGAAGCCAAATGACTAGGGAATAAAACCTGGGATGACTAGTACATCCCCCAAATATAAATTGTGAAATCATGCATACGGTTACTTATACCAAACCTCATATCGGTAAATATAAGTTTATAGTTAGCGTCTCCCTGGGACCTCCAACTTCCATGGCTTGGCTACACACCCCACCATTCTTGACCAATTAAAACCATTACCAAGAAACCAACAAATCTATTAACCATTTATTGAACGAGGATATTAGTACTGGTAGCGTCTTACCGATAACACTTGCTAGTTTTGTCAGTAGCCAACCATATATAGGTTTAAGGGATTCCATGTACCCTTCATGATTTCTAATGAACCAAAACTATGGCTACCAAAGGCCTTTCCAATCCTTTTAAAACCATTTAAACTATTTATATCATTTAGGGTTCCATTACCAAGTTTAAACCATGCATAAGTTCCATTGAAAAACCAATATTATAGTGGAAACATTGTTAAAGGCATTTTATAAAATACATTAGGGACACAGTATTTCTAAAACCAAAGTACATTAGAAAAGAGCCATTCCCATGCAACCAATTATTCAGAAACCACCATTAATGCATATAAAAACAAAATTAAAACATGGATAAACCATAACTAAGCAATTGTAACCATAACTAAGAATTTGTAACTAAAACCCACAAATCATAGTTAAAAACCTAAAAACATACAACAATGAAATCATGAAAACCATTCGTAAAAACCATGCCTTAGTTGGAACTGACAATGAGAGAAGAGAACATGCCTTAATTGACAAAGTAGACGGAGAGAAACCACTAATAAGATCCTCCATTTAGTCCTCTAGTTGAAACCCTAACTTCCTTACCCAAAACACTTTAGAGAATTATAGAGTGCTTAGTAAGAGTTTCTAAGTTTTAATGAATAGAATAATATGTTAAATAGCCTCTCAAGTGAGTTAGAAGTCGTCTGGCCTTATTAAGGTTAGTGTGGAAATGTGTAGATTACCCCCCACTTAAGTTGCACAAAATTCCATCACAGGGGTACAACTGACCCTCAAAAGTCGTACCCTTTGATACGAATGTTACCCACCACTCATATCCTAAGCCATAACCCTTGGACCTAAAACTATCTAATACGAGCCATTCTACCCAAGTCTTATTAACAGGACACAATCTGTTCACCCGTATCCCTAACAAGATAGAATCACAGAAGGTTTGAACACTATAAACCATACAAGTCCCTAATATAACTCGTACCCTAGCTTACGGCTCCAGATGAGCCACTCATACTCAGATCCATCTTAAGTTACCAAGTCTAAGGTTAAGTCAAGGAACCAAATAATCTGTATCCAACCATATGACTCGTAACACCAAGTGGTACCCATTCCACTAACCAAAATCCATCCTACTAACCAACCCTGGTTAGTGTACGATAGAACCATACCATTTGTACCCCAATATATGGCTCATACCCATGAGTCGTATAGGGTCTAGAGATCAAAATTCCATGAAATTTTCTAAGGCATAAAAGCCAAGGTATTTCAGTCTCCCCCACTAGGAACATTCATCCCCGAATGACGGACGATGTTGGGGTAACCACACACATAGTCATATGCATCATCAAATATATTTCCAATCTTAAACAAAGATTTAAAATGTAGAGGTAAAAGTTTTAATCTTTTCTTTAACAAAATCAGAAAAATAAAGATGTATTGAAGACACATATCTTTCGCACGAATCCTAAGAGAAGAAAATAGATGCAGATACTTGGATTTCATGTCCTCCTCCACTTCCCACGTAGCTTCTTCCACCTTATGGTTTCGCCATAGAACCTTAATTGAAGCCACATCCTCAGTCTGCAACCGTCAAACCTGCCTATCCATGATCTCAACTGGGATCTCTTCATAATACAGAGAGTCTAAGATACCCAACCCCTCCAAAGGAACAATCAAAGAAGGATCACCAGGATACTTCCTCAGTATGGAGACATACAATACCGGATAAACTGAGATTATTCTATAAAATAATTTCAACTGGTAGGAAATATTACCAACCCTCTGCAGAATCTCATAAGGACCAACATATCGGGAACTGAGCTTCCCCTTCTTACCCAACCACACTACTCCCTTCATGGGAGATACCTTGAGAAAAACCTTATCCCTAACCTCAAACTCCAAGACTCTTCGCCTAAAATCTGCATAGGACTTTTGGCAACTTTGTGAAGCCTTAAGCCTATCTCGAATCACTGTCACCTTTTCTATAGCCTGGTAAACTAAGTCGGGACCAAGCATATCTGCCTCCCCAAGCTTAAATGAACCAATAAGAGATCTATACCTCCTACCATACAATGCCTCAAAAGGAGCCAGACCAATACTAGAATGATAGTTATTGTTGTAAGCAAACTCTACCAAAGGTAGATGCTTAACCCAATTGCCACCAGAATCAATCAGAGAAGCCCAAAGCATATCCTCAAATGTCTAAATAGTTCTCTCTGCTTGTCCATCCATCTGTGGGTGAAAAGTAGTACTTAAACTAACCTTAGTCCCCAACCTTTTCTGGAAAGACCACCAGAAGTGAGACGTAAACTACGTGCCACAATTAGAAATAATCAAAACAGGTACCCTATGCAGCTTCACAATCTCCGGAAGATATATCTTTGCATAATCCTCTATTGAAAAAGGTAATTCTCATTGGCAAAATGTGAGCAGACTTTGTCATCCTATCCATGATTAGCCAAATTGAATCATATTGATTTCGAGACCAAGGAAGACCAGTAATGAAATTGATATTGATTATCTCCTATTTACATCCAAGAAAAACAATCTCTTACTATAACCCACCAGGTCTCAAGTGCTCAACTTTAACTTATTGACACACCAAGCACTTTGCCAAAAAACCAGCCACATCCCTCTTCATACCATTCCACCAATACACCTACTTGAGATCATGATACATCTTTGTGGAACTGGGATAAACAACATAGCGTGACTCTTGTGTCTCAGCCAAAATCCTCTGTCACAAACCATCAACATCCAGAACATACAACCTCCCTTTGTATCATAAAGTACCATCACCACTAATCTAAAATATCAGCACCTCTGACCAACAAAAATCACCCTTGATTTTCATCAAGACAATATCTAGCAGGGGATTTTACTTGATCTCTTTACCAAGAGATGAACAAATCACTTTTTGTACCATTACATCTCCATCCTTGGAGTCCTAAAGACGAACTCAAAGATTAACCAAGTAGTGAATATCCTTCACTAACTCCTACTTTTCTTTCTCCACATGAGACAAACTCCCCATGGACAACATGTTAATAGCATCAACCACGTTAGCCATACCTGGGTGATAGTGAAGACTCATATTATATTCCTTATGAAGATCTATTAATTTTCTTTGCCTGAGATTAAGTTGCTTCTGAGTGAACGCATACTATAGACTCTAATGATCGGAAAAGATATCCACGTGTACACCATATAAATAATGCCACCATATTTTCAAAGCAAACACAAATGCCAAAAGCTCCAAATCATGAGTAGGATAATTTCTCTCATGTACCTTTAACTTCCTGGATACATAGGCAATCACCTTCCCATGCTGCATTAAAAGACAACCAAGACCTACCTAAGATGCATAACAATATACCATGAACCCATTATTATCTTTCGGCGAAGTAAGAATTACAGTCGAAGTTAACTTATCTTTTAACTTCTCAAAACTCCCCTTACAGGCATCCGACCAAGAAAACTTAACCTTTTTTTGAGTCAACTTAGTCAAACGAGCAGCTATCAGTGGGAAGCCTTCCATGAACTACCTTTAATACCTAGCCAACCCTAAGAAGATCTAGATGTTAGTTAGAGCCGTGGGTCTAGGTGACCTTTTAACCACAACAACCTTTTGCGGATCTACCATGATCCCCTCTCTATAAATATTTTGACCAAGAAAAGTCATAAAGTTTAAGCAAAAATCACACTTGGAGAACTTGGAATACAACTACTTGTCCTTCAAGGTCAGCAATACCACACGAAGGTAATTTGCATGATCAACCTCAATTTTAGAATAAACCAAAATGTCATCAATAAACACAATGACGAAGAGATCCAAGAATTGCCAGAAAATCCTATTCATCAAATCCATAAATGATGTCGGGAAATTAGTTAAACAAAATAATATCACCAAAAATTCAAAGTTCCCATACTGAGTATGAAAAGCCATCTTAGGGATATCCACCTCCCTAACCTTTAGCTGATGATACCCAGACCAAAGATCTATCTTAGAGAAGAACTTGGCACCTTGCAACTAATCAAACATATCATCTATCCTTGGGAGAGGATTCTTGTTCTTGACTATTACCTTAGCCAACTACCTGTAGTCAATGTACATCTAAATGGGACCATCTTTCTTGTGCACGAACAACATCGGTTCACTCCATGGGGATACATTAGGACGAATAAAAACCTTATCCAGAAGACCCTTAAGTTGCTTCTTAAGTTCCGTCAACTCAACCAAAGCCACTCTATAAAGAGAAATAACTATTAGACTAGTGTCCGGAACCAAATCAATACCAAACTCTATTTCCCTATCCGTAAGACACCAAGAAGATCATCAACAAAGACCTTAGGAAACTTATTTACTACCAGGATTAACAGTAAAGATAGACCTTTGAAGCTAGAATCTATAACCCAAAACCAAGTTATAAAGATAATATTTGGAGATTAACCTTCGAGATCTAAGATAAGAAATAAACCTCCCCACATGATATAAGGAACCATCCACACACAATATGACCAGTTCACCAGGGAACCTAAAGATAACTTTATGGGTTCGATAATCTAAGGATGTGTAATAAGAGTGCAACCAATCCATCCCTAGAATAATATTAAAATCCACCATATCAAGTTCAAAAAAATCCACCAAAGTCTTCCTACCACTAACAGATACCATACACCCCTATAGACTCTTTTAGCAATAACCAAGTCACCTACCGGGGCAAAAATAAAAAAGTATCCAAAACAACCTCTAGATTAAAATCAATACATACAGCCATAAATAAGGTCACATAAGAAAGAGTGGGTGCTGGATAAACCAGAAAATAAACATCACGATAAAAGAGTTATAACATATAAGTAATCACATTAGGTAATACCTCATATTCCTTTCGGGATGCCAAAGCATACAACCTATTTTAGCCAATACTAGAGCTAAGAGCAGTAATAGAAGTAGACGCGATACCACCATGTACAGGAGCAGATGATGAAGCTACTAGTACCTTATTTTCTCTCATAGCAACCTTATTAACTGAACAATCCCTTAGCCGATGGCTTGGATGGCCACACTTAAAGTATTTATCCTTTCTTTCATCATAATAACCCCAATGAGGATGACCAAAGAACTAAAAAAATGGGCATAAAGAAATTAAGTGACCCTCACTCACCTAAGATTAGGAACTCAGTGCCCTAAAATTATTACCACCCTGATGACACCTGTCATCTGATTGCTTTGGGTAAGGAGAACTAACAGTAGAGAAAGATCCAAAACACCCTTACTTTTTTCTTTTATGTGCTGCTATCTCAACTAACCTGAGACAGAGCATGTCCCTGATTAGAATACTTGCTCCTCTTACCCTGACAATCTCTGAACTTCCCATTTTTCCTCTTCTCATCCTCTACTTGTTGCATATAAATAGTCAACCTAGAAATGTCTATATATTTAATCAGCAAATCAGTCTTGCTTTCCAAGATCTAATCCCAATTCAACCCAGCAGAGAACTTTCTAATTCTCCCTCTAATGTCAGCCACCAAATTAGGAGCATACCTTGACAGTTGATGAAACTTCAAGGTATATTTCTTGAAAAACATTCTCCCTTGCTTAAGATTCACAAACTCCTCAATTTTTACTTCTCTTAGCTCTTGAGGAAAGAAATGATATAGAAAAGTAGTAAAAAAGGAATCCCAAAAGGACATCACCTCTACATCACCTCTATCCTTATCCCACTAATTGTACTATTGTTATACAATATCCTTGAGTCAATAAGATGCAAAGTTTACACCTTCCACATTAGTAGACTGCATCACCCTGAATATGTTCTCCATCTTATCCAAAAAACTCTAATGATCCTCCTCTACCTTCACAACAGTAAAAGTAGGAGGATTCAGTTTCATAAACTAACCAACCCTTGTGGCCTTAATAAACAACCTACCATATGTATCCCACTTAGCCTGAGCAACAACTAATTTAGCATTAGTATGAATAGAATGGCAAAATTCTGCATTAGTCACCTTACCCTGTGGAGGACTATTAGCAACCAAAGAAACTATAGAAATATTACAAATTGGACCTTGAGATCAAAGACGGACTCCAAATGTAGGACATACCCTATAGATATTATCCCCAGATGGGACTAAAGAGTTTTATTATCTTTTATATTATTGAGGCATGATCTAAAAAGCGAACAACCAAGGATTAGAGAAGAATTTCAGGACTTAGACTCCAAGCTTGAAAATAGAATACCAAGAAAGTGAAATATTCCTTAATGTCTTGTAGCGTCTCTCTTATGAGTGTGATGTAGTGCACACTCTTAAATGAGACTCTACCATAGACGACTTTGTAGACTCTCAATTAAACATGAACCTAAAGATCTGATAACACCTTGACATGAACTGATCAAGGGCCTTGTCGTAAAAGATATCTCATGTCCAACCAGGATCGAGGACCACCCCTATTATCTAACCCAATAACTATTAGCATACCTTTAGTTAGTGAAATACCAAACATATAACAAGATAGCATAATTGGACAATGACTAAGTTTGGGATAAGTTTATTCCTAGAAAACCCGACCAAGTCATCCCGTCATACCAAACTGTACAAACTTACCATCAAGACAAACCATTACCAATACAAAGGCCATAAACCAGGCCATAACCAAATGAGTTCCACAATATATTATGATTAATCCCAAAATAAAAAATATTAGAACAGTGAGAAATTATGTCCAATGATGTCAACCCCAATACAAATGCCAATATTAAGGCTGATACCAATACCAATCCTGCATATTTCAACCCATAGCAGTACCATAAATCCTCTAACGAAAAGAGCAAGAATATGTGGTTGGGACATGCCCCCATCCATAGCCCAAACCAATATCCATAAATAAATTAAAATGTCAACGAATTTCCAAAACATGAAATAGAGCCTTCCAAATAGATGGAAGCTCACCACATAAATCCAACAGTTGTTCCTGAGGCTATCACTATGTTAGATGAGTAAAAGGATTGGTTTCTGCATAGCTTGGGTATATAGTCGCATGAAGACAGGTTAGTGGATGAATACTAGCATGAACTCAGGATAAGGATAAAATAATGCCATTTATAAAACCAAGTAAAAATCATCCATATGCACACAACCATACACACACACACACACACATATATATATATATAACCATGATGGGGAAGGAAGCCAGATTTAGCATGCCATTAAAATCTTTAAATAGGTTGTGAAGCTTTGTTGTACTAAACTACCCATGGGCTATATGGGCTAAGCTCCACCTGTTTAAAGGGACCCAGTGCATGAAGCTGCACGACCAAGGATGAAAACCTAGGATGACTAGTACATCCCTCAAATGTAAAATGTTATATTATGCACATGGCTACTTAGACCAAACATGAAATCAGGAAATATAAGTTTCCCTTTTAGGTCCCCTTGGGGCCTTCACCTTCTAAGATTTAGCTACATACCCTACTATTATTGCCTAATTAAAACCATTACCAAAAAACCAACAAATCCATTAACCATTTATTAACCAGGACCATTAATAGTGGTATCATCATACTAATAATACTTGTAGTTTTATCCATTACCAACCATATATAGGTTTAAGGGATTCCATGTACCCTTTATGATTTCTAATTAACCAAAACTGTGGCCACAAAGGCCTTTCCAATCCATTTAAAATCATTTAAATCAATTATATCATTTAGGGTTCCATTACCATGTTTAAACCATGCATAAGTTCCATTGGAAATTCTATATTATAGTGGAAACATTGTTAAATGCATTTTATCAAACACATTGAGGGCATAGTATTTCAAAAACCAATGTTCATTACCAAAGAACCAATACCAAGTAATCAATTTTCAAAAATCACCATTAATACATATAAAAGCATAATTAAAATATGGGAAAACTGTAACCAAGCATTTATAACCAAAACCCCTAAATCATAGTTGAAAAGCCAAAATCGTAAAATAATATAATCATGAAAATCGTTCATAAAAACCATACCTTAGTTGGAACTAACAATGCGGGAAGAGAACTTGTCATAATTGACAAAGTAGATGGAGAGAAACTACCAAAAAGATCCCCAATTTAGTCCTCTAATTGAAACCCTAGCTTCCTTGCCCAAAAGCTTTTGAGAGAATTATGGTGTTTAGGATGAGATTCTAAGTGTTTATGAATAGAATAATACGGTAAATAGCTTCCCAAGTGAGTTAGAAGTCGTGGGGCCTTATTAAGGTAAGTATGGTAATGTCTAAATTATCTCCCACATAATTTCATAAAATCCCATCATAGAGGTATGACTGACCTTTATAAGTCGTACCCATTGATTTAAGTGGTTCCCACTCGTATCCTAAGCATTTACCCTTGGACCCAACATTGTCCAGTGTATGACTCATCCTACATAAATTATATTGACAACATATGATTCATACCTTTTACCAGTATCCATAGCAAGATAGAATCGCAGAAGGTTTAAACACTGTCTATCATACAAGTCCCTAGTACAACTCATACCCTGGCTTATGGCTCCTGGCAATCCACTCATACACAAATCCATCTTAAGTTTCCATGACTAAGGTTACATGAAGGAACTAAGTGATCTGTATCCAACCATAAAACTTGTACTACAAAGCCATACCTATTCAAGTGACCAAAATCCTTCCTACCAACTAACGCTGGTCAACATACGACTGGACCATACCATTTGTACCCCAACATACAGCTCATACCCAGGAGTCGTATTGGGTTTAGAGATGAGAATTACACAAAATTTTCTTAGGTACAGAAACTAGGGTTTTTAGTTATTTTACAAAGAATTCTTCATGAATAAAACCATTTAATAAGGCATTTTTTAAGTCCATTTAATATAAATTAAATCATTTGAAATTAGGAAAAGCTAATAAAATTCAAATTGATTCTTACATTGCTATAGGGGTAAAAGTTTCATCATAATCAATACCTTCTAATTTGGAGTAGCCTTGAGCTACATACCTAGCCTTGTTTTTGACAACCTTACCTTCTTTATTTTTATTGTACACCCATCTAGTCCTAATTACTGAGTTGTTCTTGGTTCTTTCAACTAGATTTCAGATTTGATTTTGTTTGAATTGGTTTAACTCTTCTTTCATATCCTCAACCCATGATTAATTTTTGAGTGCCTCATTGGTGTTCATTTGTTTAATTTAATATATGAGGGTACCAAAATCTTACCTTCTCAATAAAGCTCTTGTCTGCACCCAGTCAATTTGGTTCCCAATGATGAAACAATTTGGATAGGTAGCACTGTGTTTTCTTTCTCTTGGAATGCTTGATTTGACTATTTCCATAGTTTTACTCTGGAGGGGATGTAATCAACTTACCTTGAGTTAGTAAGGGAGATGTGCTAGCATTGTCTCCAAATTATGGATCACTTACATGTTTTTCATTAATAAATAAGCTCATAGGAGGGTGATTAGTTTCAGAAAATACAATTTGCATAGATTCTTCAACGCACAGTGTTCTTTTATTATAATCCCTATAAGTATGACTATTAAGAGAGTATCAAAGAATAATACCTTTATTACTTTGTTGATCAAATTTTCCCAAGTTATTCTCACTATTGTTGTGGTTGAAGAGTTTCCCTCTAAAAAGATGAAAGTAGTTGGTATTTGGCTTTATTCCTCACTATATCTCATAAGGAATCTTCTTTAAGATAGGTCTAATAAGACATCTATTAATGATGTGACAAGCTATGCTTACCGCCTCTGCCCAAAAGTAATCTGGGAGATTGTGATATAAAAGCTTGGTCCAAGAATTTTCTTGGAGAGATCGATTCTTTTGATCCACTACACCATTTTTTAAAAGAGATCGAGGTAATGTGTAGTTCTGAGAATATTTGTTGTGGGCGTAGTACTGCTTAATAGCCTTGTTTTTAAATTCTTCTTTGTTATCACTGTGAATATAGGTGATGAGGTATCCAGATTTTCTTTGTACTTTTCTACAAACGATCTCAAAATTTATGAAAGCCTCATATTTATGAGTGAGAAACATTACCCATGTAAAATGAGAATAATCATCAACACTAACGAAGATATCTTTTTCTACCAACACTTGTGATCTTGGTGGGGCCAAATAGATCTATGTGGATTATTTGAAGAGGATTGGTAGAAGAGACAATGTTTTGAATTTGAATGATATCCATGTCTGTTTATCAAATTGGCAGGCCTCAACAGATGTGAGCTTTTTCAAACTTGAGTTTTAGCAGACCTTTCACCAGTTCTATTCTGGACAGTTTCTCAATGATAAGCATACCAACATTCCTAAGTTTTCTATGGCACAACCAAGTGCCATTGGTTTACACAATGAGAAAGGTTATGGTAGAAAATTTAGGACTATGTAGAACATAAATATTATAAATATGTTCATCGATGAGAGAGATGTTTATTTTATCATGCTTGATAGAACAAATTTATGATTTGAATGAGACTCTAAAGGCAGCACTACATAATTGACTGATACTAAGCAGGCTATGTTTGAGGTCATCAACAAGATACACTTCAATAATTGCACACGAAGAGTTGAGATTTACTGAGCCAACTCTTACAACATTGCCTATAGCATTATAACCAAATCTGACCGGTCCTCCATCGATTTTATTTAGAGCATAAAAAATTTCTTTTTTTTATCAAATATGTAGAAGATCACTGTAGATGGCCCACATTCCCTTTTTATAGCTTTTGTGGACATATTCCTGTAAAATAAGAAAATCAATATTATTTAGGTACCCAAGAGGTCTTGGGTCCTTGCAGGTTAGATGAGCTTCCTTTAGGCCTCCAAACTAACACATTTTAGGCTTTTGTCTGAAGGTGTAAGATTTGTGCCCTTTTTGTCCATAGGTACAACACACTGGTCATTGAGAAAAAAAAAGAAGTTTTGGATGATTTAACCAATCTTTATGAGGTACATGAGTTAGTTTTAAAAGAATTTGATCTCATAAAATTGTGTCTGTGTGATTTTTTAATGCTATTCAATTACATTTTTACGTTATCAAGTTCTTCATAAAGTAAATCAATTTCAATTTGACATGCTTCAATTTCAACTTGACAGTTTCTTCGTTCCTTTTCGAGTTTTTGTTTAAGTTGCCCTTCTTAGTTTTTTTTTCTCTTGAGCGAGTTTATTATATTCATCTATAACCTTTTAAAGCTTGTCGGTTATCATATAAAATTAGATACAAGATGTTGCAATTATAATAGTCGTGTGTTTTAGCTTGTTGATTCACCTTTTTCCATGAAACACATGTTGGTTGCTTCTGTTTCATCTTCGATTTTACCTCTATCACACCAAGCTCCAAAGATTTTATTCTTTTTAGACGGTATTTTTCTTAATTTAGAAGAGTTATCTTTAAAGTGGATAGACCTTTAGCAGTGATAACAATGATCATAGTTTATAGTGGAATCACTATTTTTGGCTTCTTGGTATATTTTCTATCTCTGTCTCATAATTTGACTTAATCCACGATTTAAGACATCTCTTCGATATTTTCTTCTTCCAGAATGTCCTCTTTTTCAGTTGATACGACATTGAAGGATATTGGTTTTAGCTTTTCCTCTTTGTGGGACATGTTGATATAATTTTGTTTATAAGCAATGAGATTACCTCATAGTTCATCATATGTAATGTTATGAAGATCTTCATCTGCAAAAATGGCATCCTTGGTTTACCAAACTTTTGGGAGACTTCTGACTAGCTTCCGGACTTGCAGGCTATGTTGATAGATCATACCCAATAATTTCAGCTCGCATATGATTTTGCTTTATCTGGAAAACATTAGTTAAATGTTTTCATTTTCTTCCATTTTGAATACCTCATATTCATTGACTAGGGCAACAATCTTTGAATTTTTAACTTTGATAGTTCCTTCATAGTTTAGCTTAATTTTGTCCCACATTTCTTTTGTAGTATCACAGGTTGATATAGTGTCGTGCTTTTCTCCACCAACTGTATAAACAATTAAGGTTATAGCTCATTCATTAGTTTGGATTACCTCTTGTTGTTCTTTGGTGACCTTGAAGCTCTCAAGGTCTTCTATTTTAGTACTGCTCGATTTTTTGTTTTTTGTCCTTTTGCTTATCCTTGAGTCATGGAATTGGCTTTGGTTTCTTCTTAATGACAATCCAGGATTGGAAGTCATTTGATTAGACAAAGATTCTGAATCTGTTCTTCTAGTAAGAGTAGTGTTATCGATCAAAATATGGTGGTCTTGTGGAGAAATAATTATCTTGAAGAAGATCACCTGGAATTATATAGTTTTCAATTTGATATTTGTTTATGTGTGATTAAGCAACACTGTTAGTGATACCTACTCTAATACAAATTGAAATTCAAGAGAGGGGCTGTATTGAAATTTTTTTGTGAGTCGACAATTAAACCTTCATAGTTGACTCGCCTGAAAATTTACACACTTCACAAAATAGATTAGATTTAAGTAAATGTCAAATAAAATAAATGAACAAAAATAAAAACACACAAATTTATCATGGTTTGTAACACCAATGTTGTGCCTTCTTACAGTTCCCTTGGGTTTCAAGTTTCCTTAGATCTTTCAAAGTCGGTCTTAAATACAATGATGAGAAACAAGTTCTAAAGACTTATTTTGTTCATCAGATCTTGTGAAACGGTTTCAGTTTGAATTACAAAGTTGACTTAATACTATTCTTTTTATGACAATTGTAAACTAGGCAGTACAAAGCCTTATGAGACTAAGATTGAGACACTTTGAGTTTCTTCGTTGAAGTTGTGTGAGCGCTTCAACCTTTTTTCCTTTCTTCTATAGTCTTTAGCTTCTTTTGCCTTTGTTCTTTGTAAGGAAAACCAAGAGAGTTCTTCTTAATCAAGGATTTGAATAGATTCCTTGATTGAGGGATGTCACCATAAATTATGTCCCTATCAAATATATCTATACGTGATGCAACGCCCACAACTATACATGTTTACATTAGATATGCCCATGTAGACGGTGTGGTCTTCTTTCCTTTTGCTTTTAGTCTTGATTGATTTAGTTTGCCATAAGTTTGGGACTGTGATCTTCTTTCCTTTGTTGTAGTTTTTTATTGACTCTCTTTCCATAATTCTTGTATGTCGTAGATCTCCATGATTTGATGCTCTTCCATTTTGAAGTCATCTTTCTTCTTGAGTCTATTCTGCATTGATTTCCTTTGATCCTTCATATCTTCGAAGTATACTTTATGTGGTATTCTTCTTTTTTCAATATGCTGTAAATATCCACGTATTAGTTTCATCATTATTAAAATGAAAAATATGAGGCTAGCATGAAACACTTCCGGCATAGAGCCAAAAGGCTACACGTGAAGCTAACCTCCACCAGAAGGATCCTCACTATCTAATGGAATATCAAAAGCACTACATTGATAGCATGACCTCTTACCTCCATCTCTTTAAGTCTCAATATATGCTCTTCTTGTGTCCCTCCAATGATTAACAACCTAAGAGAAGGAAGACCTAGTTGCTATCACGAGCTTCGATGCCAAACAGAGTGACGATGCTAATCCTTTAATAAATCCATTCACCATGACTTGCTCAGAAGTATATAACATAGAAATAAGCATGGCCCACTCTATAAGCCTAATCTCGTACTCTAAAACTGATAAAGAGTCCTAATGAACACCAACAAACCCAACTCGGTCATGAGAACTACTCGATGATCGGAATATCATCCCTAGTTATAAGGGATTTACGAAAAGACTCGAGATCCCCAATGTTGAACCTTGTAGGGCTGAAGTAGTCATGAGCTCTATTGGAGCCTGAGCCGGCCATAAATACTTTATCTAATGCTGAAATTTCCTACATCCATGGCTAAATCTTTTATGTCACTACACGGAATCTCTGGATGTGCATGATGAAGTCCCATCTATATCTGCTGACAACCTCTCATCATCTATCTAGAACAAAACAGAGTTAAAGAATGTGTTTGAGGCTCATAGAAATATGGACACACAACAAGGAGTCTAGAAATGAATTTCATAAGAATGACTTGTAGCCTCTCAAAGATAGGTTATTAATGTTTCTAGACCTATTCGCAGGACTCTACCAAAAACTTACCTCTTGTACCAATACATCGGTGAACCTATGCTCTGATACTAATTTACCACAACCTAATTACTCAAGTTATGATGGTGCCTGCTATAAACCCCTAGTAGGAAAGCCAACCTCTAGTCAAAAACTAGTAGTAACATACTACCAATAGAAATGGAGAAAATAATATGGAATAATTATAGTGAAAGACTAACATACATAAGATAGTCCCAAATCTTGGTGGAATCAAAACCAGAGCTTTTCATGTAATCAAGATAAAAAATGAAGTACAAGAGAATATACTGATACAACCTATCTTTGAATACTACATAGAGACTAGTATAGTACCTAAGATAGAGAAAAGTAATACTCCAAACGTGGGGAGATCATCCTATGTGTCCGAACGATAGTTGCCCTACACAATGCACAAAACACCGATGATAACTAGCACTATGATCTGTAGGTTGCAGAAGTGTAGTATGAGTACCAAACATATGGTACTCAGTAGGCACTTGCCAATTGAGTTCCAAAGATTATGCAACTATATACAACATATAACCAAAAATAGAAAATACATCCAAATATCCAGTAATGCCATGGTAAATCTAGTGAAATTATACGGATAAACTATCCTACTCATATCCATGAACTAACATAATAAGGCTAAGTAAGTATTAAGGATGAACTATCCTATTCCATCAATACTCAGGACCCTCAACACTATACCATATATCACTGACAAAAATATGATTAAATCGTCAAAGAAGAATATACAATAACATACAAAGCCAGGGAATAAATACACAATTTGAATAAATAAGGGATGGAAATGAGATATAGTAATAAAATAGCTACATATAGATAGGTATACATATATAGATAAACAAGGTCAACCAGAGGTTCAACCTAAATCATCAGATTAGCATTTTAAGGCCTCATAATCATACAGGGAACTAATACTAATGATTTTAGGTTCTAAAATGATAATATCAAACCATGGAATAGTCATACGTAAATAAAATAATTGTAAGAGAAAAGAATCAAATATATAACTCAAATCTCACTACCTATTAATTAGCTAAGCTACCACAAACTAGCCATAAAAATGATCATAATATAAAACAATAGCAATAATAGTGCTAATAACATGCTAGTCTAGGTAAACATTACCTAACCAAGCATTTTATATATCCCCACCACCAGAGGCTAAGATAGTTTTTATAAAAATACAATAGACCACAAGTTATGCTCATCACCTATACCTATGCAACCCCCATAATGCTAATAGATATAGGCACATGCTGGTGATAAACAATGCACATGCAAGAATGACTGTGATGATATAATGCTTGTTACAATGAACAATCTATATACCTCAAAGTAACCAATTGTATATACCTCCTACAGCTCAATAGCTCGCAAAGACAAGACCTACAATGACTACCCTTCTACGGCACAATGACTCACGATCGAAGGGGTTTCTAGTGGGTCCAAGAGCATTAAACTACATTGACATGGTCTCGATAAAGGATTACAAACTATCATCAACATCATAAACACCATTAACCTTCTTCATCTAGTATTGAAGAGGTGTATATATATGTATAATAAATACATGGACTTTGAACTGGGGCCAAAAGAGTGTAAATTTGCAAATCCATTTATCGGGGTAAACTATGAGACTAAATAATCATTAAGTTGTAGAAATGGTCGATAATCTCTCACGACTGAAGTAAATAGTGGTAACAAAATCATTGACCAAAATCTATCTCAGCTAAATCATTAAAACACCATTTTCAATCTTAATGCATATAAGTCATCCATTAAAATGGTACGATTATCGTTATGAAGAAATTTGTTTTAAAGGTGAAAAGTGGGCATCAATCCCATTTTAGGAAAAATCATTGTAAAATTATATTTTAGTTGAAATCGTACCATTTACCATTTTAGTGATCATGAGTGTACCAAATATATGCTTTCCATCACTAGTATTCAAACAATGTAATCATAAGAAATAACACGTCTACAAATAATGGCCACGTCCTTTGCAAGGATTGCCTATTTTTTTGAAATCCAATCAATATCATAACAAGGCCTTTGTCCCAATAACATATATACATATCTGACATATCCATAACATCATAATTTGGGAACAACTATTAAAATCTACCTATTATGTAGGAATCTTATGCTAGGGTTCATTAACCTAAAAATTACCTAAATACTAGCTACCTGGGGTAATAGAAGACTAAAAGCATAGTAATTATTTTACCTTACAGGTCAATTTACCCATATAATCCCCAAACATCAATATTCTAAATTAAGTCATGTTATTCTAAACACAATCAATCTTAACCTTCTCATTTACATACAATATATAAAATACATCATCTTGTGTAGTAGATTAGACAGAAGCCTACCTTGATACCAAACTGTAAATCCTTAAATCACGCCCAAATCGTCCATCTTCACTCCACAATCTCAAATGTTGTCACTTAATCAAAATTGTAATTTGTGTGTCATTAGGAGTAAAACAAGACCCATATTCCGATATTAAGGGTCGGGTTAAATTTCTAGACAAGAACAGGCCTGTGGGGACCATAAATGGAATCAAAAGATTAAACCTACCATGAGGTTCCTCGAAGGATAATTAATGTTTGCTGAAAAATTCAACACAAATACGACACAGATTAAGTCTCAATTCAACCCTCAAAGTTTAGGAATTTAAAGCCCTAATTTATATGAATTTATCATGAATTTTTATATAAATCAAAAGGAAATGAAAAAAAGGATTAGGCTAGCTTATCTTAACTTATTTGGATGATTCCCTACTCTTTTACTCTCTTTGAGCTCCCAACTTGGTGTAAAATAGTGGAAAGAATGATGGGGAAAGTAGGTCAAAAAATTGGATTAAATAGGGTTGGGAGTCACAATTGTGACTTTGATATCGCGAACATGATCTAGAAAAGGGGAATTCGCATGTAGCAATCACAATTTTCTCATTGCGAATAACTTCTAGCAAAAGGGGAAATTGCAAGGAGCAATCATAATTTTCCTATTGCAAATGCTATCTAGCAGAAGATGAAATTGCATGTCACAATTGTGATTCTCCCATCATAAATGTGGTCACCCCACTGACCTGATGCACAAGATTTTGCTAAGCCCAAAATGGACTTTGACTCTGTGTTTGGCATTCGCCTGAAACCCTATTCGTGCAATTAAGTATGCCACCTTAATAGAACTGTCAAAACATTTATCCGATATTATTTTGACTTATTGTGGGGCCTACACCTATAGTTCAATTTTTCACACAATCTGCTCAATAGCCCAATATGAGTTTGCAAGCCTCAAGACCTAAACCAAGGGTCCCTTAGCCTAAAATCATTATTCCAAAGTTGGTGGCATTGTCAGAATTCTCATCCAAGGTCATTTACTAAGAGTTTTGGTACATGACCTAGTACAAAATAGGGAAGACTCAAAAATAGGAAAATGAGTCTAAAATCCAAATGAATTGTACAATCACTGAATCAACAGTTTCAGTATATCATAAATGACCTATAGCTACTGTGGGAAGAATAAAAATGCGAAAATTCATGAAAATTAAGGAAATCACTTAGAGGGTCATTACATACTAATCTTATTTTTTTTAAGAAGATCCTGTTAAACAAAGTCTAATTTTTCAGGAGGGTCTTTCTAAACCTATATTTTTTAGCAAGGGCCTATTAAACAAAGTCTCATTATTATAAGAGGATCCTGCTAGTCCTAGACTTTCAAGAATGGCCTATTAAATGAAGTTCCTTTTTTTCAGGAGGTCCTACTAATTATATTTTTTCAAGAAGGTCCTGTCAAATGAAGTCCAACTTTTTCGGACAGTCCTACATATCCAATTTTTTAGGAAGTTCTTGTTAAATAAAGTCCTATTTTTTCAAGAGAATCTTGATAATCCCATAACTAGGAGGGTCTCAATAAATAATCCAATTTCTAGGAGGGTCCGGAATAGAAAATTAAAGTCCTATTTTCAAGAAGGGCCCTGATAAGACCATTCTTCACAAGGGTCCAACTAGTTTAATGTAACACCCCATAGCATTTTTGACTTGATACCAATTTTAGTAGTGCATATAGAGGTAATAACCTGAAATTTTTCTAAGTGCTTAAGAATTTAGCCATATTTTAAATTGACTTTCCATGAATTTTAAATTGACCTTCTCGACCTCGAGACTTAGATTTTTGAGTTGATTCATATTTAGGAGTGTAAAGGGGATGTATTGAGGGAGTTTTGGATTATTCAGATGAGGTTTAAGACATGTTTCGATACCTAAAATAGAAGGTCACTCCAATTGACGTGCATCTCAGTGCTTATAACGGTAAACCACTTTGTGCTTTGTGGCATGACCCCAAATTGGGTTTCTATAGAATATTTTAAAAACAAAGAGGCAGTCTCATCTTTTCCCTATAGCCTCAAGTCATGAAAAAAGAAGATTAAAATGTTTATAGGGCATTATAGGCTCAAAAGTGATTAGTTTTCCTCATAAAAACAACCCTAACCTTCCTTCCGAAAGATCAAGAATCCATCTTTAAGTTCAAGATTTCCAAGAAGGAAATCAAGATTTAGGTCCTATTCCTCAAACTAACTAATCTATGGTACATAGGATTTTCCTAAACTACATGGGCATGGTGAAATAATTTTAATAATGTTGTGACTATTGAGATATCATATATTTATAAAGGGTTCTTGAATTTCATTAAAAACATGCATTATAAACTCTTTCATTGATATAATGTTTTGGTCTTGAGGCCTTTCCCTAATTGTATTTGTACTCGTATATAAGTCTGTATGTGTTTTGAGTTTGAATGTTTAAATTGAGAGCATGAACAATTATAATCCCTCTATTGTTATAAAGCCTTTTATTTTCATATGTTTTGAATCATTTGATTGCATATTTAGAAGCATGATACAAATGTCTTTACTATTGGTTAAGACTTGATTTTTGTTATAAAGTGAAGAGAGGGTGTTTTCTTGTTTATTAATGTTCAATGTAACAATTGAAAGAATTTGTAACACCCCAAATCTGGTAGTCGGAATGCTACATAGTGCTCATGACCCTGAAGGTCCACAAGCTAACCCATGATTGATATCTGTAACTGAGCACTGGATAATACATTGTAAATATGCAGACTATAAGTTATAAGGTCATAAGGTTCTAATTTGAACTAATACTGAATATAATACAATGTCTGTAATAGGGTATAAATATACCCAAAATTAAAATAAACTGTCTGAACACATGTAGTAGTCTTAAAGCCTCTAAATTGTCTGAAAACTATGGAGTTGATGAGATATGTACCTAACTAACTATATACTACTAAAATAATAAAGTTATAAAATAATTATCCTATCCTTGAATGATGAGGACTCACTACTAGTCTGGCTGCTGAACATCTGATCTACTAAGGATGCTCGGGAGCTCGTGCTTTTAAACCTATGGTATAAAATACCATAGCGCAAATACATCAGTATGTTGAATGTGCTGGTATGAAAGTGAGGTAGGCTAAATTCAAGGGTTCATATTCATGAACAATAATAATTGATTGTATAACATGAATGTGAGAATACATGCATGAATACATAACTGTAACTGAGATCATAATAATGCTGACTCATGAATTCTGATAACGTGGATTTATTGATATTTGAGTACTGATACTAGGATACTGAATGACTAAGTATACTAAATACTGAGGAACTAATGTCATATTACTAATAAAGGAATGACTATTTCTAATAGTTCTGATTACGAAAAACTAGTCTGATTGACTGTATCTGATATTCCTAAAACTAAATGTTGATAACATGGGTTTCATATAATTAATATACTATTATCTTAGTTCACGATAACATGATTATTGAGTCTGAATATTAATAACATGAGTGACTTTATCTGACAGTCCTGGATTTCTGTAGAACTGAACTAAGTTTTATTACTGAAACTAGATCTGAAACTAAGACTGTAGGAGGTAATCATCTAACCGACATGCACCAAAACTGAACTGGTGGGGTCCAACCTATAACTCCAGCTGGAAGAGTGTCAGTACTATGCCACGGGTAAAGACAAGGTGTGATCATACCCTCTTTGACGGGGAGCTCTTCCTTCAACCTCTCCTAGTAGAAAACTTAAATGAGATGTATAAATCCAAAAACACATCGGGTGCCTCTTAACCTATGCTAGCTACGTAGTTCTGGAACACAAGGATTACTTCTAAGGATCACACCCTCCACTGCATAATAAGTGAGTCCCCATCCTTGGGTTCACTCAGTGCTGAATCCTACTCGAAATTGAATAGACACTGAACTGATAGTAATGGTATTATTTAGTGGTGCTAAATTGAGTTCACTGAGTTTCTTTGACTAATAAAATACTACTGAGATCTGATGACTGATGGAGCATACTGAAGTTACTTAGATTTCTAGGAACACTGAGGTTGCTGAGATTACTGAGTACTGATGTTACTGAGACCACTGAGGTTACTAAGATTACTGAGTAGGACTAGACTGATACTGAATTTACTGAGTTTTCCTGATCCATAAGACTAATTGAGTTGTAAGGATCATGGCTTGACTGAGTATATCGTGAAAACATGACACTGGCTCTAGGCACACAACTAAATTATCGGGTACATGTACCCCCAAGACTCGATAGCATGAAAATGACACAACATAACACTTCTTGAACACATGACCAATATTAACAATTAATAATACATTAATTTGGGGATTTCATGAAGCAAATAGTTATCATAGTATTGTACATGAAAGGAATTGCATATAAACATGTCATACTTTCATCAACCTAATCTCATGGACAATCCCTCAACCATTCATAATGCACACAATATCATGGAAGTTATTCTTAGTCATAGGCTAAAACATACACTTATCACTTGGGTGATAATTAAGCTATAATGCATAATTTTTATTCTCTTAGGGCATAGGCATGACCATCAAATTAATACAAAAAACTTCATATTTCAACTCAATTTAACATGTTTCAGACCACATACTAGCATAGGTTCTTGAACAATACACAAAGATTCAAACCTGAGAATTATACAACCATAATCACATGAACATAATCAACCCACAACAAAATATTCACAATACAAGATTTAAAAATTTATTCTTGGTCTTCATCGGTGAAAGGAATCCATGAATAAACACTGTGCATACCTTAGTTCTTGATTCTATGAAGATTGATGGAGAGATTTTTGAATTTGAATCTTGGATTCGAATCCTTAATTTAAAACCCTAGGTTGTTCTTGAGAGAAATTTGAGAGAAACAATATATTTTGGGTGAATAATAGCTGAATCATGTGTTATTAGGTATATGTAGAGGTGAGAAATTGACCCTTTTAACCCTTGGATGCGTATTATAATTCTATAAAAATTTCTCGACCTAGTCCCTTGGCGCAACGCGGCGCTATCGCGCCGTCATTGGAATTTGAAAACTCTAAATTTTATCCTTGGTGTGAAACTCCATAATCACGAAGTCTCACTAGATTTTGATGATTGCCATTTTGGTTGGATCTACGACGCGTTAATGGCTCAGGTGGCACATTGTCTTACTAAAATAGCTCTAACTTTTCGCCCGGGTGTTGGATTTAGACGAATTTGGTATCAGTGAAAAGCTTATTCAATTTTCCACATGATAAAAATTGAAAATATTTAAAATAATACATTTATAAAATTGTATTAATCTTTGAAACAAGTATTTAACATTTTTAGAATGATTTTAAGCTAGGTCAAAGTTCAAGTTATTACAGAATTACACAGGTTCTATGTAAGAATTTTCCACCACATGATAAATAATTTAAAAGAGAGTGTGTTTGCATGAGTTTTTACAAGTTCATAAACTAATAACTCCTATGATTTGATAAATCTTTGGGTGGTCATATACATGTTTTTGAATGATAAGAGAGGATACAATGTTGTATGATATGAATAACTTGAAAGTTTGGGTGTAACATTACACAAAGTTCATATGCCCTTAATAAAATAAATATAGAATATATTTTTTAAATCATGAAGCATGTTCCTATAGAACTAAAATTGGGGTTAAAGAGAGCTATTTGGTTACCCAAAGAAGGCTGGAGTACAGACAACTCTTAACCCAAAATTGTGTTTTGCCGATATGGGTTTATGATGTCCTACATTAGGGATTTTATACTTTCAATTGCTTTGTGACATAGTATGAATAATAAACTTCAACCCTTGCGGAAAACTTGGGTTAGGGGCTTAGACACCGAGTTAAGGGTAGACTCTATATAGCCTATGGATAAGTACATTTGTAGGGTGTAATATCTAGCTCAAAAGTAAATTAAAGAGTGGTTCATGGCTTCAAAGAAATGTTTTAAAATTATTTAAGTATGCCCATGTGTTTTACTATATCATTGTAAACTGTTTTATAAATTGTTGTCACTTATATTGTATAAATACATTATTTTGGATTTCTATGTATACCAGTAATCTTTATTGACCCCCTATATTTTAGGTTTTGAGGCACAGTTTAGCGGTTCTGCTAAATAGTATATTGTTATTGGACATTCAGAGTTGGTGAGCCTCCCTTACTTTGGAAAACATCTTATTCACTTGTGTTGATCTCATTTGATTTTAGTTTTTGATCAGACTAGGGGCCTTATCCGGGTCATCAAATAGAGGTTTTTTCCCTTCAGTTAAAAGAGATTTTATAGACAGGTGTTAGATGGATTTCAGTCATATTAAACTTATGCCATGTTATTTTATTGATATAATCAAATAACTATGTTACAATTTTATTTCTGGACTTTATAGTTATAGACTATGCATATTATTGACAGTTAGAAGAGCTCTCTGGCCTTCATGGTTTTGGATGCCTATTGCGGCCAAGGCCTAAGATCTGGTCGTGACCAACATGGTATCAATGCATAGTTCATGGTCACAGAGTGTCTGCAAAGTCATGTTTAGTAGAGTCTTGCTTATTCTTATGTGGTGCAGCACACTTATAATCAGGAGGCTACTGGACATTTAGGACTTGTTTCTTATTCTTTCATACCTTAGTTCATGATATAGTGTCGTCCATAAGAAAGTTATTCAAATTCTTTCCTTGTTTAATTTTCATGGGCTTTGCCTCATTGTCGAGTTGATACAAGTCCTAGCTCTCCCAGTGGTTCTATCTGGTTAAGTTATCCATAAGGTTATGAGATAGCACAAGGACTTAAGTAGAGTCCATTAGTCTTTCAAGTTGTATTAATTCGATTTTATACCTTTATTCTAATGAAATCATGCTTTTCAACCTGAGGTCCAAATTATAGTAAGTCCCCTTTCAAAATTCATGTTTTAGATGTCATTTATAAGGGTAATGATATGTAGCATAATATTAGAACTGTATTTCCACTCGAGTAGTAGTATATGTTAAATTGTCATGACCCATTGGTAGTGAGATAGTCCAAAAGCTGGTAGCATAAAGTCATAAGGTTAGTAGTCAGAGTAAGGGTGACTTTTGCGTAAATAAGTATTTTTAGTTGTATAACCCTTTTATTGAGGGGTGGTTTTTCCTTTTATGGTGGTTGGCTAATCTTATATCAAGATTTATAGATTTTATAGCAGTTGTGAATGAAGTGTTTGGCTATTATTATTATTGGTTCAAATTAGGGAAGGAACCTAGAGTGGATAGTTATAGAGGTTATAGAAGTCAGCTATAGGTTGTGAATAGAAAAGGAAAGACTAGACAATAAGTTATCGATAGAGACTCATTAGTGTTTATGGAATTTGGTGATAGCAAGAATGTATGCATGGGTAAGTAGACTTAATGTGAGAAGGTATGTAGTGGATTTTGAGGTGTAGTAGTAATGTCATGGAGAGGATGTGATTGTAGGTAATAGTTAAGTGAAATTCCCTAACTTGATGGACCAGTATAGTGTGTGGCATTCTTTATCGGTGGTACATGATTGATTGTATACTATTGGCCTGAACTTGAGATGTGGGTTCTAGTAAAGAGGATAATAGATTAAAATTAGTGATATATTATTTGTAGGAATAAATTAATAGGCTTGATTTAAAGTGTGAAATAGCATAGGTTGGAAACTAGTGGAAAAAGGAGTGTATAATTGTGATATTTATGTACATGAGGACTAGTGTTAAAATGATGAATTATGGTTGAGTCATTAAGTGAATAATAGCATGAGTGTATTATAAGTTGAACCTAGAGGTAGCATGTTGTTAGATAAAGTGTGATATGTATGAATGTCACGTGTACCTAGATTTTATTCTCGATTCTCATAGTGTGGAGAAGTCAAATAAGTTGTTATGTGATGTTCATTAGAGCTTAATGGAGGAAATATAAGTAGATAGTATGTGCCTTTGGTATAGTCTTAAAATTTTTTTTATGATGTAAGTTATGTGATGAATGATGAAATGTTAGAATGTTAACTAGTGAAGAATGATTTATTATGTGATAAGAAGTATGGATGTGTATACTTATGAGAGTGTGAGCGATAGGTTGATAGCTATAGAGGCTAGCAAAAGTTAAGAGTAGTATTTTTGAAAAGCAATGATAGAGGAGATAATGAAGTAAGGTAGTTCCCAAAATTTTCTTACGGGGTCATATTTCAGGTAGGAATCCCGAGAAAAATATATTCATATTTATTCAAGCTCCTCCTATTTCAATTTAAGAAGGGTATTCTACCAATGTTTTATATATTGAAGTTGTGCCTATGCCCAAGGTCCAAGTTATCTATGCAACTTATGTTAGAATCCAGCCGCCAAACTAGAAGCAACGATGTCTCCATAACCCAATCTTTCATGTATTCAAGCTCTATTTTATCATGTTCATAATCCATAAATCCGTGTCCAAAATTATGCTATTCTAAGGGACTATGTTTTTGCATGTTACTGAATCATTCTATGTCAGGTTTATCCAAAGTGATAAAGTTTATATAAACTCATGACTATCTCAGCTTGGCAAATAAGATGCAGTAGCTTCAAGTGGCAATCCTTGTCTCAGTCATTGACCCTTTGAGTTTTTCATTCATGTTATACCGCTCGTGATATATGCTTACATGTTTCAAACCATGCCCTATCCTAGGAACTCATGTAGTATAGGTTTACGTCCAAACGACTCTCTATTTATGATCCAGACACTTGATATATAGAGCACTTTGTGTCAATTGTATTGTACCTTCACCTTATGTCCCTCAATAACCCTTCATATATTAGTGTGATGGTGGTTCTAAAAGTGTAGTGGCGTCTTACATAAGGAAGTAGATGCTCTTCAATGTGAAAATTTTGATGTGATTTCTTGAGCTAGCGTTATAGGTGATGGGAGAAAGAAAGAGATGGACTTTCATTAAGTTAAATAGTTAGAAAAGAGATATATGGCGAAAATCTTTGTGAAAGGGATTGAATTTGTTAGTCCTAGGGGGAGATTTGTGAAGTGGGTGTAGTAATGATAGTCTTGAATGTTGTGATTGATTAAAACACAATGATTAAAACACAACCTGTTTAATATATGGTAAGTATTCCATGAATTAAAAATCTGATGGTAGTTGATAGTAGTGATAAGGTGAAGTAATATTCTTGTATGGATTTCCATTAGTTAGACTAGCACCTTTTTTCTCCAAGTTCGGCTTCAACCTAGAAGTACCATGCAGTACAAGTCAAACCTTTGTGGTTAGAAGTTTTATGGGAGAATTAAAAGTTGGACATGATGAAGTATGTTATTTGATGTTTGGGGCATAGATAAGTAGTGTATCTAAGTGTCATGTCTATTCATGGTATCTTATAAGGTGGAGAATCCTTTAATTTCTTGTCTTCTACAAAATCTTATTTCTTGATTAGTACCAATGTAAATCAAGCATATTATCACCAAATATACTGAGGCCTTATATGGTGATAATTATGATTCATAGAACTCATGTGTAAGATCATCCCTTGTAAAGTCTCATTACCTCATGTTCTGTGCTTATACGTTTCACTAGGGGTTATCAGGAAGCACATTCGATGCCTTTGCATATTTTGTTAAGGAAAAATATTCATGCAAGGTGACGTTCTTTGAGTCCATAATTTTAGAGCTCTATCAAGTCCCGAGCCATCATTCTGGGATGAATGATCCCAAGTGGGGATAATGTAACACCCCGTAGCATTTTTGAGTTGATACCACTCGTAGTAGCATGCATAGAGAGGTAGTAACCTGAAATTTTTCAAAGTATTTATGGACTTAGCCATATTTTTAGTCCTAAACTTCAATGATTTTTAAATTGACCGTCCCAACCCTAAGCCATAGATTTTTCAGTTGATTCATGTTCAGGGTTGTAAATGGGGTGTCTCGAGTGAGTTTTAGATTTTTCGGACGAGGTTTGAGGCATGTTTGGATGCCTAAATCAACAGGTCACCACAATTGTAGTGCATGGTGGTGCCTAGAGCAGTAAGCTAGTTGACGTGTTGCGGCAGGGCCCAAAATTGGGTTTCTACTAAAAGATTTAAAAATCGAGGGGCAGTCTCATCTTTTCCCTACAACCTTAAGTCATGAAAACAAAATATTAAAACATTTATTAGGCATTATAGGATCAAAAGTGATAATTTTTCATAATAAACGATACCCTAACCTTCCTTCCTAAAGATCAAGAATCCATCTTTAAGTTTAAGATTTCCAAGAAGCAAATCAAGATTCAGGCCCTATTCCTTAAACTGAGTAATCTAAGGTACGTGGGGTTTTCCTAAACTACATGGGCATGGTGAAATCATTTAATAATGTTTTGAATGTTGAGAAATCATATATTTACAAAGGGTTCTTAAAATATCATTAAAAAAATTGCATTGTGAACTCTTTCGATAATATAATCTTTTGGTCTTGAGGCCTTCCCCTAAATTTGATTTGTACTCGTATACAAGTATGTATGCATTTTGAGTTTGAATGATGAAATTGAGATCATGAACAATTATAATCCCTCTCTTGTTATAAAGCCACTTGTTTTCATATTTTATGAATTATTCAATTGCATATTGAGAAGCATAATACAAATGTCTTTACTATTGTTTAAGACTTGATTTTGGCTATGAAGTGAAGGAACGTTGTTTTCTTGTTTATGAATGTTCAATTTAACAATTGAAAGAATTACATGGATTCTATGTAAGAATTGTCCACCATGTGATAAACTATTGAAAAGAGAGTGTATTTGCATGAGTTTTCACATGTTTTTAAAATAGGAACTCTCTTGTGATTATTAAATCTTTGGGTGGTCATACGAATATTTTTGAATGAGAAGGGAGGATACAATATCGTATGATATGAATGACTTGCAAGTTTACGTATGACGATACCCGAAGATGATATACCATTAATAAAATAAATATAGAATATTTTTTTAAAGCATGAAGCATGTTCTTAAAGAACTAAAATTAGGCTTAAAGTGAGCTAGTTGGTTACCCAAACAAAGCTGGAGTTCAGAAAACTCTTAGTACAAAACCATGTTTTGTCGATATGGGTTTATGATGTCCTACATTAAGGAGTTTACCCTAGGTACGGCCTTGTGGTGTAGTACGAATGAAAAACTCTAATTTTTGCAGCAAACTTAGGTTGGGGGCTTGGCCGCCGAGTTAAGGGTAGAATACATATAGGCTATGGATATGTACGTTTGTAGGGAGTACCATCTAGCTCAGAAGTAAAATAAAGAGTGGGTCATGGTTTCAAAGAAATGTTTCAAAGTCATTTAAGTATGCCTATGTGTTTTACTATATCATATGTAAACTATTTTTATAAATTGAACTCTCACTTATGTTATATAAAAGTACATTATTTTGGATTGCTCTGCGTACCATTACATCTATATTGACCCCCTATATTTTAGGTTCTGAGCCCCAGTCTAGTGGTTTGACTGAACAATATATTATTTTTGGACATTCAGAGTTGGTGAGCCTCCCTTATTTCGGAAGGTGTTTTGTTCACTTGTGTTGATCTCATTTGTGTTTGGTTTATGGTCCAACTGGGGGCCTTGTCACGGTCTTCAAACAGAGGTTGTTTTCCTTCAGTTAGTTGTGATTTCACAGACAGGTGTTAGATGTATTTGAGTCTTGTTTAATTTATGCTGTGTTTTTTTATTGATATAATCAGATGACTTTGTTTCCATTTTGTTTCCACATTTTATTGTTATGGATTGTGCATATGATTGCTAGTTAGAAGGACTTTCAGGCCTCCATGGTTTGGGATGTCTGTTGCGGCCAGGGCCTCAATTTGGTTTGTGACATTCCATTTCTAGGTGGGTCTCAAATAGAAAATTAAAGTCTCATTCTCTAGGAGGATCCTAAACAGAAAGTAAAGTCGCAATGTCCAAAAGGGTCCAGAACAAAAAGTAAAATCCTATTTTCGAGGAGAGTCCTGTATAGAAAGTAATGTCCCAAATAACACAATTAAATTTTTTTCCCTAATTTATTTTTATAAATGTTTTGTGAGTGTCAAACTAATGTATAACTACTTGCAATATGGATAATGCAAAGATGAATGAAGGCTCTGACCAAGAAGTGCATCTATCGAGGATAAAACTGGACGACCAAGACAAGGAAGTGTGCCTTCCAAAAGTTAAAATAAGTGATACTGACTAAAAAGTGTGTCTTCTAGGAGTAGAGGTTTAAATTAGTTAATGTTTCTTCTAAGAATAAAATTTAAAAGACTCAAACTAGGAAGTGTCTCCTAGGGGTTAAATTGAAATATTCATCCTAGAAAGTGCATTTTCATTGAGTAATGGTTTAAACTAGGAAGTCCATGTCCTATGAATAAAATATGAAAAACCCAAACAAGGACATGCATCTCTTAGGGCTTAAATTGAAAGACTCAATTAGAAATTATGTATTCTAAGGGATGAATTGATAAATTTTGACCAGAAAGTGAATTTTCTAAGGATTTAGTTGATAGATTGAAACATGAAAATTAGTCTTTTAGGAGAAAAGATTCAAACTAGGAAGTGTGGGGTATAAGATAATGAGTTTTACCTTGAATGTGATTACCAAACCTGTGTAGCAATATTGCCTCTTGTATTTGCAGTAGTGAGGAATTTCACCTTTGATATTTAGACTTTGAAGCCCTTGATTTGAAGGTAACATGTGCTCCTTTTTCATACAAAGAAGACTTGTGAGTTTAAAAATATGGTGGTTGGTTTATGACCCTAGCTTTTTAGGTTATTTCTCTTGAACTTGTCATATTTAACTTACTTTAAAATATTGACACATGTCATTGACTTGTTGCTCCATTGAGCCAAACTCATGTTTTGAGAGTGACTTTGACCCAAACATTGTACTTTTATTTCATGGTGTCTTCGAACAGAACTCTACTGAAACTTTGTATTATCATGAGTTCACAACTTGTCAGTTGATGAAAATTCTTTGGATACTTTGCTTCACTTTGAATCATGTTGCCTTTATATGCTGGCCTTGTGTCTTGCTTTATGTAATTAAATAATTTGGTAGCAAGTTTTGAAGTTCTTTCTTACTTGTTTGACATGGACTCGACTCAAAGGCACGAGAAAAATGGTTCCAACTTTCTATTTTTATTACATACATAAGAAAACAACAATATAAATATTGAAAAGAAAAGAAAGAAATGACAATGAATGTCCTTTTTAAAAAAAATTAAAAAAAGAAAAACATATTTGAGTATGGCAGACAACTCTAATGATTATAACATGCATTTTGGATTAAGCAATCTTATGTTTCCATCTAAACTATCGGATCAATTATCGTTGCCTCAATGAACCTAAAATGGAGTTTCTTTCTTAAGCCCATTACACTCATAGACCTCATTTATCTAGTGACATCCTGAAGAGTTTTTCCAACGAGCCTTTCTCATTTTCATTCCTCCCAAGTCATTGTTGCCTTACAATGATCATGTTATTTTTCACCAATAATAATCTCTTATCTCATTATTGTCTTATGGTACTTGTGTGGTATTCACAAATAAAACTATCTCATTTTTCGTTTCTCTCAGCTTACCATCACATTTTGGTGTCCAAGAGCGTTTTCACCAATAAGACTCTCATTTTTCATTTTTCTTGAATTTTCTTATGATGATAAAACAACAAAAAAGTAGTGCCAAAAAAACAATGTCACGTATCAATCATATGCTTAGCCTTGACATTCTCAAAGATTGATCTGAAGGTTTTTATTTATTTATAATGAGGATTTAGGATAGGATTAGAAGGAAAGAATGACATGAGGCTTAAATGACACTAAAAATTTGGTAGAGTTTATAACCTTTGGAATCAATTCAAACAATAGCAACTAACTCTTGCCCTAGTTTCTTTTCACTAGGTAATTTAGATTTTTTACTTGATTGGACTGAACCCTAGAGTAAGGCTACATGCGCATCTTGTCAAAGCAAGAATCAAGTCAAACATAGTTCATGCATCTTGGTTTTTTGCTTCATTTTGATTTCTTTTCTTTTTCTTCTTCTTCTTCTTTTTTTTCTCTAACTATGAAATTTTTTTTTGGTTCTCTTTTTAGTACTTTTTCTGACTCTATTTTTTGACACTTTTATCTTTTCATTAAAAAATGACTCTATTTATTTTTCTTGACACTTTTCTCTTTTTTGAATTCGCCCTAACTCTATCTTGATTCCAAAAAAAGGGTATGAAAGAAAATAGAACTAAAGCTCAAAAGGGTAAACAAAGGATTACACAATGTTTGGACGACAAATAAAATGTCTTCATCATTTCAATCATTAAAAGTGCAAGTACATAACATTCAATATGAAAGTGAAAGATGAAGATCATTTATAATATATTTTTAACAACATTGACTTTAACTAAACATGCGTGTGACTTCTTCCTCCATATTTGTTGTACATCCCTTAAATCATATGGCTTATACTTTCACGGAGCTAATTTTCATTTTTTTCTCTTGACAGATAAGATTTTCCATCCTCCATTTGGTCCAACTCAAATTGTTTGAGATGCCTCTTCCCATTCATGGCCAAGTCATTCTTGTGACTCTCAAAGTGATTGCCTGAATCCATTCAACTGAGGCTTCAAATGGGTCACCAAATGCCTCACAGTTTATCTATTGACTCATAACGCTCTTGGTCCAATCGTACCTCCTGATTCAGTGTTCCTGATTAGATTAGATTTTATGATTCGGCTAAAAATTTCACCAAGATATCATATCACTAGAACCATCATAGAGTGAACTATGTAGAGAAAACAAATAAACAACATGTATTAAAAATAAAAAGTAAAAGGGACACTTTATTTGTTAAAAGAAATGATAGCAGGTTTAAGACAACACTGAAAAGGTAACAAAACAAGATAAGTCCCAAATTACAACCCTAGAGTAATTTAGATAACAAATAGAAAAATAAAATAAACAATCAAAATTCATTCCTGGTGTGGAGAGGAGTGACTTTCCAATTACACCTCACATCTTAGCCACTAGATTGCACATCACTATGACTAGAATTTTCACTATTGGTAAATACATTTTGCACAGCAAATAGGTTCTGTGTACCCATGTTTAAATCTTTACATACCACATGTGTGTATTACCGTGGTCTGATGAAGAATTCTAAGTGACGCTCGTAGTGTAATTGTTTTGCATCACCGTCAATTTTTATTTATTCAATCTTTCTATTTATCTTTTCAAACTGTGAAAATCTTAGTACTATGACCCTGAACACTAAAATAACATGTACATCATATAGAATGATCAAAGCTTCTTGAATATGGGTCAAGAGTATACCAGGGGAGAGGTGTAATCATGCCCCTCCCCCCTTTCTCAATTTTTAGAACAAACTAGTATAAATTCCCCCATTGATGTGAAACTATTCATAGGCTTCTTCCTCTTTGAATATGATGGTTTGGGTTTAAAATTAGATTCGGGGGTAAATTTGTAAATATATGGGGGTACAGGGTGTTTTAAGGAAGCAATACACGCCATTGTGGTCAAGCAGATGGATGGATATATGGTTTTGTGTTGTACAGGGGATACATAGGAAGAGGAATGAAATTTTTTCAATTTTGGAGAGAGAAATATCACTGCGGGTGATTAGGTGGATCTAGTGATAGACACCGAGTTTAGGTTAACGGTATTAGTGAGTTGGACCTATCAAGTTTTATTGTGGCCCTGGTACAATAATATCTATATATTCCTTCTTCTTATTGCCTCCAGTTCCCCTCAATTGATTATCATATCTTCCCAACTATGTCATAGGCTTCTTACCACCATCATACTCCTCAAACTTTGATATCTTAAATCAAGGAGGGAGGTTAACACTTGGAAATATATTGCACTCCTTATATGAAACAACTTCGTAACCTAAAAATATGTCACAATCCTTATATGAAACAGCTTCATAACCTATAAGTCCCAGAGAATTTTTTATACCTCATTCTTAACTCTTTATTTTTCTAACATTTATTTCTCTTTTGTCATGCTAGACATCTTAGTATCTAAAGGAAATTTTGGTGCTTCAGTTATCTTAAATATTAGCTCATGGTTATAATAGTGATCGTCAAGAGTATTATTATTGACTTAAAAAAATTAAGAAAGCACAATCGTTGGGTGGATAGCCAAAGTTGGAGCCTCAGTAAGAGGTGGAGCAACAAAAGTACGAATAATAGGTGGCGTTAGGAATATGGTAAATATATACTGAGGAGCTAGAAAATGAGTAATGGTAGTGTATGGATTTTGTGGCATAGAGTTAATCCTAATGCATGTTGTGGTGCATTAACAACACTAGGCAACTGAGTCTGCGACATTGGTTGAAAATACGAGGTATTTGGTAGGTGAACAACGAGAAAAGAAAGATAAGTCAACCACTAGACCAAGCTCGGTGTATTTCTATCATTTGTTACCTTAGTTTCAAAATCACTTTTTTAAGCCATAAACTTTTATTATCCCAACTCTTTTTCTAATCAATTATGTCAAACTCGATATTCTTGTTGGACATAACTAAATTTGCTTGGACATGGTGTAATATTTATGACTAGATATAATAATACAAACCAACCACCTTAAACTAATTAAATAACAGAAAAAACAAATGTGTTAGAGTCCCACATTGTTCAAAATCTCTTTTTTTTTTTGTTTTTGTTTATGAAAAGATCACCAAACCCTTAAAGGGTGACTTTGTATCTCACCCCAAGAGAGGAGAATTAGAAGTGTGTAGTTAATAAATTTTTTATACAAAATAACCAATCAAACTCTTTTTTTTAAACTTTAGAGAAAAGGAAAATAAG
This sequence comes from Capsicum chinense, assembly GCA_026120095.1. Classification (NCBI taxonomy): domain Eukaryota; kingdom Viridiplantae; phylum Streptophyta; class Magnoliopsida; order Solanales; family Solanaceae; genus Capsicum; species Capsicum chinense. Next base: position 184,143,180 of record JAPEIP010000013.1, read on the forward strand.
AACACACAAAAGAAAGAATTATGTTTTCTTCTTCTTTTTTTTTAGATTTTAAAGCTTTAAATATCCTATGAAAAATGAAATAAATGATTACAAAGGAAAATGTTTTTGTATTTTTCATATGAAGAAACGTGTGAAGCCATTAATCTAGAAAGAAGAGTAAATGAAATCTTTTTTCTCTTTTTTTTTTCTTTTTAAAAGATATCGACAAAATATTTAGGATTTTCAATTTTGAATTCCCATGTGAAAAATGAAAACTACAATTTCCAAATGAAATATTTTTTTTATTTTTGTAACGCCCCGATTCTATACCCTGGACGCTACACAGTGCTTATAATATCGAAGGACCACAAGCTAACCCATGACTAGTACCTGCTGCAATAACTCAATAACAAAACTGAAAAATGCATAATTTAGGCAAAAATAGCCATAAGATTCAAAACTAAAAAAATCAATTATTGAATTCTGTAAACTGAACATCTGTTTGAAAAATTTTGTATGTCTGAAAAGCCTCTACTATCTAAATAGGGAGTTGATAGGACAAGTTCCCAACTAACTCCAACTACTGAAATAAATTGAGTACTGAAATACTGGAATAATAAATCTATCCTCAAAAAATAAGGACTCACCACTAGTATACTACTGATGGATCGGGATGCTAACTATGATCGGGAGCCCATGCGTCTGAACATATGATATAAGACATCATAACACAAAAGAAAGAAATGTTTCAGTACTTTGAATGTACTGGTTTGCTAAATGAGGTAGGCTGATGTGCGTGGGTTTATATGCATGAACAATAACTAACTGAATAACATGAATATTACTGAAAGAGAGTATATGCATAAATACGTAAACTGTAACTGAGGTTATGGTAACACTGGATACTGAGTTTTCAATCATTAGTATACTGATACCTAAGTTTACTGATACTGTATTACTGTTAACTGATTGATTGTATCTGACATCCTAATTTTATGAAACTATTCTGAGTTCTGTAATAAACTGAGTGACTACGTCTGACAGTCCTAATTTTTGTAGAACTAAAATGAGTTCTATTCTGAAGACTGAAACTAAGGCTATAGAAGGTAATGATCTAACCAACATACCCCTTTGTCAATGGATTGGGGTCTAATCTGCTCCAGTTAGAAGGATGTCAGTACCGTACCACGGGTAAAGATAAGCTGAGTCACCCTTATCTGAGAGGTGCTCTAAATGAGAATGGTTGTACCCTCAACTGGAAGGTTGATGTCTCAACCTATGTTGTCTACGTAGTTCTGCAATACAATGCCTGCTTTATAAAGATCACACCTTTTACTGGCAGGTAAGTCCCCATTATTGGGTTCACTCGGTGTTCAATTCTACTCCCAACTGAATAGACACAGGACTGAGTTCGAAACTATACTAGGCTAGAATAAACTATTACAATTTGTACTATCTAACTGAACTAAACTAAGTTCATTGAATTTAGAATTGATTATTGAACCACTGATTATAATATGACTGATACTATTCTATAACTAACACTGTCTCTAGATATAAACCTAAATTATTGGGTATTAGATACCCCTAGGATTGGATAGCATCAAAAGTACATCACAACATGACTTTAGTAGCATAATGGTACTAGCTTGCTAATAATATATTCACTTAGATATTTTGGTCAAACACTTGACATACATGAGCTTGTTCATGATTGAAATCACACAATAATATGTTATGCTTGGACTAGTCTAATCGTATAAGCATTTTGAAAAACAAAGCATGGGTATTTCACATATCAATAAACATGGAGTAATATCATGGATTCTACATTCAACCTGCAATTAAAGAGTTTGACATGTAGTTCATAAAATTCAATTCACAATTAACTATTTTACGTGAAACTTGGGACATATCATGAAATTAGATCACCATTAATATCATAATCATTAATACATTCAAGATCCAATATGAAATCAATGAAATCAATTAACTTGTATTTAAAAAGAGCTTCTTGAAATCCAAAGCTGGAAGGAAACCCTTGGATGAACACTTCACATACCTTGATTTTTAAATTTACAAAGAATGATGTAGTGTTCTTGAAGGCTGGATCTTGAATTTGAGATCCTAGGGTTTTCTTCTTGTGAAATTTTCAGAAAGATGAATGGATTTTGCCTTTAAAGGAGCTTAATCTCGTGTTTTGAGAGCTGACATAAGGTGGGAAAAGACTCAATTACCCTTGAGGATGTGCATTTTAATGAATAAAAAATAATGATTTAGCGATGCGCAGACCGACGTGCCGCGTCATTGGTATCGACACAATAGCCAACATGATACATCGAGTCCGCATCGGTTCACTGGAATTTGCACTGGGACCTGGAGAAAAATAGTCATCAATGCGATGGGCGTTGCGGGGTATTTAGATTGTGGCGATCCACTAGTTTGATCTTTCAAATGTGTTTCAAACGAAGTCCAAAAAATTTAAATTTGTCCAAGAATACCTACTAACATTCCTGTTCCTGATTCAATCTAAAAATCATCACTTTAAGGTTATGAGGGTCATGAAATAGAGTGGTCAACCTACGAAGGCTAAAATAACACTAAGTTTGAATACTTAGCTAAAATTTTATACGTCTGGGACCCTTTAACAAGTTTTAAAGGGCTGAGTTAAGTTTAGAATTTTGCAGGGTCATACAATATCTCCCCCTTGGGAACATTTATCCTCTAATGAGACTAACTAAGCTGGGAATTCTGATAGACTGAATTTAGATAGTGGATATGCACAATTGCAACATGATAACACGATTTCATAACTTACATTACTGATATGCTTAAATTTTATACTGAACATGCATATCTGATGCATGAGTGCATAGCTGAACATAATTCATGAATGCATGACTAGGATTGCTTTAATATGAGTTTCTCATATTGAACATGCATATGAGATGCATAAAGTCACAACTTAATATGCAATGGTAACTGGTACTAAGTCTATAAATGAAATCTGAGCATGGAACTAAGTTCAAGAAAAAACTATTACCTTGGGCTGAGTCTGAGTTGGCAGAGAAGAGGTGAGGATACTTGGTCCACATATTTTCTTCTGCTTCCCAAGTAACTCCCTCAATGGACTGATTCCGCCAAAGAATTTTGACTTGAGGGACCTTTTTATTCCTCAGTCTGAGAATCTGATAATCAAGGATTTCCACTGGAATCTTCTCATAAGAGAGGCTGTTATGAATGTCTATACTCCCTACAGGGACTACAACTGCTGGGTCACCTATGCATTTCTTTAGAAGGATACATGGAACACTGGATGGACTAAAGATAAGTATGAAGGGAACTCAAACTCGTAAGCTACCTTTCCAAAATGGCTAAGAATTCAATAAAGACTAATATATCGGGGAGTGAGCTTTCCCTTCTTGCTACACCTCTTCACTTCTTTTATAAGAGAAATTTTCAAATAAATATAATCACCAATCTCAAACTCAAGATCCTTTTTGTGCATATCTACATATGATTTTTGTCAGCTCTGAGCTATTTTAAGCCTTTCCCTGATCAGCTGAACCTACTCTAAGGTGTCAAACACCAAGTTAGTCCCTACCACTGTAGCCTCACCAACTTTAAAACAACCAATGGGAGATCTGCATCTCTTCCCATAGAGCCCCTCAATTGGAGCCATATGGATGCTAGAATGATAGTTGTTGTTATATGCAAACTTAATCAAAGGTAAGTCGTCATCCCAACTACCCTTAAAATCTATCGCAAATGCTCGCAGCATATCCTTTAAAGTCTAAATGGTCCTTTCTATTTAACCATCTTTTTGAGGGTGGAAAGTTGTACTAAGGTGGACTTGGGTACCAAGTCCTTTTTGGAAAGTCTTTCATAAATGAGTGGTGAATTGTTTACCTCTATCTGGGATAATGGATAACGAAACTCCCTGTAATCTGACCAACTCTAACATAGATCTTATCATAGTCTTCAGCTAGATAAGAGGTATGGATGGGTAGTAAATGAGATAATTTGGTCATTCTCTCTATAATGACCCAAACTGAATCGTGTTGATGACGAGTACGAGGCAAACCTATCACAAAATCCATGTTCATCTCTTCTCACTTGAAAATAGGAATACTGAACTCCTATATATCTCCACTAAGCTTCTGATGCTCGATCTTAACCAGCTGACATATTAAGCCGTTGGCTATAAACTCTGCAATGTCTTTCTTCATCCCACTCCACAAATAGATCTCCAGCAAATCATGGTACACCTTATTATCCCCTAGATAAATAGAGTAACATAAACCATATAATTATATAAAAATCTGACTTCTTAGGTCATCTATACATGGCACACATTGTCAAACCTGACAATGCAGAACACCATCTCCCCCTTGGGAGAAAAGCTCTACCTTCTGATCTCTGACTGATTCTTTCAACTTAGCTATATTGGGATCCCTATCTTGCTTTTTCTTCACCTCAGAAACCAGGGATAATTTTTAACTACTCCATACCTATACGCTACCTTCTGCTAAATCGACTAAGTGAACACCTAGTCGGGAAAGCTAATGAACTTCCTAAGATAACTTCTTCCTACCACTATCCATGTGAGCAATACTACCCGTAGACATCCTACTAAGAGCATTAACCACTGCATTGGCCTTGCCCAAATGATACAGAACACTTATGTCGTAGTCTTTCAACAACTCCAACTACCTTCTCTGACGGTAGTTTAGGTCTTTCTTAGAGAATGCATACTGTAGGCTATTATGGTCAGTGAACATATCAACGTACACTCCTTACAAATAGTGCCTCCAAATCTTTAAGGAAAATACTACTACTGCTGCTAATTCAAGATCATGAGTTGGATTGTTCTTCTCATTTGGCTTAAGCTCTCTATAGGCATAGGCTATAACCTTACCTCTCTACATGAGAACACAACCCAAACCTAATCTGGATGCATAACAATACACAACAAAGCAGTCCAACCCATCTGGCAAGGTAAGAACTGGGGCTGAGGTAAGTTAAGTTTTTAACTCCTAAAAACTCTTCTCATAAGAACCCTACCATTGAAATTTGACCTTCTTCTATGTCAATATGAACATAGGGGATGCAATAGATGAAAATACCTCAACAAACTATCGGTAATAGCCAGCCAAACACAAGAAACTCAAGATATATGATGGAGAGAGGGGTTTGGGCCAGTTTCTCACTGCTTTGGTATTTTTTGGATCAAATCTAATGCCATCACCGGAAATGATATAGCTGAGGAAGGCTACTGATCTTAGCCAAAATTCAAACTTACTGAATTTGGTAAATAGCTGATGGTTTTTAAGAGTCTATAATATTATTCTAAGATGGTCTACATGATCATGCTCACTGTCAGAGTAAACACGGATATCATCTATGAAGACTATGATGAACAAGTCCAAGTACTACTTGAACACGCAATTCATTAAGTCCATGAAAGCTGCTAGGGCATTAGTAAGATCAAAAGACATGACTAAGAATTTGAAGTGACCATACCGAGTTCTAAAAGTTATTTTTGAAATGTCACATTCTATGACTCTGAGCTTATGATAGCCCGATTTGAGGTCTATCTTAGAAAAGTAACTAGAACCCTGAAGTTGGCCAAATAAGTCGTTAATTCTGGGAAGTGGATACTTGTTCTTGACCGTGACTTTATTTAGGTGACAGTAGTCTGTACACATTCTGAGAAAACCATCTTTTTCACACAAATAAAACTGGTGCCCCCCTGGGGACACATTGGGTCTGACGAATCACTTATCTAGGAGATCTTTCAACTATTTTTTAATTCCTTTGGTTCTGCTGGAGCCATTTTATATGGAGGAATGGATATAAGCTGGGTGTTTGGTAGAAGGTTTAATCCAAAGTCGATTTCCCTTTCGGTAGGAACTCCAAAAAGATCTTCGGGAAACATATTTGGGAATTCATGTGCTACTTATACTGATTCAAGATAGGGGTTTCTAATCTAGTGTCTTGGAGTCGAACGAGATAGTAGACACATCCCTTAGATATTATTTTACTTGCCCTAAGGTAGGAAACAAGCTGACCCCTAAGTGCTGAAGTACTACCCCTCCACTCTAGGATGGGGTCATTCGGAAACTGAAATTAGAAAATTCTATTTCTATAGTCGACTGAGGCATAGCACGAATAAAGCCAATCCATGCTGAGAATGACATCAAAATTGATCATCTCTAATTCAACTAAGTCTGTTGAAGTAACTTTCTAAGATACCATAATAGAACAGTTCCTATATACCCGCCAGGTTATGATAGATTTACCCGTTGAAGTAGAGACTGAGAAAGGATCTACTTGGATTTTGGGACTGACTCCAAAGTCGACAGCTATATATGGAATTACAAAGGAAAAAGAAGCTCCTGGATCTAGCAAAACATAAATATGTAAATGATAAAATTGTAACATACCAGCGACCATATCAGGAGAACTTTCTTGATCTTGTCAGGACTGAAGTGCATAGAGTTTGTTTGGGCGTTACCCACTAGTAGCACTGGAAGTGACACCCTGCTGATTTGGACGATCAAACTGAGCTGAGGGACGATTATGCTGACCCTGGGAACAGGACTAGGGGAAATATCTAGCTCTGTGACCTGGATTTCCACACTTAAAACACATATCAGTGCAAGCCCTAAAGATACCCTACTAGTTTCTGATATATTTCTAGCAAAAGAGGTTTGTTCCGGCGCTGCTGACACTAACTTGAGGCTTAGGGCCTAGATCCCGGTCTCTGTCACCATCTATAAATAAAATCACTAGATCAATGGTGGAAGATGGAGCTGGAAATGAGGATTTTGGGTGAAACAAAGAACTATTCCCACCTCCTTACTTTGGCTAAGCAAAGTTGAAACTACCCGTTCTTGCTCTCTTGCTCTCTCTCTCCTTCTCCCTATTCTTAGCCTCCTCTATATGCTGATATTAGATCATTAGCCTTGATATTTCCATCTCCTTAATCAATATTGTTGTAATACACATCTTGACCATACTATTAGACACCCTAGACACAAACTTACTCACCCTGGACCTACTATCTTCCATCATATGAGGAGCATATCTAGCTAATTGAGTAAACTTGAGAGAATAATCTTTCACTATCATGTTGCCCTACTTCAGGTTAATAAATTCTACAACCTTCAATTCTCTTAACTCCAACGGGAAGAAACTATCTAGAAAAGTAGTGGAAAACTTCTCCTATTTTATGGGCCCTACATCTGTGGCTCTTTCTGATTTCCACTTTTTAAACCATGAGTGAGCCGCATCTTGCAACTGATATATGGCCAACTAAGAACTCTTAATAGGAGTCACCCCCATAATATTCTTAACTTTCTACACCGGATCAAGAAATTCCTGAGGGTCCTTATCTGACTTTGACCCAGAAAAAGATAGAGGGTTCATTTGAGTGAAGTCCCGAATCCTGCCTGTAATAGTATTCACCACAGGGTTGGCCAGAATGTCAATTGGGTATTCATTCTTGTCTACCACAGAATGAGCTAGGGTGGTGAAATCTGCTCTAAATTCAGTGTGAGAGACATGTTCATCTAGGGTATCTACCTGAATGGGCTGAGGTGCTGACTAATTTTTGGTCCTTCTTTCATTAGTCTTTTTTGGGAGGCATGTTATGTAAACAAAAAGGAGAGAACAGATTAGACTAAGAGTATAACTTGAGCTCATACTCACCCACACGTCGTTGAATACTAAAAGAAGGGAAACTTTTCCTAAAACATCTAATAGTATCCTATCCATAAGTATGGTGCTCTACACACCCATGCACAAGATTGTACTAGATGAGGCTTTTAGACTTCCTTGGACCTTGTTGAACCTTAGGCTCTGATACTAAGTTTGTAACACCCCAAGTCTATACCCTTGATGCTACACGGTGCTTATAATCTGAAGGACCACAAGCTAGCCCATGACTAATACCTGTTGTAATGATTGAATACCAATACTAAAAAATGCCAAATTTAGGTGAAAATATCCATAAGGTTCAAAACTAAAAAATCAATCACAGAATACTAAAATCAATACTGTAAACTGAACATTTATCTGAAAAATACTCTATATCTGAAAAGCCTCTACTGTCTGAACATGAAGTTGATGGGACAAGTTCCCAACAAACTCAAACTATTGAAATAAACTTAGTACTGAAATACTAGAATAATAAATCTATCCTCAAATAATGATGACTCACCACTAGCCTGCTGGTGATGGATCAGGCTGCTAAGTATGATCGGGAGCCGGTACATCAGAACCTATGATATAAGACATCATAGCACAAAATAAAGGAATGTGTCGGTACTTTGAATGTACAGGCATTCTAAGTGAGGAAGGATGATATGCGTGGTTTCATATGCATGAACAATAACTGACAAAATAATATGAACATAACTGAACAAGAGTACATGCATGAATATGTAAACTGTAACTGAGGTTATGATAACACTGGATACTGAGTTTTCAGTCACTTGTTTACTGATACCTAAGTTTATTGATATTGTATTACTATATCTGACAATCTTAATTCTGCGGAACTATTCTAACGTCATTAATAAACTAAGTGACTATGTATGACAATCCTAATTTTTGTTGAATTGAACTGAGTTCTATTCTGAAGAATAAAACTAAGATTCTGAGAGGTAATGATCTAACCAACATGCCCCTTTCTGAATTAATTGGGGTCCAATCTACCCCAGTTAGAAGGATATCAGTACCATGCCTTGGGTAAAGACAAACTGAGTCACCCTCATCTGGCAGGTGCTCTGAATGAGAATGGTGGCACTCTCAACTGGTAGGTTGATATCTCAACCTACACTTTCTACGTTATTCTAGAACACAAACACTACTTCTAAGGATCACATCCTCTACTAGAAGGTGAGTCCCCATCCTTGGGTTCACTCTGTGCTGAATCTTACTCCCAACTGAATCAACACTAGACTGAGTTCTAAACTGTACTAGGCTGGATTGAACTGTTACTGATCGTACTATCTAACTTAACTGAATTGAGTTCAGTGAATTCTGAATTGATTACTAATGAGTTCTTAACTGATTACCAAACAACTAATCATGATATGATTGATACTATTTTGTAACTGACACTACTCTAGATATACAGCTAAATTATGGGTATTAGATACCCCCAGGACTCGATAGCATCAAAAGTAAATCACAACATGACTTTAGTAGCATAATGGTACTAGCTTGTTAATAATGCATTCACTTAGACATTTTTGTCAAACAATTGATATATATAAGCTTGTGCATGATTGAAATCACACAATAACATGGTATGCTTGGACGAGTCTAATCATATAAGCATTTTGACAAACACTTAGGGAGCATGGGTATTTCACATATCAATAAACATGTAGTAATATCATGGATTCTATATTCAACTTGCAATTCAAGAGTTTGACATGAAGTTCACAAAATTCAATTCACAATTAACTAGTTTGCACGAAATTTGGGACAAATCATGGAATTAGATCATCACTAACATCATAATCATTAATACATTCAAGATCCAACATGAAATCCATGAAATCAATTAACTTGTATTTAAAAAGAGTTTCTTGAACTCCAAGGGTTGAAGGAAACCCCTGGATGAATACTTCACATACCTTGGTATTCAAATTTGCAAAGAATAATGGAGTGTTCTTGAAAGCTGAATCTTTAATTGGAGATCCTAGGGTTTTCTTCTTGAGAAATTTTGATAAATATGAGTGGATTTTACCGCTAAAGAGGCTTAATCGCGTGTTTTGGGAGCTAACATGAGGTGGGAAAAAATGCAATTACCCCTGAGGATGCAACTTTTTAATAACTAAAAACTGATTTAGCAATGCACAGACCGATGTGCTATGTCATTAGCATCGACGTGATAGCCAATGCGTTGTATTGATTCCATGTTGGTTCACTGGAATTTGCACTAGGAGTTGGGAAAAAATACTCATTGATGCGTTGGGCGACGCGGCGCATTGAGATCGCGTCGATCCACTGGTTTGAGGTTTTAAAAGTGTTTCAAACGAATTCTGAAAAATTCAAAAGTTGTCCAAGAACACCTACTTACATTCTTGATCATGATTCAATCCAAAAATCATCACTTTAAGGTCATGAGGGTCATGAAATAGAGTCGCCAACTTACGAATGCTAAAATAACACTATGTCTGAATACTTAGCTAAAATTTTCTAAGTCTGAGGCCCCTTAGCAAGCTTTAAAGGACTGAGTTAAGCTTAGGATTTTGCGGGGTGTTACAATTTTTCATATGAAGAAATGTGTAAACACAACTAATCTAAAAATACGAGTAAAATTGTTTTTCTTTCAAAGGAATTGACAAAAATCTTTTTGGATTTTCTATTTTGAATTTTATATAAAAATGAAACCTAAAATTATCAAAGACAAATCTTTTGTATTTTTCTTTAAAAACCAAAATGAAATGTCTAATTTAAATGAAGCGTGAAGAATTTTTTTTTTGATTGTTTTAAATATGATCAACGAACCTAAGAAGAGTTGTTTACGTATCTCACTATTGAAAGAAATGAATCAGGTGTGTGTATTTAATCTAGTTTGGACAGTTAAGGATTAAATAAAAGACTAGACCGCGACTAGCGAAACACCGACTCTATTACAAACATTAAAAACGAACATAATATTTTTTGCATCTTTACCACGAAAGTATTCTAAAACAAAGTATCGGAATGCAAATTTTTTTGTAATTATTGATCTAGAAAAACTTAACGATGCTAAAAATAAAAAGAATGTATTTTTCTATATGAAAGGTACAAAAATTCCTATCGACTATGGAAAAATCTTTTTTCATTTCTCGTGTATAAATGCATGCTAATGGAAATAAAAGAGTTCTCTTTTTTATTATATTTTTAAAAAGAATAAGTGAACTAATTATTTTTTTAAAGAATAAGGGAACTATTATATTTTTGAAAAGCATAAGGGAACTAAAAATAAAAAACTTTTTGATTTTTCCACAATAAAAATGCATAAATTTCCTATCAAATAGAAACATTTTTGAAATTTTCTTTTTAGAAATGCAAGCCAAAGAGAATAAAGGAAAACTTTTTTTGATTTTTAATTTTAACAAATGAATGAAAAAAAAAATTGTTGAGTTTTGGATTTGTAAAAACAAAGGCTATAAAAGCTGCTAGCAAAAATAAGAAAATCATTTTTGCTTTTTCTTTTATTTTTTTTAGAAAACAAAAGCCATAAAGAACTCCTACAAATAAGAAAAATCTTTTCATTTTCATTCCTTTTTTTGGTCGATACCTTATCCTGTCTCTTTTTTCTCATACCCGCTTCAAATCAATCTGTTAAATGATATTTTTACCCCTAAAAAATGCAACAAGTAGTACATAGCGATGCTTTGGGATGAGTCTCCTACAATGGACCAATCGAGTTTTGCTTGGTCTCTGCATGATGCACATATTCATGTCCTAAAGGCCGACCTAAGTTGGGGGTCCAATAACAAGATAAGGTTGTTTAGGGTGGTACGTGGTCAATAGTGGATGCTCTATCTCTCCTCACACTCCACTCTCCCACGCCAACCCTCCTAAATAATATGGAAGACTCAATAAAAGGTTCGTATACACTTACAACGTACACCAAAACTTATTTCAAAAAAATAACTCCAGCAAATGCATATGAGGATAGGTAATAAAGCGATAACATATAGTGAAAAAATATAATTAAGTAGCATGTAGGAATCCAATAATGAGTAAAATAATTAAAAAATAACATATCTATTCAATTATAGTGTAAACTATCCGATACAACTCAACAAAACGAAGCTCAAACTATAGAAAACCCAAATAGGGTCACCAAATCTAACACACCCATTTTTTTGTCGAAAACTTGATCTAGAGTTTAAAAGGGCATTCAATTATTGAAAGTGACTAAAAGAAAGAGTTTCAAAAAAAATAATTTACACTTAAAACTCAGAATCGCCACTTTGTATTGTTTTGGTGTGTCAAGTCACCTTTAAATATTACTTTACACAACAATTGACTCTTAAAATATACTAATTGTATAGAGATTTTGGATAAGAAATTCTTTTTATCGAAGGGAAGATTTGAGGAACCCCTCGATAGCCATGTTTCTTTCTTTACTCATATCATCTAAATCGACACCATAAATGAATAAACTCGCAGAAAACACAAAACAGACAAACAAACAAATAAGAGTTCTAAGAGTAAATAAATATTAGTCTGATTATACAGTCCAAAATGAAAGAAATGGTACAGAAAATAAAACCTATAATAGTCTAACCTAAAACTATGCTTTAACCCACATCCTGAGCCTTGAACATGGACTGCCTCCAAATACATAGTTGCTCGGGGTATTCCCAAAAAATGAATCTATTTGAGTCAAAACAACAATGAACACGCAGACCAATGATTCAAATACAATTCAAAATTGAATCCTAAGTTTGCCTACCTAATCTTGGCTTAAATATGTTCTAGCAAGTCTAAACAAATCAAAATATCTATAATAAATGGACCTAAGCAAAACAAAAGTAGTATGAATCAAGCGATTATCAATCCCTTCCTGAATTTCCTACTTTTTATATTATGAAATTTCATTAACATATTCAACAGTCAACATTCAACATTAACATACGACAACCAACAACAAACAAAAAAACATACTTCAAAGGCTAACATAAATTCAAAAATAATACTTCATCTAATTCATCCATAAACACCCAAAACACGAGAATTAATCTGAAATAGATTTCACAAAATCCACAATTACATGTAAAAATTCATTAATACAAGAATGAAAAAATTTCCTCTTGAAAAGTGCTTTCAATTATATAGTCTCTGGGAAATGTAGCCATAATAGGAAACCTAAAACAAAAAACCAACGACGAATCTCTAGATCTACCTGAACAAAAGTCAACTAACCCGCAATCTCAAATTACCTCAACAAAATGAACCTAAAATTGACCCTAAGTATTTCTAACACCTTTTTAGTATTAAATCGTAATGAATCATTATTTGATGTTTTTCTACAAGACTTTGTTGGAACCGGGATGGATAAAATCAGTCTAGTAGTAATATCAAACTTGGGAGAGTCATTTTGGATTTGTTTTGGATTATTTTAAATAGATTTAAGTAGAAAAGGGGTCAGGACGATGGTGATTTTGGGTGGTGGGGTTTCAACTTATTAGTTTTGACTAGAAAATAGAGTTAGTCGATCAGATTTTTTGGTGAATTATTGTGGTCACTGTTTAACAGGGGGATTTCAACGATATTTTCTCAAAGTTAGAATGAAGAGAGGTAAATAATTTTATTAGTAGGCTGGATTCGGCGATCAAAAAATAAGTGTTTTCGGTAAGGAAATTAGAATCAGAGGGAGTCATTCCAGGTTGTTGTTTCTCTATTTCACTCACCATTTTTCTTCTCTCTTCTCCTGATGTGTCAGTGTATCTCTCTTTCTCTACATAGGTGTGTGTATTTGTGAGAATGATAGATAATTTTTTAATGGTGAATTATTGAGAAGGTGAGCATCAAGTTGTGTATGTGTGAATTCTATTAATGGGAGTGAGGAAAAATGTCAAACAGTAGAGGGGAGACTGCATGAGAAAAAAATGTGAGGGGTTGGGTGTGGGACACTTGTCAATTGATGGTTGAGTGAGGAAGTTTTCAAGAAGGTAGGAGAGGGTAATTATTTATATGGTGTGGATTGGTCTATGCTAGTGCGGTGGGGTGGAGCATAAGATTGGTTTATTTATTTCTTTATCTTAAGAAAAGAATAAGCGATGGAGTATAATTTGATCAAAGTTTGTGTGGGAGTACTATGGCCTAATCTTGGTTGGCAAGACAAGAATAAGAAATAAATCAAAATTAAACTATGTATTTTGGATCAAAGAAACAATGCTAAGTGGAATCATTTGATTTATCACTATTTTTGGATTTTGAATTTTCATATAAAGAGAAGGATAACTAAAAATAACACAATAAAATAAAGTATAAATCTCAAGAAGGTCAAAAATTAAGTGTCTACAACTTATAGGAATAACAGATGCATCTTAGTTCAATTCTCCAATTTAATCAAACGAGATAATTACTCTACCAAACAGCTAGTAGGGACTAACTACAGAATCAATATCTTAATCACTTGTGCAGGTAAAAATAGAGAATAAAAAACAACCAACAAATGAGTCTATAATATGAATTATGAAAATCTTGAACTACTAAATAATTTAAGAAAACTTCCATTCTTAATAACTTCAAAAACTTTTGTGAAAACTACTAAATGATCAATCTCTAGAAACTTGTGATGTCTAGCAGGAAAAGGACTAAGGGGTAGGACTTCATAAGCTATCCTTTGCCTGCCACATGCAATTTATTATCATAACATAGCAATACAAAAATTCAGTGATGTCTGGGTAGAGTGGGTGTACACAGATCTTATCCCTACCTTTGTAGGGTAGAAAATGCCAATTATGTACTTTTATATAGAAGAAATTTAATAGATTAAACTAACAAAACCAAGGAGATCAAAAACCTTCAAGCGATTAAGAAGAATCGTTTTTAAACAAATCAATTGAGAACAAACAAAAAAAAAGTTGTGGCTATTTCAGGTAACTAGAATTAAAAATGGAGAGAGCAAAATCTCTTAACTAGCCTTTTGCTACTTATATGAGGAACCAGTCAAGTGGAAATTAGATATCATTGGTGTATTCTTATTCGTTGAAGGATCAAACCAACTCCTAACATAATATGCATATGTTGACAAAGTGGGTGATCTTGATCATAGAAAATTCAAACTCGACACTTGTTTGCTTTTTCAAGGAGAGCTATATCATGGTATTCAAAGTTGTAGTACATAATAGGTGGCCCATGACCCAAAGTAGTATCCAATGTCTCCTACTTTACACATGATGGAATAGACCCAATCTAGCACTAAACAAGTATAACACACTATTCATACTAACAAATAGTTGGTGTAACCTGTGAGCTTCAACAACTACAATATTATGTAACCCTTTGAGATTATACAAAATATCAACATAGGAATCCAATCATATTCGGAAAAGATCCACAATTAATATGAGGATACTATTACTCGCAATACCCTATATATCATTCAATACTCCAAATCTATTTATTATGTTAGACAACCGAATTGCGATGGTAGATTCAGAGGAAGGATTATATCCAGAACTATAGAAATCACCCAAACTTCTCTTGGGATGGTAACCCATAAAAACCTGTTGCAACAAAATAACTTCTAAGGACCTCAAGATCATGAAATAGTGTACTTCATAGAGGAGATATAAGTTCGTGGACAAAGATTCATAAGTTGTAAATGAGATGTAGAAATTTATTCATGAATTGCAATGGCAGATATGAGACTTATCCCCCACACAACATAATTTGAAACACGTGACGCCAATTATAGTATAAAGCAAAAGTATTTTGATGTAGCTCCTAAAAAAAACTCAAGAGAAAAATGCATAGTCGCTAGAAACTGGGAAGAGGCATATAGTTACTTGGAAGAATCATAAGGCTCCACATCCCTTTCCACAAAGACCTATTCCCATACCAGCTCCAACATCAAATCCCAGTAGCCGGGCTAAAGAAGAAAGACAAAATTAAAATAGAGATTATTAAGCAGCCTAAGCATATGATTGAGATCCCCCTACCTATTATTAGAGGTTGAAGAAGCATACAGATGATGTATGTTTCAAGAATTTTCATGATATCTTCAAGCAACTACACATATCTATCCTGTTGATGTGAATAAGATTAGAATCAACATTGTCACGACCTGACATCGAGCCTAGTTGTGATAGGTATCTCAAGCCCATCGAGGGCCAAAGACCACTATTTAACCTAGCCAATAAGAACACAATATGATATAATAGAGAAAGCAACATGAATATAAAGATAAGACAATTAATGTAGCTTAAATAGAACTAAGGGTTCAAAACAACAACCAACCCATAATTTGTACATTAAGTCTCTAACATAACCGGATTTCAAAGTAGGTTGAGACATGCTCTTGATCATGGCTAAAAAAGGAATCTTAAATATACTAATGGGATTCCGATAATCACTTAGAAAGCAATAAAATGTCCAGCCTTCCAGAAGATGGAGACTTACTACTTCAATGCAGACCAACCAACCAACCAGAATCACCTAAGTCTGCACAAGGTAACTAAAGAACCCCTAGGACCCTATATCATAAAAATATATAGTATTCTGGGACAGTTAGCAAGGTGAGCACTAGCATGTAACTTAGAGGAAGGATAAAATAATGCAAAGTAAAAATCAGTATACATATATATACGATGTCAGGATAGGGAACAAGGTTTATTATGAGTTTTAAAATCATTAACCTGGACTGGGTATCTCTAACAGTCCTAAGGGCTCCCACTAGATATATGGGCTCAACTCCCCTACCAAAAGGGTCCCAATGCGTGTTAGCCGCAAGAACCAGAAAAATCTAAGAAAGAGCCAAATCCACTAAGGCTCTAACCATTCCAAAATAAATATATATAATTTATGCACTATTTACATGGTCACCAAGACCTCCACGTCGGCTAATGTGGTTTCCAGTATCGGTCCCTCCAGGATCTCTACCATTCTCAGTGATCTAATAACCTCCATTAAGCCTAAATTAAAACCATTTATATATTCCCATCCATTAACGAAAGAGTCTTTTAATTAGGCTTTTAATGTTGGTACCGTCATACCAAATAAAGTTAAGCTTGCAAGCCAATTCCATTATACCATTCCAAAACCAATTAGCCAAATTGACTCCAAAATTTCAATTTAGAGACCAATCCATGTATCAAATTAGTTCTAAAACCACAAGCTAAAGCATGAATAACAATTCTAAAACCATGGGAAAACCTGCCAAGTAACAACCATTCAAAACCCTCAACCCAACATTCTAAAGCCATAATTTAAAATCAGACAAATAATGATTAAACATATGCCTTTATGAAAAACTAAGTTAGGGATGAGATATATCCCTAAAAATACTAAGAATTTGGAGAAGAAACCAAAATTTTAACCTTAGGTTCTCAATCCTTAGAAACCTTAGCTTCCTTTTGCTTTAAGAGAGTTTAAGAGGAGAGAAGAGTGTTTTGATTTGTTTATGAATGATAATGAGACCATAGAAGTGTTTTCAAGTTGTGGGTAATGAGTTAAGGACAAAATAAGACCAAAAAGGCCTTAATAAAAATGTGTAGGAAAACTATTGCCTGTGTTTACCAGTCAGGTGCAGACTCATAATGACTGGCTATGAGTTTTTACCTGGACTCGTAGTCAAGGAAGATATATTGGGAACCTATAATTTTATGTTCACGAGTCCATCCCCAAAACTCGTGACCACCTCTTACAACTCATAGAATCCTAGCCGTGATCAGAATAGAAACATAGGCAACCCTCACTATTTAAGCTATGACTAGCTCTATATGACTCGTGACGAGTGATAATGACTCGTCTTATTAGTCATTTCCTAACAGTGATGACCAAAGTTAAGAAATTTTCAAGGGCCAAAACTTGGGGTATTACATTACCTCCCCCCAGGATCATTCATCCCCGAATGAGGAGTTTAGGAACCCATTTGAACTAATAGAAGACAGAATACAACCACAACACCATGAACATAATCCAAAAAGTGGTAAGAGTAAAAATGGAACCCATACCTCAAAAAGTTTCATCCAATATAGGGAACAAAAAGGGATACTTAGCCTTCATATCATCCTCCCCCTCCCAAGTAGCTTTCTCTACTTTTTGATTCCTCCAAAGGACTTTTACTGAAGCCACATTCTTAGTCCTTAATCTACATCTTCTTTATCCAAAATCTCAATCGGACTTCTTCAAAAGATAAGGAATCTGAAATACCAACATCTTCTACCAGGACAATCAAACAAAATTACCCACATAAATTTTTAAAATCAATACATGAACCACACGATGAATAGAACCCTAATTTACAGGCAACTCCAACTCATAGGCAACATTCCTTACTTTTGTCAAAATCTAGTATGGACCAACATTACAGGGACTGAGCTTTCCTTTCTTCCCAAACCTCATCACTCCTTTCATAAGAGAAATCTTTGAAGACACCCAATCAGCTACATCGAATTTTAACTCCATTGGCCTGACATTTGCATAAGACTTTTAGTGACTCTAAGCAGTCTTAAGTGTTTCTGTAATCACCATTACTTTTTCCATGGCTTGGTAAACCACATCAGGATCAAACAACCTAGTCTCACAAACCTTGAACTACCCAATAGAAGATCTATTCCTTCTATAAAACCTCGAAAGGATCGATCTGAATACTCAAATGGTAACTATTATTATACACAAACTTAATAAGAGGTAATGGATCCACCCAACTTCCTCTAAAATAAATCAAATAAGACCTTATCATACACTCCAAGGTCTAAATAGTTTTTTCTGCTTTTCTATCCATTTGACCGTGGAAAGCAGTGCTAAGGTTTACCTTAGTCCCAAACTCTTTTGAATTAAATGCTAAAAACGAGAAGAGAATTACATGCCTCAGTCTGATATAATAGAAATCGTCTTTCCATGCAATCTAACTATCTTCTTAATGAATAACATAGCATAATCCTTTCCAGAGTAGGTAGTCCTTACAGGGAAAAAGTGAGCAGACCTAGTTATCCGATCCATAATGACTTAAATTGAATCGTCCTAATTGTAAGACTATGGATGAGTCGTAATGAAATCCATATTAATCATCTCCCACTTCCACATACGCAACTCGATCTCTTGATACATCCCACTAGTCCTCAATTATTCAACCTTCATCTGCTGACAGATCATACACTTGGCCACAAATTGCCATATCCTTCTTTATATTTCTCCACCAATAGATCTCTTTTAAATCATGGTACAACTTTATTGAACCTGGATGAATTGTATACCTAGACTCATGAGGCTCAACCAAAATCCTTTCTTGCAACCCATCAACATCAGGAATGCATAATCTACATTGATACGGTAAGATACCATCTCCCTAAACTCAAATGCCATAACTTTTTATTGACTCATATCTTTATTAATCTACATAAGTATAGGATCCAAAGACTACTTCTCCTTTACTTCATCACCAAGAGATGACTTAATAACCTCAAGAATAATAACTCCTCCCTCTTAACATTAAACAAAACATGCTCCCAATTATCCAACAAGTGA
Source organism: Capsicum chinense (assembly GCA_026120095.1). Lineage (NCBI taxonomy): Eukaryota > Viridiplantae > Streptophyta > Magnoliopsida > Solanales > Solanaceae > Capsicum > Capsicum chinense. Next base: position 184,162,377 of record JAPEIP010000013.1, read on the forward strand.
ATTTGCTTCACCAATTTGTACTTCTCCTTATCCACATGAGATAACCTCCCCATTGACAACCTGTTAAGAGAATCAACAACAATATTAGCTTTACCTATATAGTAGTAAAGAATTAAGTCATAATATTTGAGCAACTCAAGGCACCGTCTCTTCATGAGATTTAACTCCTTCTGAGTAAAGAGATACTGCAAACTTTTATGGTTTGAATAGATGTCTACATGCATCTCATATGAATAATAATGCTAGATCCTCAAAGAAAAAATCACCGCATCTAACACTAAATAATCAGCCGGTTAATACCTTTCATGAACCTTAAGTTGTCTAGAAGAATAGGCCACCACCTTATCATGTCGAATTAACACACAACGCTGTCTTACACAACACACAACACCATATATAACAAAACCCTAAGTACCCTTGGGCAAGGTTAAAATTGGAGCAGAGCTCAACTTATCCTTCAACTTCTCGAAACTACCCTCACATGCATCAAACCACAAAAAATTCAGATTTTTGAGTCAACTTCATCAATGGAGCAACAATAGATGAATAGCTCTCTACGAACCTCCTATAATACCCAGCCAAACTCAAGAAGCTCTTAATATTAGTTGGAGTTGTGGGTCTAGGCCATCTCTTACCACCTCAACATTTTATGAATCCACTTTGATCCCTTCACTAGAAACAACATGACTAATAAAAGTCAAAGCATTCAACAAAAACTCACAGTTAGAAAATTTAGCATACAACTTCTGATCTTAAAGAGTCTGCAACACAATTCGGAGGAATTGGCATGATCCTCCTCACTATTAGAATACACGAAGATGTTATCAATAAACACTATCATAAATAAATCCAAAAACTATCTAAACACTCAATTAAGAAATCCATAAAACCTCCTGGAGCACTAATCAACCCAAATTACATAACCAGGAATTCATAGTGACCATAATAGGTTCAAAAAGCAATATTTGGGATATGAGTCTGTAATCTTTAGTTGATGATAATTAGAATGAAGGTCAATCTTGTAGAAGCATCTTCCACGCTGAAGCTGGTTGAAAAAATCATTAATCCTAGGAAGAGGGTACTTATTCCTCACTGTGACATTATTCAACTATAGCTAATCTATACAAAACCAAAGATACCCATCTTTATTACACTCGAAAAGAAAAGGAGCACCCCATGGAGAAATACTAGGAGAAATAAAGCCTTATCTAGTAGATCCTTTAACTACTACTTTAGCTGTTTTAATTAATCCAGAGCCATTTTCTAAGGAGGAATAGAGATAGGACAGGTATCCAATAGTATATCAATCCCAAAGTCTATTTTGCTATTTAGAGGCATACTAAAAAGATCCGCAAGAAATTCATCAACAATAGGGACAGATTACAAAGTGGGTCCCTCAAAACTAGAATCCTAACCCGAAAAGAGTTATATAGACACCGCTTAGAGATCAACTATTAGGTTTTAAGATAAGAGATAAACCTTTTTTGGGAAATAGGGGACTTCCCTCCCATTCAATCACAAGTTTATTGGGAAATTGTAAACTGACCTTTTGAGTCCTACAAACCAGAGAAGCATAACATAAATGAATCTAATCCATCCCTAAGATTACATCAAAATCTACAATATCAAGCTCTACTAAATTCACTAATGTCTCTCTATGAAAGATAGACACTACACAACATCTATAGATCCTTATAGAAACTATAGAATCACCCACAAGAGTACACACAAAAAAAGGGCCAGAACTACTTTTGAAACCAAAATCTAAATGCACATCCACATAAGAGGTCATATAAGAAAAACAAACCCCAAATCAAGCAAATAATACACATCCCGAGAGAAAAGTTGTAACATACCGATAATAATATAAGGAAATGCCTCAGATTCCTGACGAGTAGCAAGAGCATTGAGATGATTTTGTCTAGTTCTAGTACTATAAGTATCACCCTTTGGTGCCACAGCCAAGGATATGGAAATGAAAACTTTATTAGCCAAGTAGCTATCTTAGCTATGAGATAGTCTCATTGTATACGACCAAGATGACCATAATTAAAGAACCAATTTCTTCCCTTATCACAGTAATTCCAGTAAAGCTAATCGTAAAATCTTCAAGAAGGATATGGCAGGCCTGACTGAGCTCCACTATCCTGAGACTGGGCACCCTATGCCTTAGATCACTACTAGTTTAAAAATGACAATCACCAGATGATTTTGAATAAGGAGCACTAGATGAAGGATATCAACAAGAATTTCCCCAAGTTTTCTTTTTTCTCCACTATCTACTATCTCTCCCACTAGCTTGCTGACCTCTATCCTATTTTAAATACCTAAACTTCTTATTGTCTCTCTCGCTCATATCCACCTATCTCTTATTTTAATTCTCTACCTAGTTCATATAAACCACAAGCCTAGAAATATCATTGTCATTGTTCATCATCGCAGCCTTAAACTCAATACCATGTCATGAGACAAACTTCAAGAAAACTTTTTTATTCTAGCCCTCAGACTAAACACCAACTTTAGAGCATAAAGACACAATTTATGGAGGTTTAGGGCATATTCCTTCACATACATCCTACCTTACCTCAAGTTCACAAAATCTCTTAGTCTTGGATTCCCTTAAATTTTGTGGAAAGAAATGATCAAGAAAAGCACTAAAAAACTCTTCCCACATTGCTCGCTCAGCATTGCCACCCCTTTGACTATTCCCACTCCTCATACTAATGATAAGAAATATCCTCTAACTAATAAGTAGCAAACTCCACACCCTCTATATCAATTGCATACATTACTAAAAAAAATTTCTCCATCTCATTAATGAACCCTTATAGATTCTCCTAAACCTTAGAGCCTATAAAGGTTATTGAATTCAATCTCATAAACTACCCAAATAGGGTAACCTCACTTGAAACTATAACATAACCAATAGGACTAGACTAACAGGACTGAGATGCCACCAATTGAGTAAGTATATAAATTGACCAATAGGAATATACATTAGAGATATCTCTCTAAGGTGACTGAGCATGAGTGTTACCAGCTAGGAAAAGACTAATGGGGATTAGTAAAACTCTACGTGGGGCATTATGATCAGGAAAAAGGACCCTAGACCTAATCAGCACCCCATATGAAGGTTGATTTCTATCTACATTGTTCTCAGATAGGAAAAAAGACCTAATAGAGTTTCTATGAACATCATATCTTCGAGGAGGAATAATATGAAACATGAGCAAACTTAAAATTTGAGAATTTCATGACACCGGACTCTATTTCCTGAGATAGAATACAAAAAATAGAAATATTCCTATATGCCTTATAGCCTCCCCTTTATAAGTCTGCCATGCTACATATCCATAAAAGGGACTCTACTTGACACAGCTTTGTGGACCCCAACAATCATGAACCTATGCTATGATACTTAGGTTGTCATGACTCGACCTCGGGCATAGTCATTACAGGTATCTCAAGCCCATCTAGAGCTTGAGACCACCACCTTATCCTATCTACCATAACACAATATGCTATAATAATATAAGAAACCAAAGAATAAAAATAAGGCAGTGTAGCTAAAATAGATCTAAGATTTGAAAATAACAACCAACGCACAATCTATCCACAAATCCTCTAACAAAACTGAATATCATACTAGGTCGGGACATGGTCCTGACCATGGCAGAAAAGGGAATCAGAAATATTAAAAAGTTGATAAGAATTTGATAACCATAAAGAAAGAACTGAAATGCCTGACCTGCTAAATGATTAAGGCTCACTAATTTAATATAGACCAACCGATAAACCAAAATCACCTAACTCTGTAGAAGTTACACAAAGAACCCCTAGGACCTTACATCATGAAATGATATTGAATCTAGGGACAATTATCAAGGTGGGCCTAGTATGTAACTCAAGGAAGGGATAAAATAATGCCAAGTACAAATCATTCCAAAAACCATATGCACATATTCATATACCTATATATAAGATATTAGGATAGGGAAAAAGGTTGAGCATGATATTTAAAAACCATTAAATTGGACTGTGTAGCTCTAACCATCCTAAGGGAACCCATGGGCTATATGGGTTCAGCTTTCCCTCTTAAAAAGGTCCCAACACGTGTTAACCGCATGATCAAGAAAAATTTGAGGAAGAGCCAAAGATACCAAGGCTCAAACCATTCAAAAATAAATATATTTAATATGTGAACTATGCACATGGTCACCAAGACCCCCACGTTAGAAAATGTGGTTTCCTGTATCGAACCTATCGGGACCTCCATGTTTCATGACAAAATACATAACCCCTTTTATGACTAAATTAAAACCATTGACACATTTCCAACCATCAACCAAAGAGTCTTTTGATTAGGAATTTACCATTGATATTTTCATACCAGCTAATGTTAAGCTTGCAAGCCAATTCCGTTATATCATTCCTAAACTAATTGGCCTAATTGACTCCAAAGTGTCCATTTAGAAACTATTCCATGGCCACCAAGGCCTTTTTAAAAACATATAAATTAAACGATGGGAACCAAGGCCTTCCAAAATATTTTTTATCCATTTAGACCTTAATGCAATGCAATATTTTGGAAAAGTAAGCAACACCATGTAATAGTCCATATTTCAAAATTAATTATGCAAGTGAGTTGAGGTTAGGGTATTCCACGACCCCCATCCTATTCACTATTCCCATGCATCTACTTAGTTCAAAAATCACAAGTTAAAGATTGAATTACAATCCCACAACTATAGGAAAACCAACCAAGTAGCAATAATTCAAAATCCTCAAACCACCATTCTAAATCCACAATTTAAAATCACATAATCAATGATTGAAAGCATACCTTTTTGAAAAAACAAGTTAGGGAAGAGATACATCGCTTAAAATATGAAGATTTGGAGAAGAAATCACAATTTGAGCCCTAGGTGCTCAATCCTTAGAAACCCTAGCTTCATTTTTCTGTAGGAGAGTTTAAGAGGAGAGAAGTGTGCCTTGATTTGTTTATGAATAATAAAGAGTCCCTAAAAGTGTTTTTAAGTCATGGATAATGAGTTAAGGATGAGAAAGGACCAAAAATACTTTAATAAAAACATATTGGAAAACTATCATTAGTCGTTATAGGTCAGTTGACGTCTCATAATGACTGGCTATGAGTCTTTTCCTAGACTCATAGTCTTGGAAGAAACATTGGGTACCTATATTTTTATATTCATGAGTCCATCGCCATGATTCGTGACCACAATTTATAACTCGTAGAATCCTAGTCGTGATAAGAACAGAAACATGGGAAACCCTCATTGGATAAGCTACCACTAGCTCTATATGACTCGTGACAAGTGATAACGACTCGTCACGTATGTCGTTTCCTGGCAATAATGACAAAAGTCAAGAAATTTCCAGAGGCAAAAATCTGGGGTATTACACAAATCCTTTTTATGAAATTCTCCATCTTAATGGAAATACATTTTAAAATGTGAACTGCCTTATGTATAAATATTAATAGTCTTTCATAGTACTACATTCTTTGGTGTTCGATTGCAATTTCTCTTTCTTTATTTTGGTGTTTTTCTATTATTCTTCATTTTCTATATTATGATTTGATATCTCTAGAGTTTTGCAATTAATGTTTAATTATACGTTAAGGGTAGCTTGAATGGGTAGAAACAATAAGGATGGATATACAGGGCTTACATCGGATTATAGGGGTAATCCAATTTGGCTCAGTATTTTTGGTGAAATTGAATTGCTATGCTACAGGAGTGGTGGTCGAGGTTTTCATCCATTCAAGCATGAATGGTTTTAAAAATGTAAATATCATGTGCAATACTTCTTTTCTTTATTGTTTTTTATGTCCAAAAACTAAGATGAACATTCAACCTTAAATAAAAGCCTTCGTAAATTCATTTGAACCAATCGTCCCTAGGATCAAGTTTATTTACTTTTTATTAGAGAAAAGGTTCAAGTTTATTTATTTTGTCAAGCTATTTTAAAAGGCTAGTCTTATTAATAGTTTTACTCAGAGTAATCACAAAAGTAAAATATTATCATGTCCAATCGAACCTAATTGGCTTGAACCTTCTAGAAGCTAGAAGAGAAAAGTCCTGAAATAGTCCTCTTATGTTCTAGTTCGGAATAAAATAACCCTTTTTTATTTTTATTTTTTAATAGTGGAGCATTAATAGTCATCACCATTCAAAATAGGTTCATCAAATTTAACAAAAATGTAACTCAACCATTAAAGATTGGGAATACTCAACCTAGAACATTTTCCCTCCCATCTACTTCAGGAACCCATAATATGATGATTCTTTCACATATGATTATTTTTGTGAATTTGAGATTAGTGACCTAAGATATCCTCTCCATCTTTCATCCTTCAAAAAAAGAATGTAAACATAAATTTGCCATCTTAAGGAAAAGACATTTTACCTCTACTCGATTTAATGTTCTGAAACATTCTAATGGAAACACAAAAAATCAGTTCAAAATCAAGACAGTCAGTAACACATACTTTCTAAATGGTCAGTCCAACTAGATGAGACTCTACTTGTTGTCTGGTTATTTTGCTGTTTTAATCTCCATAATTTGTGTATCCAACTTGCTTGTTGGGGGATAGGGGGGTTCTTGTACAAAGAGAAAAATTACTTATGATAACCAGGACTTCCAGGTTTGCAAACTTTCATAACATCTTGAAAGCTATTAAAATCATTAAGAGTGATATCTCAGATAACAACAAGTTGAGGAGAAAAGAGTTGTGCTATAGCTTTTTTGTATTACTAAAGACATTTTTCAGCCTCAAGGGCAAAAACTATTCATTCCTTGGGCAATAAGTTTCAAATATTTCTAGGAAGCCAAGACTGCTCCAAATATTAAAAATAATATCAAATTAAAAATAGAAGAGAATGCATCGAAAGTTTAACAACACATTTACTAGCTTGTAGGATTCATGAAGAAAAAGTAGTCATAATCACGCTTGTCAATAGGATAAACCCAAGAATTGCAAACAATTTATAAACTACACTGATGTAGATTAGCAACAACAAGAGTGAGTGACGTGAGAAAGAATTCAGTTGCATTCAATTTCTTGATGATGAATGCTCCTGGAAAACTCCATGCCTTTTATGTTGGATCCAAAGTCTAGAGGGCGTCATGCGGAAGCTAATAGTTTGTAAACCAAGACAAAGATAATTCAGATGAAAAATAATAGTATAGTAAAACATAATATTGTTGATATAATTTGGCCAATTCGCCTATACAAGAAAACTAATAGTAAAGAAAACATAAATTTTTCTCGCCCTAAACAAAGACTCTTTAATGACTCCATTGTGGATGGTATTATGTTATGGAATGAGAAGGGGAGTCTTCTATTTATAGATGTCCAAAATCTTTCCTCCAAAAAAAAGTTTAGCCAAATATGAAAAAGTTTTATACTTTTCTTTTTAGGAAAAGTAAAAGTAATTATGGTATTACTTTTATTTCCCTTTCAATAAAAGTATAACTTAATTTTTGTAAGAAAATCATGGTAAAAACCCTAACACTTCATGATCCTACTCAAATGTCACACTAATACATAAGTCTACCTAATTTATTCTGAAAAACTAAATATGAAGACTTCCCAAGTTTCCCTTTTCCTTCAACAAAACAAAAACATTCAAGAAATTGGATGTCAGGACCTGAGTTGAGGCCCTGGCTATGACGGGTATCCCAAATCACCAAGGCCCAAGAGACCCCTGTAATAGCCCAACCTTATAGTGATATTGTTCTCTCTGGGTCTAGACCCACACTGCGTTAAAACACATCACTAGGGAGTAACGCTTTCTTAATTATATACCCAACGTCCCTCCTGTATTTTACCGATGTGGGACTCTTTATGCTATGTTAGGGGGTCACATACATCCCCTATGGACTTAGCATCCTCGCTGAGGTTTGCCCCACTAAATAGAATTTGCCTACACTAAGGACTAAGGCTTTCCCGGCCTTATCGAGATTTGTCTACACTTAGTTTGAACTCTAGACCATATAGACATTTCTAACACAAGATCGACTCTAATATCATTTTGTCGTGACCCAAGCCAGGGCCCTGGCTGTGATGGGCATCCTAAACCATCAAGTCTCGAGAGACCCCTGTAATAGACCAACCCACTAGTGATATTGTTCATTCTGGGTCTAGACCTACAAGGCTTTAAAATGCGTTACTAGGGAGTAAAGCTTGCTTACTTATAGACCCAATATCCCCCTTGTGTTTTGCTGATGTGGTACTTCTTATCCTAAGTTGGGGTGTCATATATAATTTTGTATCCCACCACATAATACTTCTATGTTGAAGCCTAACCCAAAATTAAGAGGTACTAACTTTAAATATTGGACCCTGTACTCTACATCACATTAAGAAATCACCTCACCTCATTACAATAATCCAATACCCTCAAGTCTTAATTAAAGGAATACTAACCACATGTAACATCGATTTGTCTTTTCAGCAATCACAACATTTAATCCTATTATTACTGCACCCCGCTTCATAGATCTCTCCACTAAGACCATCAAATTTAATCATTCTAACAATGATTCTCGCCATATATTTCCCACCTAACGATAGTTCATCTCCTTCTTTCCCCTTCTCTTTTATCCTTAGCTTAAGAAAATACTTGAAATAATTTGGCTAATTGGCCTACACAAGAAAAATAATATAAAGAAAACATAAAACTATTGGGATAAAATCTCGTCCCAAACAAAGAATCTTTAATGACTACATTGTGGATGTTATTGTATTATGGTATGAGAAGGGGGTCTTCTATTTATAGATGTCTAAAAACTTTCCTCCAAAAATGAGGTTAGACAAATATGAAAAAGTTTTATACTTTCCTTTTTATGAAAAGTAAAAGTAATGATGGTATTACTTTTATTTTCCATTCAATAAAAGTATAACTTAATTTTTGGAAGAAAATCATGGTAAAAAGCCTAACACTTCATGCACCCACTCAAATGTCACACTAATACATGAGTCTAGCTGATTTTTTCTCAACTCCTAAGTATGAAGGCTTCCCAAGTTTCCATTTTCCTTCAACAAAACAAAAACATTCAAGAAATTGCATGCCAGGACCCTAGCTGGGGCACTGGCCGTGACAGGTGTCCCAAACCTTTAAGGCTCGAGAGACCCCTGTAATAGCCTAACCCACTAGTGATATTATCCGCTCTGGGTTTAGACCCGTACGACTTTAAAACACATCACTAGGGAGTAAGGCTTTCTTACTTATATACCCAACATCCCTCGAGTGTTTTGTCGTTGTGGGACTTCTTATCTTATGTTAAGGTGTCACATCCACCCCCTTATAGACACAACGTCCTCGCTGAGGTTTTCCCCACTAAATAGGATTTGCCTACACTCAGGACTGAGGTTTCCCCTGCCTTACCGATATTTTCCTACACTCAGTTTGAACTCTAGACCATATTGATAAGGCTGGCCTAGGAGTGACTCTAATATCATTTTGTCATGACCCAAACCAGGGCCCTAGCTGTGATGGGCATCCTAAACCATCAAGGCTCGAGAGACCTATAATGGCCAAAATAACTAGTGATATTGTCTGCTTTGGGTCTAGATCCGCACGACTTTAAAATGAGTCACTAGGGAGTAAGACTTGCTTAATTATATAACCAACATCCCTTTTGTGTTTTACTGATGTGGTACTCATTATCCTAAGTTGGGGTGTCATATAGAATTTTGTGTCTCGCCGTATAATACTTCTATGTTAAAGCCTAACTCAGAGGAAAGAGGTGCTAACTTTAACTATGGGACCCTGTACTGAAAATTACATCAAGAAATCACCTTACCTCATCACTATAATCCAACACCCTCTAGTCTTAATTTAAGGAATACTAACCACAAGGGACATTGGTTTGTGTTTTCACCAATCACAACATTTAAGCCTATTGTTACTACACCCCACTTCATGGATCTCTCAACTAAGACCAGCAAATTCAATCATTTTCACAAAGATTTTCGCCATATATTTCCCACCTAACTATTTCTCCTAATGAAAGTTCATCTCCTTTTTCCCCTTCGCTTATAACCTTATCTCAAGAAAATACCTCAAGATTTTAACCTACTACGCTTCCACAACCACTATTCTACTTACACATAGAGGGTCATTGAGGGAGCCAAGCATAAGCATCATGAATGGGAGGAAATTTAGGAACTACCTAAATTCACCATCTCCCCCTCAGATCAAAGTCACAATTCTAGACTTGCGGATATACCCCCTCATCAAATCAATAACAACAACTCCCAACGCATTGAGATATCACCATACACATAAACGCTAAACTCCCTCCTTTTAACTACGCTCTAAAGGCATTGCTATCGAAGAATGCTACTCTTAATGCTATCCTCTATAGCCATTAACCTACAACTCGCAGTCTCATAAGCATAACCATCCTCACTTCTTATTCCAAATATTGCATCAAGCCCACTAATTCATTCCCACAAAATACATATTAACAATCTTAAGCTACTAGTTTTACCACAACACTCCACATCTTATTGTCTATTAACACCAATCATATGAAGCATGCCAATACATGCTCATCATGGGAGAAAATCTATAACATACCTATAATAATATCAGGCAAGGTCTCCACATCCTGGTGGTAAGATAAGGCATATAACCGGTAGCAACAACCACTGGCAGCTAAAGTAGTACCCTTAGGAGGAGTGGCAACAAACATTTCTAGATACATAGCTACCCCTATATTCCCTCCAGCTGAATGACATTCATCTTGAATGTGGCCCACTTGACCACAAAAGAAGCAAGTCTATTTTTCCAAATAACACTTCCTTCGATAGTTTCTACTACAAATGCTACAACAAAGAAATGATATAGCATGCTGAGTCACACTTTCCTATAATATGGTACCATGGGCTCCAGTCCTATCTCCTTACTTAAACTGCTATTCACCCAAAGGCATGGGCGCAGGTGCACTTCCTAAAGACTGAGCATTACTCCAAAAATTTGTTTTAGACCACCTATTTCCCTAATTATCCCCTTAGTGCTGACTGTTATTTTGGTTTGAAGATCTGGCCCTCTTGGCCTACCTGTCATTCTCCTTACCTTTGCTAACTTTTTTTTCTGTTCTTCAACCTGCTGCATGTGAATAGACAACCTAGATAAATCCATATCTCTATTAAGTATTGGTTCTTTGTATTCCAACACCAATTTATCTGAGAGGCCAGATGCAAACTTCCTTATGTGATCTCTCATGTTACCCATTATTTCTGGAGTATAGCTGGACAACAGGGTGAACTTCAATGTATACTCTTTTACAATCATCTTCAGTTGCTTTAGATTCACAAATTTTCATCTTTTGCTTCCCTCAATTTCTGGCTAAAGAAGCAATCTCGGAAGGCCTCTACAAACTCACCCCACATAGAAAGCTCAACATCACTACCCACTGATTAGCTATATCCTTCAACTGATAGACTACCGACTCAACCCATTCAACCTCATTCGAATGCATTACTCTAAAAATTTTCTCTAGTTCATCAATGAACCCTTGGGGGTCCTCCTCAACCTTTATGCCAGTAAAAATAGGTGGGTTTAGCCTCATAAATTGACCAACTCATGTAACCTCAGATGAACCAGACATAGAAGAGGCCAGTAACTGAGCAATCATATGTATGGACTGTCAGAACTCATCATTCAAAACTTTCCTCTGATAAGGCTGGGGACCGTTAAAACTGATCCGTGGAGCCTGAGGTGGACTAGTCAGAATTGAAAAAACTCCCAGAGTAGCTACAAACTCTGGGGTACGAGCTCTATTATGGGTCTATCTCTGATGAGTAGAACGGTCATCCTCAGCTTGGACATTTTGTTTGTTGGACCTACATAGAGGCATGATAACTTTATGAAATATAGAAATTCACTGATTAGAGGACACTCAGACTCTATAGAATTAACTAAATTATGAAAAGAAGAGAGACATTTCTAGATGCCTTGTAGTCTCCTGCTTATAAGTGTGGCGCACTATATACCCATAACAGGACTCTACCCGATGCGATTTTCCTGACACCCTGGGACCATGAACCATTTTCCGATACCAAGTTTATCATGACCTGAGCCAAGGCCCTGGGCATGACGAGTATCCCAAACTATGAAGGCTAGATCACCCTTCTCTATTTGGCAATCATGCACATAATTCGTATACTATAAAGAAATGAGAAAAAGATAATAAAGACAGAAATATGGTCAGTCAGTTAATTCAACTGAATAGTATGAAATTTGAATTCATAACATTCACCAGCATACGACACCAGTCTACAAAATCTCTAACAATATAAAAATCAACACCTCTCTAGAAACTTGGACAAAGCCCCCAGTTGGACCATGAATCAAATAAACTAACAATGTTCTAGAATAGGTCTTCCGAAATAAGGGAGGCTTACCAAATACAATCTCTGATAGAAATCAACCTACTACTTAGCGGGACCCTGGGAGTGTACCTCAGATCTTGATATATAGGGGTCAATGCAATTGTACTGGTACGTAGAGCAATCCAAAATAATGTATTTTATACAAAATAAGTAAGAGCAATTTATAAATAGTTTACATACCATATATGAGAACACGTGGACATAATTTGATAAATTTTAAAACACTTTCTTGAGATCAGACTCTACTTTCTATTTCTTTTCTGAGCTAGATGGTACACCCTATAATATGTAATTCCATGGGTTATATTGAATTCGCCCTTGACTCGGCGGCCAAGCCCCCAATCCAAGTTTGTCGTAAGGATTGAAGTATCTATAAGGGGGACACGCAAGATCACAAAGCAGGGATCCTGACCATGGTCTCAATTTGGGATGACATGAATCATGGTACACAAGATCACAAAGCATGGTACCAATAATCCCGTATCGGCAAATCACGATTTCTAGTGTTGAGTTTTTCACCTCATACTTTCTTTGGGTAACAATCTAACTCTCTTTAAGCGAATTTTTAACCTTTTCTAAACATGTATCTTTTTGAATTCAAAATCTGAGTGAAATATGTATTTTTAGTCTGATTTGAATCAGCTATGGCGTTCATCTATTTGGTCTCGTCATATCAAGTCTTGCAAGTCATCTTTCTGAGCCATATAAGGTTATGTTTTAGATTTTCAATCAACTCAATCATTTGACCACCAAAAATATTTAAACAATGCAAGGGAGTCCTTATTTCAAATTACATGCAAACTTATGCAAAGGATTCTCCCTTTTTTAAAATATTTTTTTAAATATTTCAACTCATGATGGTCAATTTCTCAAAACAAATCATACAATCCCTTTAATCATTATATTGAACATTTATAAAGAAGAAAACACTTGTAGAATACAAAAGCACACTCGCTTCAATTCACAACTAAGATCAAGTTCATGAACTACATTAAAACTCTTATCTCATGCTTTCAATAATGCAATTTCACAACCCACAACATGTAAAGTCAAGAAGTATCATAACAAGAGAGGGACTCTAAATATTCACTCTCTTAATTTAATATTTGCAAACTCAGAATAGATACATACATATATACTAAGAAAAATCAAATTTAAGGGAAGGCCTCAAGACCAAAACATTATTATCAAAAAGGGTTCACAATGCATAATTGTTAATGTAAATTCAAAATTTTTATAAATACATGATTTCTCAACCTTTAAAAAATTAATCAAAATAATTTCACCATGTCCATGTAGTTCAGGAAAACCCCACGTAGCTTATATTAATTATTTTGAAGATTGGAAACCTAATCTTGACTCTCTTCTTGAAAATCTTGAAGTTAAATATCTTGAATTCTTATTTTGGAGAAGAATTGAATCTTGTTTCTTGGGAGGTGGCTAGGGTTTTTCTTTGAGAGAAAATATAAATAATAGTGTTTATAATGCGTTTGGGGGCATAAATAAGTGTTATGGGCAAATTTGGGTGAGGGGAAGTGACCAAAGTGCTGCTAGACCCTTTAGGAACTGAAATAGCATGTGAAACAACTCCGTATCACGTAGGCCATCATGTCGCATTTCCCATCGCGCCACAGCCCAATCGCGTTGGTTTACTGCCTCTCATGAAAAATGTCATAACTTTCCACTTGGGTATCGGATTAAGGCAAAATTGATATCGTTGGAAAGCTGACTCAAATATCTACAATTTGGTGCGTCTTGCACTAACAAATTCCACATATATCATAAGTTATACATGTTCAAAATTGGCCCTTATAGAATCGAATACCAAACTATGAACGATTCAAAGACTCTTACCTCGACTTTGCTCTAAGTGATTTCCATGAATATTTTTCACCTCATAATCACTTAACACACTAGGATATAGATCATGGCACATGAATTTAAAATCAAATCATGGGATTAGAGTTTACAAATGTAGGAACTACAGTTCGATTTCTAGCTTGAAAATGCAGGGTGTTACATTGCACATTAACTATGAACATTAAACATTAAAACCATAAAATAAAATTGATGTATACTTTCATCTCCATGGGCAGAACTAATTAACTGTAGAATGACATTGTGCCCAAGAATTTCATAAGCTTCATGAGCAGCAGCTGCTAAATGAGATGAACCAAGGTCCAAAGGTGCCTTTTTTCCTGAGCACAACACTGCCATTTATCATTTGTTTGCCTTCGGATGCTATTACCTTTTTCCTACTAATACAGCACTAGATTTGTAATGAGAAAACAAATGCGAGGTACTCTAATTCAGTGTGTGTTTTGTATTCCAAAATGACTCCTTACTTACCCTGACTAGTTGGCAAGTGTGTATTTACTAAATTTATGGCTGAGAACTTTTGTATTTTGTGCTTACAAGTGAAAATATTTCTCCATCTACTATCTTGATGAGATCTTTTCTGCTCAACTTTGATTAGGAATGCTCCACCTTTTCATCTTCCATACGAAAATTTACCGTTTCACCAATATAAATCAATACTCTCCGTCTCATATTTTTTGACATATTTTCTAAAATATTAAATCTCTAAATAGTTGGCATGTTTAAATAATTAAGAGGCAATTAGAAACCTTTTTTCAACTTTACCCTTAGTAATTTAATGAAAGAGTAATTAACTTCAATAGATAAGGACAATATTTAATGTGAGTTTAATATGTTCATATTAGTTAATTCCCCCCACCCCCACCCCCCACCCTTTTTATTAATTTTTCCTTAAAAGATATGCAAAAGAAAAACATGCCAAGTATATTGAATTTCTCCTTAAGAGATGTGCAAAAGACAAACATGTAAAGTAATATGAGATCGAGGGAGTACATACCAATTATCTTGTTTTAATTTCCCCTTAAGAGATGTGCAAAAGGAAAACATGTCAATTAATATGAGACCGACAAAGTACATACAAATTATCATATTTTTATGCATGTTAACGATAAGTTCTTAAAAATATGTTTCATGTAAAAATGAAATCATCAAGACGAGATTTCCATGCTTGTTTCCACCTTGACTGTGCATAGTAATGTCACATACCATTGTGTCAATAAAATGGTTAAATTGGGAACCTTTCTATTTTTTGAAAAATTAGCTTAAATAAAAATTATATTTCAGAAAATTTAATGAAAAAATAATTTACATTGATTGAATCACTTCCTAGGTGAAATGACAATAGTTGAGTGCCTTTTTTGTTACAAAATAAAATTGAGCGACTTTCGAAAAGAACTATTCTTAGTTGGGAGTCTTTCCAAGAAAAATGTTTATAGTTGGGTGACTATATGAGATATTATATCTATCAATATTTTTAACCCGAGAGCCACATTTTCTCCTCCTACAATGCAATTTATGTTATTTCCGGATAAAAAGTTTGTATATAAATATATGAGCTTCAATACTAAGTTAAAGAATATAATAACTTCAAGAACAATAATGAAGTTCCAACAACTTAAAACACAAGTTCAAATGACTTACTATATGATCTATCAAAATGAAGTTGATACTATTTTCTGAAAATATAGTAAACCAACCTATAGAAATGAAGATGAACACAGAAAATTATAGAATCAAGTCCACCGAATTCACAATATGTCCTTAAAATATTTATTCCTCTCAAGTACCCAAGGTTAATGATTTTTCTCCTTCCAGGATAAAATAATTCACTTAAAAAATAGTGGTACCTCAAATTCTCTAAACCACGAACTTACTCAACAACTTGAAGATCACACTAGAGTTTTTAGAAGAAAAAGAAGAAAGTGTTTTTCTACTCAAATTTTTCACTTTAACCTGAGGAAAAGTTCTGGTATTTATTGACAAAAGTTTTTTCTTTAGAAAGAAAACAATGGTTCATGAAGAGAGAGACAACTTTTTGGAACAACACATGACTTAAGTTGGTTATGCGCTGGAGCTACACCATACCTGCACCCATAGGTGGTGTTTGGCAATTTTCAATTTGTTCTACGCAACACATGTGCAGGGATGATGTGTGAGCTAATGCTAACACATTTGAGGCTTTTAACTAGAAATAATTATAAAATAATAAGCAACTTTTGTTGTTTTTGATTGCTTTCTCTTTGATAATGCTAGAAAGTTAAGATACAAGAAAACAAAAGACAATAAGTGCAAAAAAGGTAAATTTGGAACAATTGGCCATGAAAGTGTAGTTGATGACTTGTTTGATAAGTCGTCAAATTTGTGATAAGTTATCAGAGTCATCATCAGCTGTAGACATTGTGAGAAAGTTGGAGCAGAAGTGTGACGACATCCCCTGATAAGCCATCAAGAATGCCGTCACTTTGAAGCAGAAGATATTTTGATGACATGTCCTGATAAACTATTATATCTATGATAAACCGTCAGGCATGTCGTCACTTAGAAGTAGAAGGCAAAAAATTAGGGTATTCCTGACGATATTTTCTGATAAGCCATCAGAACTCTGATAAACCGTCAGGCATGTCATCACTCAGAAGCAAAAGGTAAAAAATTTGAAGCATGCCTGATGACATGTTTTGATAAGTTATTAGAACTCTGATAAGCCATCAGGCATGTCATCACACATAAGTATAAGGCAAGAAATGGGAATCATGTCTGACGACATGGTCTGATAAGCTATAAGATCTCTGATAAGCCATCAGACATATTGTCAGCTAAGGAGAAAAATCTGAATTTTTAATTCTGAATTTTTCTTAAGTTACGGATATTAATAGCAGCTTTTAGGATTTCATTGAAGAACTGAACATCTTGAACTTATTCTAAAGACTAAGTTACTTCTCTTTTGTCCCTAAACTTGCATTTCAATTTTTAATTCTTTAATTTAATTGTGGGATATTTGACATTCTAAGTTCGAGAGAATTAGGGAGTTCAATATCTAGGTAGGTTGAGAAAGACTTAGATGGATTGTCGAAATTGATATTTTGGTGTTTTCCATAAGTCATGAGAATCTAGTACTACAACTATTATTCAATGGAGGATTACTAATCATAGTGATCACAACACTAGTTTCTCTATATCATTGATTTAAAATATTATTGTTTAAGTTTTGAGTTTTAAGTCGATTTGAAGTGTTAATAACTTTTGTTCAATCATTAAAAACCCCATTTTCTCTTTTCATATCATTTGTTTGAATTTAACTTGTAGCTATAGTTTTAAACTAGTTTAATTGCCACTCACATTGTTCCTCGTCGATTCGACCTCGACTCCAAATTTGGATAAATATATTGACGACGACTGCCTTACACTAAATTGACGTGTAAGTTAAGGGTTTTCAAAAATGGCACCATTTTCGAGGAACAATTTGGCGTATTGAGTTTTTTTTTGAAATTTTAGCCTACTTGCTTGAATTCAAACTTGTAAATATTTGTTTTTGGTTTTCTTTTATTTCTTCTGTTAGGTAGATTTTTATTTTAGTTTACTTATTTCTACGGCATCGTGGTATGAACATGAACTTGGTGGTTGAAAATCTTATCTTGATGATCCATGTCCATATTGTGGTGGACCTCACTTTTGGAAAGATTGTAGATATACTCCCCGGAGAGAGATGTATTCACCATCACCATTCTACCGGGAGTAAAATTGTTCTTTATGTGGTGGTAAAGATGGACATTGGAGTAATTGCCCAAATGCCCCCTCCCCCTATTGCGCTAACCTAAATTATAGTTCTTCTTATGAGTTTGATAGGTCTTATGGTCAAAAAAAAGAAAGAATGAAGCACCAAAATGAGTGGTATTGAAGCTATATTTCAACTAATGTTGGATCTCTAGAAAGAAATGTATGATATCATATGTGATATGCATCAAGACATAAAGCCAATCATTTATAAGGAGATAGATATAGAGGTCAATTATTCAAAGAATTCTTCTATATCATATTTAGATGATATCTTGTCTGTGGCTTCATTTAAAATAATGAAAGAGTGTAAAGATGAGGAGAAAGAACCCTATATTGATGTTGATCCTGATGATGAGCAATCCTCGATGATTTCCCAACCAACCGAACCAACCATGAGAGATAATTTCAAGATTGACGAAATGGTGCTATAGGCAAAAGAAGAAACTAAGTCAATCTCTTATAAAGACTCTAGCCTAATTTGGGGTAAAGAGGTTGAGAAGGATGCAACTTTGAAATTAGGGAGAAGACCTCACTCGAATCACTTTTCAATATTATGCTTGGTGAATGTGGTGAAAGTCGAATCACCCAAGCAAATGGTGAAGTTTGGAAATGAAGAGGAAAATTCCTATATTTTGAAGTTTGTCTTTCCGAAAGGGTATAATATAAACCCAATCTTGAAGGACAAGAAGCTTAAATATTGATGTTCATTTAGTGGCTTTTTAAGATTCTCACAGTTGCCAAATAAGCCCACACAAAAGTTCGATGTGAAATTCGGCAAGCAGTTCAAGTTTTCAAAGTGGCATGATAGAACTTTCCTTATCATGCTCTCACATTTGGCCAATGCACCTAAAAGATATAAAGATCAAAAGATGGGCTAACAATTTAAATTGTCTAAGTGGAGGGATAAAGGATGAAGAACTTTTAAGGTATCTTGATCAATCCTGAGTAGTCAAGATAACTTAGTCGTGCCGCAACATTAAATGAGGCGCTGCTTGGGAGGCAACCCAAGGTATTTTGTTGTTTGTATTCGTAATATGTGATTGACATCAGATCATTGCACCCATGGTGCCACATGTATATTTCTAACTCTCTTATTTTGGTTAGATGTATTGGGGACATTGCATGATTTTAAGTTGAGAGTGGGGATACTTATGGGTGTTGATGTCCTCTTCGGGTTTTTGTTGCCATGCCTCTTTTTCCCAGAGTCTTGTTCCTAGTAGAGCCGGCATGTTTAGGCATATTGTGTTTGTTTTGTGATGTGTTGTTGTTAACTAGGGGAATAATAAGTATCTAGGATAGTTGATATATTTTTGTTGATTTTTCTTAGAATGATAAATACCTCTCTAATTGTCTATCTAGTAACTGTGTGATGTGCATCTATATGTGACTACTGTGAATCTTTTTATGCCATTAGTACTAGGGACATGGTAATCACAGAAAACAATTGCATGAACCAAATGGGTAGTAGCTTGTGATGTACCTTTGTTCCATGTGTGTGTGAGATACTACCAAGTTCTCATTGTGTGTTAAATCTAGAACTTGCCCGGTTGGTTTACCTTGGTTGTAGGATAGCGATTAGGAAAGGATCATAGGCCGTTGTTGATAATAGTCCACTTTTAGACTAAATGACCTTCCATGTGTGAATAATATCCCTTGATCCTGATTTTGAGCCTGAATGCCACTTTAAGCCATCAGGCATGCCGTCACAGATAAGCAGAAGACAAGAAATGGGAATCATGTCTGACGACATGGTCTGATAAGCTATCAGATCTTTGATAAGCCATAAGACATGTCGTCAGCTAAGGAAAAAATCTGAATTTTTAATTTTGATTTTTTCTTAAGTTACGGATATAAAT
>JAPEIP010000013.1:184193710-184226537 GCA_026120095.1 Capsicum chinense
AAATACTATTTTTATTTTTAATCCTTCGTGATTTTCATATATTTTTTCATCTATTATAAATTCTTCTTTTTTCATTTTATTGTGAATAGTTCATGTTGGTATATATATTCTAAACTATCTATTTGTGATTCTAATTTTGATATTTCATCTTTTTGTGTATTTATTGAGTTTTTACTAACTCTGAAAAATATATTATAATGTAGTCTTTCTATTCATATTTTTAATTCTTTACGTTTTTCAGAAATAATTTGTTTTAGTTCTTTGTATTTTTGTATTTTATTCATTTAATCCAATCCAATCTAAATTCAACACAGATATGCTACTACTGTATTTTTTAAATAACCGGGCTTTGATACCATTAGGAGGGAGGTGCGGATAACTAACTTGTGAAATAGATCTTTTATATGTATAATGGCTCTAAACTTGGATATCAATTTTCAATTCTTTGATTTAGTTGTGGGATAGTCTTCTTTAATTTGGGAAGAGAATCAATTTCTGACTACATCTTTTGTAAGTTTAGTCACTTTGAATTCTGAATTCAGTTATTGTTATCGCTTTCTCTTTCATGTTGAACTAAAACCCGCAACTAGGGTTATGGGATCTATGATTACTCCTGTATTGTCTTAATAGTTGGTTATGGTCCGAGTGATTGTGGGAACATCTTGATAATTCTTTTGTATTAATTATTTTTGGTTGGTTGCAAACAATAGATCTCGCCTTATGTTGATTTGCTCAAATTGAGAAATAAACTAAAGGTAGTGAATTATCAATGAGGATTTGGGAAGGTTAAGTTCCCATCTAATGATTAATGCTGTAACAAGATTAATCAACTCAAAATAAAATCAGTGTGGATATAATGTTTTCCTAAGTTCTAGAGAATTAGGGAGTTCAACATCTAAGTAGGTTGAGAAACACTTAGATGGACTGTCGAAACTGATAATTTGGTGTTTCCCATAAGTCATGAGAATCCAGTACTACAACTATTATTCAATGGAGGATTACTAATCATAGTGATCACAACTCTAGTTTCTCTATATCATTGATTTGAGATATTGTTGTTTAAGCTTTGAGTTCTAAGGAGAATTGAAGTGTTAACAACTTTTGTTCAATCATTAAAAATCTCCATTTTATCATTTTTGTATCATTTGTTTGAATTTAACTTGTAGCTATAGTTTTAAATTAGTTTAATTACCACTCATATTGTTCCTCGTGGATTTGACCCCGACTCCAAAGTTTGGTAAATATATTAATGCCGACTGCCTTGCACTAAATTGATGTGTAAGGGGGGCGTTATTATGGACCTGCATTCGCAGGTCACTAGGTGCGCATGCAGTTCATATTTTCTCCATCAACCAGTATGTCTCTTACCTCAAAGGATCACGTTCCTTCGAGGTATGTTGTGTCTGCGTCCGCCAGTGGAGATAAATTTTCTATTGAATTTTTGGTCTAAAAACTTCATGTATTTTCAAGTTTTATGTAAATTTTATCCATAAAGATAATTTGAAGATGAAGTCGAAGTAAAGCGAGCGACAACGACAATGGCGTGAGGCATGTCTTGTTCTTTCTTCACTATCCACATAAAGAAATGTTTCTTAATATAAGCATAATAAAGTTTCTTTCTCTCACGAATGTAGGAGAACCTCACTTCCTTAAAGTGAAAAACTCACTTCACTTTTCCTCCTTTTGTTTCCTCTATTTTCCATCCACATAATCACTTAGAACCCAACAATAAGTATTAAAATCCAAAGACGTTAAGTAGTACAGAAGAACATCTGAGTTTGACAAGTACTGCTAGAACATGCACAATAAAAAAAATTCTCATGGATCACAAACTTACATATCTGAAAGCTACTTGTTGAAACTTTCACAGAGCTTGTTCAATGCCTTAGTCTCTAGGCATGCAACGTTTCACTACTTTCTGACTAACCCTCTAACAAAAACTTGTGGGGGAAACTAATATTTGTATTATGAAAAGGATGGATTCTTTTTTGAAAATTTTGTCTCTATTGATTCAAAATTTTCTACTGAAGAAGGGAAGGGAAGAGGCTAACGTTTCTCAGCCTTTAAGCCCCTATATGACCAAAAAACATTTTTCACATTAAAACACCATTTGATGGAGCAAAAATTTTTCACAATTAAAGTGAAACTTAATTCCTTTTATTTATATTTATATAAGACCAGTAAATAAAGTAATATTACCTCTTCTATAAAACTTCTTTTTTTCAAATTTGATTAGTTCATCTGGCATAGTAGGGACCACAATTTTATTAACTAAGGCTTTCAATTATGATATAAATTCGCAAATGAATGAATTATCATATCATAATTTATTACAAATTATTCCATTAAAAAACTGTACTGCACTCCACGATTTAATTTCAAAATCTACCATTACCCCTTATTTAACTCTCCATGTTAGAATTACTGGCACCAATCAACTAAATTAATTTTTTTTAAAATTTATTTTATTATCTAACGTAATCCGTTATGATTATGCTCAACATATTTCATGTGACGGCTATGAAATCCACTCGTAGAGTTTTCATGTGAAAACATATAAACAACCATAAAGCGGTGTCGTCTATTTCAAATTCAAGATATAGTTCTATCAACTAATTATTATTTCATTGGTTTGATTTGTTATCATCCAATCCATTAGGAATAGTTGACTCATAATAGAGTCCACCATTTAATAGATTAAAATAATAAATCAAACTATGTAAATCATAATAATTATATCAAAATTAAGAGTATTAGTACATGTAATGGAGTAGGAAAGTTATTTATTAATATTTAGATTATAAATGAACATCTCAACTTGGTCCGTTCGGTACATATAAAATGTACTAGCACAACTATTTGAAATATTACTACTCCCATAATTAAGATCAAATTATAGTTTAATCTTGCGCTACAATCATCAAGATGTTTCTCATACTTCATCTTTAATTATGAAAAATAATTTATAACTTACAAGAATGGATGATTTTAATCATTCATGTATGAGCTAAATAAATTAATACACAAAATCATCTATTATATAAGAAAAGCACACACATATTACCAAATGATCTTAGTCAAAGAAAAACTTCATTAAATAAATTAAACCAAGTCTTTACATGAGATGAAAACATAATACTATAACTAAAACAACATTGTTAATATTATATCCTAACAACTACATCAATAACAACTACATCAATCCATGAAGCCTCTAATAAAATAAATGAATGTTTATTGGGAGAAGGCCCCAACATACCTTAATAAATGAACTAAACTAAAACATATCAAAGTAGACCTCTACGAGAAGTGGGGGCCGACAACAGTTGAACAAGATATATCTAGTGATGCATTGACCTACATGCATGCATCCCTGATTCTGTATCATGAAATGATACAGCGTTAGAGACGTTATTACCTGAAATATATTGATATGTAAGACTGGAGAGGTGAGAACATAACATATTATACATATATGAAACTTAAATAAAAGACTCATATCAGAAGGACGTAGAATAACATAGACATGAATCGTCAACTGTGAAGGTAAGATACCCTTTTGCATTATTATTTACTATTGAAATAGTTTGTATAACTTACATAAATACAATACTCCACGGGCTATGTTATTTCGCTCAAAACCAGAATGGCTGAACATCAATCCATTTTTGCTGCATGAATCATTATTCTTTTGTATATAACAGCATCTAGGAATGCCAAATAATTCTTTTGAGAGAACATGGAATGTTGTTTGAATATACAAAATAAATCATACCTACATTGGCAAATGTAGTTTCAGATAATGAGTCTCTTTTGAATCACACGTTCTCTATTAAACAACTAATTCTCTTAAGCTCATACTCTCTCTGACCAAATTTATATAACTCACTTTCTTTATAAGTTAGTCCCAAAATGAATTACATATTTCTCTATATAGTACTAATTTAAATTTAAAATATCTGTTTTATCCTTAATAAAAAAATTTTATAGCCTCATAAACATCTTAGATTTGCTCTAGACTACAAATTTCAAATGTTTTTCTTTCTTTCTTAAACTTCATGATAAGTCAAACTAACTCACATAAATTGGGACGGAGGCAGTATTGTATTTATATTCTATGCAAAAACCGTGCAATAGATTTGTTAAGGTTAATATAAGATTGGTATCATCTTATCATACATGAAAGGTTCTGAGCTCATAACATAGAGAAACTTTATGGATGTTGTGAGAATATTCATATCATTTTAAAAAATTATGGTACTTAGAAACTTTAAGAAAAAGTAGTTCAATACTTAAAACAATTGAAATAAGGGTTCTATGGAAAAGTAAATGCATGAGATAGTTTTTTCAAAATCAATTTACTATTGAAATTCATCAACTTCATAACGTCTCAAAAGAGATTAGAGCATTTCATAATTTTTTAAGATTCATGATTTATTCAAGTCATCGCAAAATATTGGGTACTATGCAGTATTGGGTTCAAAACCACATTGTCTCAAGCAGATAAATATTTGTAAGATAACTGATGATAAAAAAAAAGGTGTGGGAATCAAGGATTAAGCAATGCTTACTTGTAAGACCCTGCAAAATTCTCTCGTAGTCTGAACCTTAGAGTGTGTTCAGTGAAGTGTTAATCTACCCCTAAAAGGTTGAGAAGTGTATTCCCAAGTGAGAAGTATTTTGAACCATATAGAATTTCCCTAATATCAACTTTTTTTCATGTAGAAAATTGAATAAGCTTTCCGACGATACCAAATTCGCCCAAATCTGACACTCTGGTGAAGAGTTAGAACCATTTTAGTAAGAAAGTGTACCACCTGGTACTTTAGCGCATCGCGGAGCCAGTTAAAATGGAAATTGTCAAAATCCAGTGAGCCTCCACGATTATGGCGCGTCGCGCCAAGGCTTAATTTTAGAGTTTTCAATTTCTAGTGCACCAACACGATTCTACCGTGTCGCAGTGCCTTTTCAGTTTGCAACCAAGGTGGCAACGCGAATTCCACCACGTCGCGCCACCAACCAGTTTTCCAATTATCCAGTTTTAAGAAAGCTGGTGCGATTATGGTGCGTCGCGCCAGCATGTAAAATCAGGATTTTTAAGTTTAATTCCAAGGGAGAAAATGGTCTTTTCCCAACCCCTATATATACTCCTTGACACGGGATTTGACCTCATTTTAACCTAAAAATACTAGTTTTCTCTCAAAGTTGTTCAAGAACAAGAGCTAGGGTTCCTAAATTAAGTCCTCAATCATCAAGGTTTCTTTGTTAACTTTTCAAGGATCAAGAAACTAAGGAATGAAGATTTTTATTCTTAGGTCCCTTTCACCCAAGAAGCTCAAGAACCCTTTTCTAAATTTTAAATCTTGTATGTTTATGAGTTTTCATGATTCATGAGAGTTAAAATTGATGTTCATTCTATTATTGAGTTTTGATTTATGTTTGTTTGCAAGGTTTTCAAGATTTGGCCCTAGTATGTGATATTCATGTGATGTTCATGATAAACCCTCTCCAAGTTGCTAGTTAAGTGATGTGTTCATGTCAATTAAGTGAACAAATTATTGAATAAGCAAAGCATGCTCCCCATATGTTTGATAAAATTCTTATGTGAAGGAATTAGAGCCATTATAGAATGTTGACTAGAAATCTCCAATTGTGTGAAAGCCCATGCAAGCCAAGTATTTGTTGAAAAGCCTTAGTGAATGAATTGTTACATGATATCATTAAATTTCCCAATTATGTGCTCTTTGATTCTTACTAAGTCTTTAATATATGCTAAGTGTTTGATGTAAGATCTTGTTGAATGGAGTATGAGCCAATAGCATATCTCCCTATACTATCATATATTTATGATTCCTAAATGCTTGAAGAGATGTTGTAGTGATTGTGATGGTGAATAAATATCCATGGTTTTGATAATTCAAGAATGGTTGTGCTTTAATTTTTTGTTATCTAGTCCTGGGGGTATTTATACCCGATAAATTAGCTGCAGTCTAGAGCCAGTGTTAGTTTTACCGATAATCCTAGTCAAGCCATGATTCTTAGAACTCAGTGAGTTATAGAACTCTGTGCTCTCAGATAGATACAGAACTGAAGAAATCTTAGTAATCTCCGTAATCTCAGTATCTCTAGTAATCTAGCCTCAGTTTTGTACTCAACTCAGAGCTAATAGTATTCAAGTGTTCAGTTTTGTCCTCAGTAGTATTCGAGTAATCTATCCCTAGCTCAGTATCATTCAGTTAGATAATGAGATTCAGTAGTATTCCCTCAGCTACGAAACTAAGTAAATTCAACATAACTCAGTCAGATCATTCGAGAAATATGATCAGTAACAGATTCATCTCAGTTTAAGTACAGTTAAGAATTAGTTCAAAGTCTTTTAGTTGGGAGTAGAAGCTAGCACCGAGAGAGTGTAGGGATATCGGCTCCCCATTAGAGAGGGAGAGTCATTAGGAGAAATCCCAAAACTCCAGAACTGCGTAGCCAGCGTAGTACGCAGGAGTCACCCGTTAGAAAAGGCTTGTCACCTGCTAGATAGGCTTGACTATTATACTGCCTTAGGCTTGACTTCCTGCGAGGGACACCCATTAGAGAGGGTTGACCACAGAGGTCTTTACCCGTGGCACGGTATTGACACCCTTCCAGCTGGAGTTAAAAGTTAGACCCCACCAGTTCAGATTTGGGGCATGTCGGCTAAGTAAGAACTACCAAAGTTACAATTTCAATATCAATCTTTAGAAAAGAACTTTAAAATCAGGACTGTCAAATATAGTCATCTACCTCAGTGAGGAACTCAGATGGTTTGATTGATTCATAGGCCACCCACTAAAAAGGCATGTTCTCACATACATTTATCCAGTATCAGTGTTATCAGATCCAGAGATCACCCGCTGAATAGGCTTGATCTCAAATTTAGTTGAGCATTCTTGTTATCAGTTCTAGATATCACCTGCTAGATAGGCATGATCTCAAATTCAGTTGAGCATTCTTGTTATCAGATCCAGAGATTACCCACTAGATAGGCTTGATCTCAGATTCAATTGAGCATTTTTGTTATCAGATCCAGTGATCACCCGCTAGATCGACTTGATCTCAGTCTCAGATTCAGTTGAGTAATCTTATTATCAGATCTAGAGATCACCCATTAGATAGGCTTGATCTCAGTTTCAGATTTAGTTGAGGAATCTCATTATCAGATCCAGAGATCACCCGTTAGACAGGCTTGATCTCAGTCTCAAATTTAGTTGAGTAATCTCATTATTAGATCCAGAGATCACCCTCTAGATAGGCTTGATCTCAGTCTCAGATTCAGTTGAGTAATCTCATTATTAGATATAGAGATCACCCACTAGGTAGGCATAATCTCAGTCTTAAATTCAGTTTAGTAATTTCATTATCAAATTCAGAGATCACCTGCTAGATAGGCTTGATCTCAGTTTTAGATTTAGTTGAGTA
The DNA here is from genome assembly GCA_026120095.1 of Capsicum chinense. Classification (NCBI taxonomy): domain Eukaryota; kingdom Viridiplantae; phylum Streptophyta; class Magnoliopsida; order Solanales; family Solanaceae; genus Capsicum; species Capsicum chinense. Next base: position 184,201,163 of record JAPEIP010000013.1, read on the forward strand.
TTCTAATTATCATATTCAGAGATTTTCTGATAGATAGGTTTGATCTAAGATATAATCTTTTCTTATCATTGATAGTAGATTATGGAATCATCCAATATAGAGGTTTAATCTCCAATGCAGTTAGTCGAGAGTAGAAATCTTAGAATTCAGTCATTGATATGAGTAGATTCATTTAATCAGTTTCAGTATCATCAGGTTTTGAGATTACTCGCTAGATAATACCGATCTCAAGTCCAGTACTCAGCTATCAATTTTAGATGAATCAGTGCTCAGTATCTCAGGCATTAGTAGTCAGTTCAGATAGCAGTAAAGTAGTATCCAAGTTTCAGTATTTCGATTCACGATGATTTTAGTTATGGTTTGTGCATTCATACATGTGTTCTTAGTTAGTGCTCTCATGATTATTTAGTTAAGTAATTGTTCATGCATGAGCCCTTGCATTTAGCCTTACCTCATATTCATACTTGGTACATTTTCGTACTAACGTATTTGCGCTATGGTGTTTTATTTAACACCATAGGTTCGGAGGCACAAGATCCAGAGTACCCTTAGCAGCTAAGTCCCAGTCAGCAGCAGTAGACATAGCAGTGAGTACACTTCAGTCAAGGATCATTCTTTTTTCATTATTGTTATATAAGACTTAATTTATTTTTAGTAGAAGGAGTTAGTTGGGGACATGTCCCATAAACTCCCCAATTCAGATAGTTTAGAGGCTTTTCGAATAGATGCATCAGTATTTAATTTTTAATTGAGTATTTTTAGATGTTTTGAACCTTATGGCTAGTTTCTACATTTATTAGCTATATTATGCCGTGTTCAGGTACAGATATTAGTAGAGGATTAGCTTGTGGTCCTTCGAGATCATGACCACCGTGTGACGTTCTAGTTCTGGAAAATCGGGTTGTTACATTACTTCTTATAAGATTGATTAATAAACCATGTGCTGAATTGAAGAGTTGAAGTTTGATTAAAATAGTTAAGAGGCACATGTTGGAATTGAAGAAGAAACCTCCTTAAGCATCTCTTTTAGCATCATAGAGTTTTCAAAAGGGAAATGTCTCCACTCCAAAAGTAGTACTTTAATATAGTGTATAAGATCAACATACCAAGGAAGGAGAGAAGCTCTAAAGTTATCTATATGGACATGAAAATAATGGATCTTCTTGAAACTGAAGTCAAGATAGACTTTCTTAGTGTTATTATCAAAGACATGCATCGGGTGCTTTAGAAGGGTAACAAAGGCCATGCTCTTTCCTATGGATTTTGGTTAGCTTAAGTTTTTGAAGATTACTATGTTCCTATCAAAGTTTGGATATTGCAAACTATCAATTATGTGATTTGTACTGTGAACCATTTTGTTTTACCTGGTTCAATGAAGTGAGCTGATAATTCAATGCAAAAGCTAAGGACTACACTAGCTTAAAAGACTGTTGAATAGAAGGTTACTCAAGCATCTTATGAGGTGGAGAAAGAGGCCCTTTAGGCTAGGATTGTGGAATTGTAGGCTAACCTTTATCATGAAAGGGATAAGAATGTTACAGCCATTCATCAGTTGACCTGGTTGATCTCACCTATTCCACCCTCCTTATCTATTCCCCACTCTTCGTGCCCTAGATCTTTCCATTTAATGTCCATATTTTCTTATTAGTGATTAACTTATTTTTCTAATTAAGTACTAGCATGGTTCCTATGTAGAATGTATTTTCTTGGATAAATGGAATGGTTATAAAATTGCTTTTATAACCCATGTATCTATACTTTTTAATACATTACTATGTTACATGATGTCTTTCTTTAATTATTTTGGCGATAGAACTAGTGGCCATGAATAGTCTAACTATTACTTATGCCTATTACATTATCTTAACTAACTTTTATATGATGCCAAAAAGGGGAAGATAAGGGTTGTCCAGAATTTATAACACATTGACTAAACTATTTATTCTAAAGAACCAAATACCAATACAAAGTTAAACTAAAAAGTCTTAGTCTTCCTCTATAAAGAATTGGTTATTAAGTTGTAGTATTGATATAATATTAGTTCAGTTAATTGTAAACTAATTTAGGATTATTGTTATCAATTTAGGGAAACTGAAAGACTTGGGATCACATACTATGGAATTCTTGTGGATTGTTTAGGAATTAGAGTTTATAATTCCTTAGTTTACATAGGATTATAATCTTTTGTTGAAAGGCTCATTCTAATACTAGTAAAGTTGGGGTTAAATTATATTGAGGTACATGTCATGGATTTTACACCTTTTGTGATATGGGTGTTTTCCATGTAAAAACATTGTGTTTTTACTTATTGCTTTTACTGCTTGTTGGAACACATTAGGTAACTTGTTTTATACAAAAAAGCTATTCAGTAAAATTAACTAATCTCTAGGTCGTGAAAACTATCAATTGGTATCAGAGTATGGTTATCTTACAAGGCTAACAACTAATTTAAAACCAATCATGATGTACTCTACGCCACTTATTGGACACAGTGAAGGACAATTAACAAAACCTCTTTTTTCAATAGATCTCATTTTATCTAGTAGAAAGAACAAATGGAAATATATATTCATGTTGAGGACTATGAATTGTGAGACCAAGTAACAAATGCATGAATAATCCCCATGAAATAGGTTATGGAGAGCAGATGAACAAATTACGAAATGTGTTTACTCAGGATGACCTTATTGCACTCAAGAAAAATGTAAAGGTCAAAAACATCATTGTGTGTGGCGTAGGTTAAGATGAGTGCAATAGGGTCTCAAATTGCACTACTGCCAAGCACATTTTTGAGTTCTTGATGAGTCCTCATAAAGGGACAAGTCAAGTTAAAAAATTCATGATTGTATTATTGTTCACTAAGTATGAAGCTTTTATGATAAAGGAGTATGAGTCTAAATGATCAATAGATTAACATATTTAGTCAATGAGTTGTTATCCTTGGGAAAAGTTTTTACCAATAATAAATTGGTTAGGAAATGTTTAAGTGTTCTAACAAAAGCCAAATAGGAAGTGAAAGTCAAATCCATAAGAGAAACCAAAGATCCTACCCATATGACTCTTGATGAGTTACTTGGAAACTTAAAAACTTATGAGATAAATATAGAAGATCTCCAAAAGAAGAGTGACTAATAAAAATCACTAGCCCTATAAGAATCTGACTGTGAAGATTCTAATCTTGCAGAAGAACAAGTAGAATTTCTAGCCAAAAATATCTAAAAGATTTTCATGAAAGGAAAGGGATCTAATAAGAAAAGAACAAGTACCAAAAAGCAGTCTAATGAAAGATCATAGGTTGGATGCTACAAATATGAAAAGACTAATCACATAATAAAGGAGTCTCCACTATGGAAAATAAGTGGAAGAAAATAAGAGTTACACAAAACAGAAGAAAAAAGCAAGAAAATGAAGAATATGCCACGATGGTTTCTTAGGTCTCAAGCTTTGAAAAATATGACAATAAAGATACATATGAAAATAGATTCATGGCTATAGGAGATTCATATATAGAGGAACAAGAATTAACTCTTAGGTAAGAATTCATGAACTATAAGAAAAAGTGTGTCTCTTATCTAAAAAAAACCTGTTTCCTTATTAATATTTTAATTGACGATTTTCATGAACTAATCTCTAATAGGGATAAACTATTTTAGTGCTCTTGGAACTCTAAAGTTTGATTATATTGATTTTGAAACATGCAAAAATGATACTAAAAATGGAAAAAGTACCCTAAAGGACTAGGTTGGCAAACTTTATTCATCAAATATTAATCTAAAGTCTAAATTTAAAACTTACAATTATTGAAAAGGGAAAAGGAATCACGAGTGAAGATCAGAAAAGGTTTGAGTTGGAGCTTAAGCACTATAAAAATGATTTTCTGTTTGAAATATAAAAGGTGTAAAAACTAACTCGAGACGTGTATAGAATAAAATTTGACCTTGAAAGAGAAAATAGATGAACTAATACTTCTTGAATTGACAACAAATTAAGTGGAAGATCTCACAAGAAAAGGCAGGTCTAGGATTTCATAAGGAATAGTTGTCACTAATGATTTGTGCTATATTTGCTTACCACTTTGACATCCTACTACTAAGTGTTCTGTTGCAGGGGGGTTTAGAAATAAGAAAACAAAACTCGCAAAGGAGCAGGTTTACTAACCTATTGTCTAAATAGTAAATGAGTAATCTGATTCGTGCTTTTGATCATAAGAAATGACCCAAACTTGTTTGGGTCCCTAAGACTAAACCCTAAAGTATTTTACAAGTGAAAGTGAAAGAAGGAAAGCAACCTTGGTACATGGACAATGGTTGCCCAAGGAATATGACAAGAGAAAAACAAAAGTTCCTTTCACTTATCTCATTCAAAAGGGGAGTGTGTTATTTGGAGATTGTGTAAAAAGGGTACAATTACTAGTGTCGAAAAGATTGGAACATCTGAATAAAAGCTCTGGAAATTTTTTATCATATTGATGGATTGAATCTCAACTTTCTCAATATCTTTTAGCTTTGTGACAAAGGAAACAAGGTAACCTTAACTTATTCAGGTTACAAAGTTAAGAAGATGGGTAAAAAAAAAATTGTTTGTCAAAAGACATAAAAATACGTACAAGGATGACATCATGGGGATGTCTAGGAGAAAGATGACATGTTTTAGTGTAATTGATTATTAAACCCTACTATTGAATAAAATACTTCGACATGCAAGTTTGAAATAGTTGAACGAACATGCTTTAAGGGACATGGTTATATGCTTTCCTAGACCTAAGTTCTAATTGACAGGTTTTATAGTGCTCAGGTAAGGGGGAAACAAGTGAGATCTTCTTTCAAGAAAAAGAACCAGGTAAGTATAATAAGGTACCTTGATCGGGTCCATATGGACCTTTATATACCAATGAGGGTAAGAAGGAGAGAAGGAGAAACATATTTTGATGTAATTATGGATGATTGTTCTTGTATTCTCTGGAGTTTGTTTTTATCTTCTAAACAATAAGCCTTTGATATATTTTATATATTTTTTTAATAAAATGGAAAAAAAATTTGGTACCTTCTTAATTTCCATCGGATCTAGCCATAAAAAAGCATTTGAAAATACGAATTTCCTAGATTTCTGTTTAGCAAATGGAATAGAGCATAACTTCTTGAATCCTAGAAAACTACAACACTATAGAGTAGTGGAAGGGAAAATAGGATTTTAGAAGATATGGCTAGAACAATGACGTTTGCATGAAATCTTGCAGAAACTTTCTGGGTTGAGTCCATAAGCACTGCCTGCTACATTGTGAATAGATGCGTGACTAGTCTTCTCTTAGAAAAGTTTCCTATGAATTTCTCAAAGGTACAAAGCCTAACATTACTTATTTTAGGACCTTTGGATGGAAATATTTAACTCATAATAATAGAAAAGATAATTTTTAAAAGTTTGATGCAAGGAGTAATGAATGAATATTCTTAGGGTATTCTCAACATAGTAAATCATATATGGTTTTAAATAAACTGTGTTGAAGAAAGCATGCATGATATTTTTATGAATTTTGTTCTATGCCTGGGACTAACATACAAGATAAAAGTATAACTGATGAGCATGAACGTGAACAGGTTGTACCACCTGGTCCAACTGTTGAGCAGATTATGGGTACATTAACAGAGGCATAGAAAATTAAGAAATTGGTTCTCCCACATGACCAGCCTAAGCTACAAATAGTATTGTTGGTATTTCAAAAGGAATGGTGCTAAAAAGGTGAAAATACAAGTTTCTTATCCAATTCATGATGTTCTCACTAATCTCACATTTGGATTGACTACTTGATCGGGGTTGAACAACTTATGCAGCTTTAATTTTTTTTTTGTTAATGGCTAAACCTAGAAAGGTAAAGGAGGTCCTTCTTGATGAAAATTTTATATTGTCCATGCATGAGAGTTTAATCAATTTGAAAGATGCAAGGTATGACACTTGACACCACCATCAAAGGACAGAACTATGATTGATACAAAATGGGTGTACAGAAATAAGAAAGATGAGAATAGAACAATTATAAGGAACGAGGCAAGATTAGTACTAGTCCAAGTATATAACAAGATAAAGGGATAGATTATGATGAGACTATTCCCATAGTATCAAGGCTTGAAGAAATTAGGCTACCAATATAATTTTGAAGGATTCAAGTAATTCACTCTTTATCAGATGGAAGTAAAGAGTGCATTCTTTAATGGGTACTTGAATGAAGAAGTCTATGTGAAGTAACCTCTTGGACTTGAAAGCATTGAGTTATTTGATCATGTTTAAAAATTAGATAAAGTCTTCTATGAATTAAAATAAGCTCAAGGGATTGATATGAAAGATTGTCAAAAGTTTTATTGGAATACAGTCATACAAAAGTAAAAATTAACAGTACTCTCTTTTTAAAAACTAATGGTAAAGATTTGCTAATTGTGCAGGTATATGTATATATATCATCTATGGGTCTACAATTTACAACATGACTCAAGTATTTTCTAAACTAATTAATAATAAATTTAAGATAAGTATGATAGGAGAACTAAATTACTTCTTAGGTTTGAAAATCAAGAAAATAACAACCAGATCCTTGATTCATCAATAGATGTATATGAATTGGATAATCAAAATATTCAAAATAAAGGAAGCAAAGGAAATAGACACTCATATTTCCACTGCCATAAAATTAGTCCTTGATGAAATAAATCTATCTCTAGAGTAAAATTTGTAAAGAAGAATGATTGGGTCTCTCTTGTATGTCATTGCAAGTAGAGCTGACATTTTCTTAAGTGTTGAACTTTGTCCAAGGTTTAAAGAAAATCCCAACAAGTTTTATCTCAAGGCTATCAAAAGAATTATAAGGTATGTCAAGGGAACCACTGATTTTGGTAGATGGAGTTCTAAAGGAAACAATTTCAATCTAATCAGATATGAAGGTATTGATTATATATGCTATCAAATTGATAGTAAAAGTACCACATGTATAGTATACTTTCTTGAATCTTGTTTGATCTCTTAGTCCACTAAGAAACAAATTTTGTAGCCTTATTCACAGCTGAGAATTAGTATGTAGCTACTAAATTATGTTGTACTCAATTACTATGGATCAAACAACAATTGATGGACTTTGGTATGAATGTTAGTTGTGTTCTAATTTTTTATGATTCATATGCAAAATAAAAGAACAAAACATATTAACTTAAGACACTATTATCTCAAAGATAATAATAAAAAAAGTCATATCTTCATTACGTTTTGTGCTACTGAGTAATAACTTTTTTACTAAGACGCTATGTAGGGAGCATTTTGAAAAGAATAGGTAGGACCTGAGAATGATTAATATTGCATTAACTCCCCTCAACGATTGGCTAAGGATAAATGTTTCCTTGTTAATTGTAATTAGATAAAGTGTTACTCAATTCAGTCTTGCACATTTAGTTGTGTGTCCTAATTCCAGATTAATGATTATTTTTTCCTAATTTTGTATTACATTCTATAGAGATACAAATACAAATATGTAATTATGAGCATAACATTCTTCTAATCAGGTAAAACATACATTAACTTATGTTTAGACTATCAAAGTTGAAATAATTAAGCACTCATGTTGTATTAATTTTTATAATACTTAAAAGCCTGTTAACAAAGAACCACCAAATTCTCAAGAGTCTCCTACTTTTCAAAAAGGCTGCCACTGCCATCACATCAATGATCAAATCTTCTATTCCCATTGGCTATCTACTAATTAGAATAGAATGAGTCCTTCATGCTTTTTCTCTCTTATTTTCTTTATGATTTAAAAATTTTTTGACTTGTGAATTTTGATAACTGATAAGAGGCCATAGAATAAATAAGCTTAGCTGGTTATGAAAAACTGCTTTGAAAGAGTTTAACTTGCAAGAGGACATTATAGGGATAAAGTCACATGTACAAAAATAAAGAAACAAAAGTTTGTTACTTCAATAAACATAAGGAGATCACCATATGCTGAGAATGAGAGTTAGTGTTTGATGACAACTAGGGGTTGTAAATGGGTGGACTGGATCCAATTTAGATGTATTGAATATGGATTGACCTTAAATTAATTGGATTGCAATCACCCTACATAATATATGGGTACATATGGATTCGGTCAAATATGGATTGGGTAAAAATGGTCCCAACCCACTTTAACTTCTCAAGCAAAAACTTAAAACTTCTATATGAATATCAAATTGATTCTTTAATCCCCTACCCCACCCTCCTTCTCTAATCCCCATAAAAAACCCATAATTTTTAAAACAAAGTTACCCCCATTCCACCCTTTTAACTCAATGTATGCTCACACCCATTACCAAGACCTCCACTCTCCCCAAAAATACTTTTTTAAAAAATTTAATTTTTCTTGTAAGAAATAATTTCTTACACCCACACACACTTTTTTATTCCCCTCACCACCATCATACCCCTATCGTCTACCCCACCTGACATAAACTGAATCAGGCCTTGTCGTAATGAGCATACCAAGTCCAACCAGGATTGGGGACTACCCCTGATACCCAACCCAACCAATCAAATGCACCCCCGAGTCAGATGAATTCTAAACATATAAGAAAATAACGTATATTACAATCTAGACTTTGGGATAGATCTATAACCATGACCAACCTAAGCAAGTTCAACCAACAAATATCAAACCAATAATCAAAACCACACAAAAATAATAACCAAGTGTGAGTACGTAACATAAAAGGATGAAACAATCATAAATACAATCTAACTGTATCAGCCTCAATAACAACGCCAATACTAAGGCTGACACAAACATCAACACCGCCAATACCAACTCATAGTTGTTACATAAAGCCTCTAGCCGAATATAAAACAATACCTAATTGGGACATACCTCCCAACAAAATCCAAAACCAATGTCCAAGAAATAACTAAAGTATGTAAGGACATTCAAGATATGAAATGGAGCCTTTCGAAATATGCAATCTCACAACTTCAATCCAACCGAGTTGATCCTAAATCCAATTACTAAGAAAGAGGAGTAGAATGGCCGAATCCCGCATTGCTTGGATATAGTTACCCGAAGATGGGTTATCTGGTGAATGCTAACAAGTACTCAGGATAAGGATAAAATGATGCCAACCTTGAAAGACAAGTAAACCAATCATATGCATTCATAACCATACATACTTATATATAACCATGTTGGGAAAGGGAATCGAGTTTAGCATGTCTTTAAAATCATTAACCTGGGTATATGTAGCTTAACCTTCCTAGAACAATCCATAGGCTATACGAGTCCAGTGTAACCCCTTGAATGAGCCTCGATATGTGGATCTACACAAACGAAAGATACCATAGGAGTAGGGGATTCTTGAGTACCATTCACTCTCCATGATACATATGTACAAGTGTACTTAGGGGATTTCTGTGTACCCTATAAGTATCATATATGTTCACCATGACCAATCCTCATGTCGGCCAACATGAGTTTTTAGTGTCTATCCATTGAACTCATAACTGCATCATTAGCTATCACATCGCACCATTATTACCCAATTAAAACCATTAACACAACCATACCACCATTCCATTTATTATTAACCAAGGCTATAAGTAGTGGTATCATCATATCGACTATAGCTAAGCAATGTCCATTTCCAACCTTTTTAAGAAGAAGGGATTCCCATGTACCCATTGATTACATTATAAAGTTGACTTGGGTGAATCTCATGTATCCCACTAGTTTTCATTATTTGTTTTCTTGGGGGATACCCTTGTACCCCACACAGCTTTCAATTAGACCATCCACAATCACCAAGATCATACCATTTAACCATTCAAATCATTTAAATAATTTATACCATTTAGTGTTCCATTACCAAGTTATACCATGCAATAGTGATATTAAATGTCCAACAATATAGTAAAAGCATTATCATAGGTAGTTTATCAAACACAATAGGGTCATAGTATTTCCAAGACCAAAAACAAGTACCAATTGACCCTTCCCGTGCAACCAAATATCCAAACCATCATTAAAACATATAAATCCATAATTAAAACATGGAAAAACCATAACCAAGCATTTATAACCAAAAATCCCAACATATATTTTAAAACTATTTCACCCCAAAAATGGGTCTCGAGACGTCACACGGTGCTTAATACTATAAGTAGCCTTAAGCTAACCCTATCTGCCTTCTACTAACTCTAAATCTCATATCAAGGGAATATATAGGTATAATCAAAATTGAAATAAGGTATTCTATTTGAGCTAAACTGAGATTATTTGAATCATAACATCTACAATAATAGACTTAAGAGTCTGAACAATTAATACTACATAATCCAAATCATAGCTAGTAGTCTGACAAGATTCTACTACTAATAACTAGAGACTCACTGGGACAAACCCCCAACTGACTCAAACTATCTAAATTATCTATAGTAATAAGCTGAAAAACTGAAATTCTAAGTCCCTAATCTCAGAGGATTCACCAACTATTGGGATGTATATGGAGATGCTTGGAATCACTCATGCTGCTGGAACTGAGCACCTGAATCTACATTATGAGTCAATGTATCGCATAAATGTATATGTGGATTAATACTTTGAGAATGTACTGAGTATATGTGGGTGAATGCATAAGTAAAGCAATGTCTCAAAATTATCATAATTTGTAAAAATAATGCATGCTAAATGTAAATGATCACATAAGCTGAAATATCTGAAAGATGAGAATCATAATCATGAGTAGTAAATCATACTTTATAAATCTAGTGAGTCAATAACATTTAGTTCTAAAATCTATGCTAGTGTTTTGTCTATAAATCATACTGTCTAAGTTTATCAAGGACTCACTTTTATATCTGAAATCTGAAAGCTGAAGTCTGTTACTAAAGTATTTCTATAAACTATATCTTAGTAAAGTTGTGAGCCTTTACACGTAGTTTCTAAAATCTTTTCTATTATTATTTTCTATAAGGATTACTCTTTCTGTAGGGAGGTTCTTCTAACTGACATAAAACATGTGAGCTATCATGGAGTCCAACATCTTGTTCCCCTTAGGTGAAAAACTTATGATGGGGAGAGGGGTCATACACTTGCCAAGGAGTATAACCTAATCTAAGTGATCACATCTATAACTGTCATCCATGTAGAAATTAGAACAATCTGAATCTGTACTTATGTTAGCTCATAGTTCTATTGAAGTTGGATGTGCTAAACCCACGCTTCCCGGTCGGTGCTAAATACTACTCCCTTTAATATGTATGCTCATTCTATTGGAAATCTACTTTTATAATCTAGCATAAAGGGTTTATAAAGAAATGAATTACGCATTTATCTGATTCAGTTTATAAATAAAGCTAATCTATTTTCTGAAAGCTGTAGAAATTCTGTAAAGTGGATTCCAAATCTTATCTGAGGGTTAAAGATCGAATCATTATTGAAATTCTAACATTATACTTATATATGGTGCTTAAAGAATAATCTTTCTTAGAATAATAATATTCAATCTAGGGATAGTAACCCATGCATCAATTTTATGTCAAAGAATGATAATGTTCAAGCTATATATGGTGCTTAAAGAATAATTTTTCTTAGAATAATAATATTCAATCTAGGGATAGTAACACATGCATCAATTTTATGTCAAAGAATGATAATGTTCAAGCTTGGTAATGAAAATAATGATAATTCAACTCGAAATCTGGTATTTACAGCAATACGCATGAAAATATAAAAATAGACATGCAATTCAACTTCAACATCACTTGAAATCTCATAATCTTGCAATTAACAATATTGGGTATGAACCCTAATTTAAAACTCATGTATGTTAATACAAAATCATGCAAATTTATAGTTAAAAGTTAGTTTTGGGCACAAGGATGAAAGAGGATCCTTGTTCATAAATCCCACATACCTTAATTGATGATTGGATGAAGAAACTTGCACTTAGGATTCCTATTTGAGCTTTTGAAATGAACTCTTGATTATCATGAGTTTGGGAATCCTTAATTTTGGGTTTTCTTGAAGAAACACTGGAGGAAATTAGATTTCTTGGAGAGTATGTTTTGAGCTCTAGGGTTTTCTTTGAGAGAGAATTGATGAATAATATGCATAAAGTGCTTAGAATGAACTTAATTACTTGTTTATAATGAATTAAGAGCTTGGGAATTGACCAAACTACCCTTTTTAAAATTTTAATCGGAACTAGAAAATCAACGTGCCACAGAGCTATCGCAGTGCGCTAATGAAATGCCATTTTTGCCATCACCGCGACGCGCTACCATTGTAGTGAGCCACTTTGACAATTGGGAAATAGGCTTCAATGCGATACGGGCTTATTGCAGAGGTCCACTGGAATTGGACAATTGCCATTTTGGCATCCACTGCGATGCGGTGACTATCTAAATGCCAAGCTGCTTTACTAAAAACACCATAACTTCTCAACCGAGTATCGAATTGAGGCAAAATTGGTATTATTGGAAAACTAAGCAAACTTTCTACACATTAGAGGGTCGAGAACTAGAAAATTCTAAATTTAACAAAGGTTATTCATTGTTTAAGCTAACCTCTTGACTTTCTAGAAACTAGTTTGAGCTAGGAAAAGTATGGGGTACTACAAAAACCTAAAACCATACGACAATTATGCCATAAAAATAATTCATAAGACATGCTTTTAGATGGAACTAACAGTGATGGAGGAGTAAAATGCCTTAGATTGAGAAAAAGTTGTGAAGAAATCACCCCTATGACCCTCAATTGACCATCTTGAAAGAAACCCTAGCTTTTGCTTAACCCAAGAGTCTTGAGAGATTTTGAGAGTGTTTAGAGTGTTTCATTGATTGCAAATAGGTTAATGAATCACCAAAAATGTTTTTTAAGTCGTGGGGTCCCAAGAAGTTATAAGGGGAAATGCCAGAATACCCCCAACTTAAACTGTATTAATTTTCTGCCAGAGGGTATGACTCCACCTTACCAATCGTACCCTACCATATGAGTGGTACCCACCATTCGTACCCTAAGAATTATTTGGACCCTCAACACTGTCCAAAATACAACCACCAAGCCCAAATTATATCCAAGAATATGACACGTACCCCTAATCCGTACCTTGGGTAGAGTCCAGAGGGATTGACACTATCCAACATACGAGGTTGACCATACAAATTGTATCCTATCTCACAATTCATGGTGAGCCATTCATATTCAGATCCAAGTTAAGTAACTAAGTTTCATATTAAGTGAATAAACAACCCATCCATACCACCCATCACCCACCATACAACTCGTACCCATTAAAAAATCTCAACCACCCAACACCATCTAACATTGGAAAATATATGAATGGGTTACCTGACCCGTACCCTCACTATATGACCAGTATAGTGAGTTGTATGATGTCCAGAATGTCCAAAACCTAGGAAATTTCTATGGAATAGAACCCAGGTTGTTTTAGTCTCCACCACTAGAATCATTCATCCCCAAATAACCGAAAAGGTAGAAGAAGCAAAAATTAGACCCCAACATGACCATCCCTAACTTTAAGTAAGCTAGAAAACAAAAATGCAAGGAAATGAACCTTCCATTGACCAAGTTTGGACACAAAGATGTGATAAAGAATTGTAACGCCCCGAATCTGGTACCAGGAATGCTACACGGTGCCTATGACCCTGAAGGACCATAAGCTAACCCATGACTGGTATTTGTAAACTGAAAATTGAATAATAGTAATAATATCATATATACGGAAACATGAGCTTAAAGGACATAAGGTTCAATACTAGTACATAATTGAAAAGTATGGTATAACAATACTAAAATAACTATGATAATTGTATGAACATACTATAGTCTAAAAGCCTCTAAACTGTCTGAATAAGGAGGTGATGAGATATGTCCCTAACTAACTCCAATTACTAAATAAACCAAAAACTAAAATAATAATGTGATCATCATGTCCTTGAAGGATAAGGACTCACTACGAACTCTGATCGCTGAGCTGGGATGCTACTGGTTCTCTGGAGTTCATGGTTTTAAACCTATCGTATAAGACACCATAACGCAAATACGTCAATACTTTAAATATACTAGTATGCAAGTGAGGTAGGTTGAATGCAATAGGTTCATATATATGAACAATACTAACTGACTGACTAACATGAATGTGAGAATACATGCATGCATACATAACTTTAGCTAAGATAATGATAGAAATGAATACTGAGTTTTGACTATTGAGTGTATTGACATTAAAATTTGAGTCACTGATAAGTGAGAAACTGATACTATGTTACTGAATACTGAGGGACTGATACTATGTTATTGATACATGGATAACTGTGTCTGACAATTCTGATTATGAAAAACTGGTCTGGTTGACTGTATCTGACAGTCCAGAAGTTGAATACTAATAACATAAGTTCTGATAACTGATATAACTAATAACATAAGTGACTATATCTGGATGTCTTGAACCTAATGGTACTAGCTAAGTTCCATACTGTATCTAAGTAACTGAATCTAAGATTAGTCCTATCTAGTGGGTGCTCTCTAAATCTAATAATACTGATAATGATTGAACATAGTTCAGATCAATCTTGTCTGGTGGGTGATCCCAGGTTCTATTTATAATGATAAGGATTGTTTGTATCTGATAGTCCTAAATCTATACTACTAAGCTAAATTGACTGTATCTGACATTCCGAATTTTGTTACTGAAACTGTGGGATGTATTCATCTTACCGACATGCCCTATACTAAGCTAACTGGGGTCCAACCTATAACCCCAGTTGGAAAGGTGTTAGTTTTGTGCCACTATTAAAGATAACTGCTATGGAGTTAGTCTTAATCTAACGGGTAACCCGTAGGATCAGTTCTATATATTTTAATGATTAACAGGTGATCCCTGAGTAAACGAGTGATATCTTGTACCTATGATGGCTATGTAGATATAGAACTTATGGAATTCTTCTAGGGATCTCAGTCCTATCTAGTGGGTGAGTCCCCATCCCTTGGCTCGCTTGGTGCTAAATCCTACTCCCATCTAAAAGACATTGAACTTATTAATTGAATTGAAGTAATTTATTTGAATTGAGATGATACTAATGATATTGTTTAGTAGAGCTAAACTGAGTTAATTGAGTTCTGTTGACTGACAAAATGTACTGAGTTTAGAGGACTGACTGAGGAAGTTACTAATATTTCTAGGAGTACTGCAGTTACTGAGATTACTAAGATTCCTGAGTAGGACTGATCTGACGAATACTGAATTTACGGAGATTTCCTGAGTCACGAGATTGACTAAATTCTATTGAAGCACTTCATCAAACATGTGATATGCATAAACTTGTACAAACATGGGGATTTCATAATATCATGCTAGTTGGGCACTTTTTCTTCGTATAGGCATTTAATCAACCACATGGTAGGCATAATATATGTAGACAACATTATACAACAGTCAAACATCATGATTCATATTTAATTTCATCACCCAAGGGTTTTAAACCTAAGTTTACATGAATCTACATATTTACTAATCAATTTCACATGAAATTTATTACCAAACATGGATTAAAACGCAATGGTCATTATCAACACGAGCAACATAAACCCAACATGAAATTCATACAAAAATTCGTATACTTGAATTTGAAAAGAGATTCTTGGACTTCATGGATGAAAGGAGTCCATGAATGAATACTATGCATACCTAGGATGTGATTTGTTGATGATTTCGGTGAAACCTTCTTGAATTTTAATCCCCAATAGAAACCCTAGCTTGTTCTTGAGAGAAACTTAAGAGAAACTAGTATATTTTAGGTGAAAAATGACTAAATCACGTGTTATTGGGTATCTATAGTGGTGGGAAAATGAACCTTTTAACCCTGAATGCATCTTAAATATCTAAGAAAATTTCCCGATTTTCATCCTTGGCATGACGCGCCACTATCATGCAAAGTCACTGGAATATGACAAATGAGAAATTGCATGGTGGCATGATGTGGAGCTATCGCATTTCCACCTTTTCTGCGACCTAAAAGTTTGGCGTGATGCACCACTATCGTGCAGCAACACCGGAAATTGATAATTTCCATTTGAGCTATCTCTGCGATGCGCTAAACGCTGAGGTGATACATTGTCTCACTAGAAAGGCTCTGACTCTTTACCCGGGTGTCAGATTTGGGCGAATTTGGTATCGATGGAAAGCTTATTTGATTACCCACATGATAAAATGTGAAAATCTTGAAAATAACACATGTATAAAAGTGGATTCATCTTTCAAAGAAAGCTTGTAACATTCTTGGGAAACTTTTCAAGCTAGGAAAAGTACGGGGTACTAAATAACACGTACCTTTCACACAAATATCCAAAGCAGAAAATAGATGTGGATACTCGGACTTCATGTCCTCTTCCACTTCTTAATTAGCTTCTCCCACCATATGGTTCTACCATAGAACCTTAACCGAAGCTATATCCTTGGTCTGCAATCGACGAACCGGCCGATCAAAGATCTCAATCGGGATCTCTTCATAAGACAAAGAATCTGAGATACCCATTCCTTCCAAAGGAACAACTGATAAAGGAGCACCTATACACATTATAAACATAGAGACATGGAATATCTAATGAAGTGATTTTCAACTAGTAGGCAACTCCAATTCATATGCAACATTACCAACCCTTCTTAAAACCACATGAAGACTAATATATCGGGGATTGATATTCCCTTTTTTCCAAAACCGCATTACTTCTTTCATGGGAGACACCTTTAGGAACACCCTATCTACAACCATAAACTACAAGTCCATACACCTTACATTTGCATCAAACTTTTGGTGACTTTAAGAAGCCTTAAGCCTATCCTAAATTACCATTACCTTCTCTATGGCCTAATAAACAAAATACAGGCCAAATATATCCGCCTCACCAATCTCAAAGCATCCACTAGGAGATCTATACCTCCTACCATAAACTACCTCTAGAGGGGCCATACAAATACTAGAATAATAGCTATTTTTGTAAGTAAACTCTAAAACAGGTAGATGCTCAACCCAATTACCACTATAATCAATCACACTTGCATAAAGCATATCCCCCAATGTCTAAATATTCTTTCCTTCTTTCCCATCTCTCTATCGATGAAATGTAGTACTCAGACAAACCATAGTCCCAAACCCCTTGTGAAACAACTTTAAAAAGTGAGATGAAAACTGCACGTCATGATAAGAGAAAATCAAAATAGGTATCCTATGCAGCTTCAAAATCTCATGAATAAACAACCTCGTCTAATCCTCAGTTAAAATATAAGTCCTCACTAGAAAAAAGTAAGCTGACTTTTTCATCCTATACACGATGAGACAAATTGAATCAAATTTATTCTGAAATCGGGGAAGGTCGGTACCAAAATCCATGTTGATCACTTCCCATTAGATTTTGTAAATTCAATTTCTAGATACAAGCCACCAGGCCTCATGTGCTCAACTTTCACTTGTTGACACACTAAACACTTGGCCACAAAATTTGACATATCATTCTTTATACCATTCCACCATCACGTCTCCTTGATATCATGAAACATTTTTGTCAAACCGGGATGAACAATGTAGTATGATTTATGTGCCTCAACAAATACCCTTTTCCGCAATCCATCAACATCAAGAACACATAACCTCCCTTAGTATAGTAAGGTACCATCACTACTGATCTCAAATACCATTACCTTCTGCCAATCTATATCACTCTTGATTTTCATTAAGACAAGATCTTGCTTTTGCTTCTCCTTGATCTCTGCAGTAAAAGACAACTAAACCACTTCCTGTACCAACACACCACCATTTTTGAAGTTAAAAAAGGAAGCCCTAAGATTATACAAGAAGTGAATATCCTTTGCCAACTCTTACTTCTACTTTTCCACATGAGCTAAACTCCTCATGGATAACCTGCTAAGATTATTATCAATAATATCAGCCTTACCTGGATTGTAGTAAACACTCATATCATAGTCCTTGAAAATCTCAAGCCATATCATCTACTTTATGTTAAGATCTTTTTGATTGAATTCATATTATAAACCCTTATGACCAGAAAAGATGCCCATGTGCAGTCCATACAAATAGTGCCGCCATATTTTCAAAGCAAACACCACAGCTAAAAGATCCAAATCATGAGTAAGATAGTTTTTCTTATGTTCCTTCAAATATATAGAAGCATAGGAAATCACCTTACTATGCTACATTAGAATGTAACCAAGTCCCATATGAGAAGCATCATAGTAGACCACAAACCCTTCATTGCCTTTAGGCAGAGTCAAAACCAAAGACAAAGTTAGCTTATCCTTCAGCTTCTCCATACTACCCTCGCAAGTATCCGACCAAGAGAACCTTACCTTTTTCTAAGTCAACTTAGTCAATAAGGCATCTATCATTGAAAACACTTCTCAAACCTCCTATATTACCCGACCAAACCAATGAAGCTACGATTATCGTTAGAGTGGTAGGTGTAGTCCATTTCTTAACCACTGCCACATTTTGTTGATCCACCATAATCACCTCTCTAGAAATAATATAACCCAAAAAATGGACAAAGTTCAACTAGAATTCACACTTCGAGAATTGGCATACAACTGCTTTTCTTTAAGGTTTACAATACCATAGGAACGTGGTTTGCATTATCCACCTTACTCTTAAAATATAATAGGATGTCATTAATTAAAACAATAACAAAGTTATCCAGAAATTAAAGAAAGACCCTTTTCATTAAATCCATGAAAGCTTCCAGGGCATTGATCAAACCAAATGATATAATGAAGTACTCAAAGTACTCATAATTCATACAAAAGGCTGTCATAACGATATAAACCTCCCTAATCTTAAGCTGTTGATTCTAGACCAAAGATCTATCTTTAAAAAGAATTTGACCTTGCAAATAATCAAACGAGCCATCTATCCATAGAAAAGGTTTCTTGTTCTTAATCATCACCTTATTCAACTGTTGATAGTCAATACACATCCAAAAGGAACCATTCATATTATGCAAGAATAAACCAGTGCACCCCATGAGGACACACTAGGACAGATGAAACCATTATCCCTAAGATCCTTAAGTTGCAACTAGAGTTTCATCAACTTAGCAGAAGATATTTTATAAGGAGGAATAGATATATAAAATGAGTGTCTGGAACAAAATCAATTCTAAACACAATCTCCCTATCCGGAGGAACACTAGAATGATCATCCCAAAAAATCGCAGGAAACTCATTCACCATTGAAATCGAATGCAAAGAAGGACCTTTTGAGTTAAAGTCTTTATACCAGACCAAATGATAAAGATACCCTTTAGAGATTAATCTTCGAGCTTTAATATATGATACAAACTTCCCCTTCGAAGCTAGGGAACCACCCTCCCATATAATAACTGGTTTACCGGGGAACTTAAAGACAACCTTATAGGTCCAACAATCTAAAGACGCATAGCATGAGTTTAACTAATCCATCACCAGAATGACATCAAAATCCATCATATCTAATTAGAAAAAATCCACCAAAGTCTCTTTACTACCAACAGATACCATAGACTCCGTATAGACTTTTTTAATAGCCACAGAGTCACCTACCGAGTTAGAAATTAAAAAAGGATCCAAAATAACCTCAGCAATAAAACAAAAATACTCAAACACAAAGGAGGTCACATACGAAAAAGTAGACCCCAGATCAAATAAATAATATGCCCCACAAGAAAGAGTTGTAACATAACAGTCACAACATTAGGTGATGCCTCAGACTCTAGTCGGGTAGCACGAGCATATAATCTAATCTAGCATGTGATAGTACTAGAAGTAGAAATAGATGCAGAAGTAGCACCCTTTGGTGCAGGAGTAGATAAAAAGGCAACCAAAGCCTTATTCTCTCTCGAAGAACCCTTACTAATTAGAAAATTTCTAAGCATATGGTCTGGCAAACACATTTAAAGCACAAGTCTCTCCCCTAATCACAAAAACCCCGATGTAACCAACCAGAAAAACTACAAGGTGGACAGGATAAAGTCGACTGTGCCCTACTAGCATGAGATTGGGCACCCTGTGCCTTAAAGTTATCACCACTTTTCTGATGCCTATCACTCAACTGCTACGGGTAAAGATCAGTAGCAGTGGAGAAAGAACCAGAAATTCCCCACTTTTTCTTTAGATACTTACCACTATCCCAACCACCTTGTTGTTGTCCACCCTTCTCAAAGAATCTGAAATTCTTAAATTATCTCTCTGATAACACTAAACTCACTCCTATTAAAGGGTGAGGCGGTTGTTGTCAAGTCACCTAATATAAATTAGGGTATAATCAGAAGGAGTGAATGCTATATACTTCCAAGCTATTGGTGCTCACATTACTATATGGTTACCCAGAATACTAATTGAAGGAAAATGCATACGTAAATGGGGGGATTTGTTTGAAAATTCTTCACACAAACTTCAACAATTACATGGCGAATGGTATCTTTGGTTTGAAATTAAGGTTTTGAGAAATATTGGGATTATGTCTCCTTATACATGAAACATGTGGGACAATGTTAGTTTATCATGGGATTTATTTATTAATTAATGGATAGGCTAGGTCAAAGATATTAGAGGTCAATCTTTCAACAAAACCCCAACAACTTCACCCATTATCCATTTCGAGCACCTAACAAGTGTGGAGTATATATAGCCACCCAAAACCTCAACCAAGCATCCTTATTTCTCGGATGATGCTCTTGACATGATTTACACTCCATAAACACTTATTTCTAAGATTGCAAAGGGTAGTAAACCATTCACTTAGTTGTTCACCATTGCTTTGTCCCCTAATAACCCTTTTTCGAGGATGTTATGGGTTACTTAATATTCACCTAAATCCCTCTATCGAGGATGAAAATGGGTTTCTAGAGCATTGAGTTTTCACCCATCAAATCCATTTGGATATTTGGAGTTTTCATCCATCAAATTGTAACACATAAACTCAAGCAATGGTGAAATCCACACTCAACAAGTAAAATCCATGCAAACACAATAATATCCATACACAATCACACTATAGTTCAACATAATCCCAAGACCAAATTATTAGCTACTCATGAACAAAGTAAAGAGATATACCATGTGGGTCAATCAAAGCATTCATTCTTTAACCAATAACTAAGAAATTTAAGCCTCAAAAGTTGATTACACTCATGCCTAATTTGGGTTTTAGGAATAGATTTCAAAACTAAATTATGAGATAAGCAATACCCAAAGAAGAAAAGGTTTTTGCTTACATATGATTTGGGATTTATCCATAACATTTTATAGCTCTACCCTTTGGCCAATTCTCGTAGATCCGAGATCCCGTATGTTTGACCACGACCACAGCTATGCGAATGCAGTTAGGTTTTACGACCGTGCTTGCTGGACACTTGGACCGATCGGGACTACGGTCTGATGACTATGGTTGTGGTATCCGAGGCTGACTACTATATGCTTCCAGCTGCACTCCTTTTTCTTTTTTTGTTTGCTCTTTTTAGCTACATTCCACATATTCTCACCTTCTTCACTTTATATCTGCAAAATATGGTTACTAGTGCACTTAAATATGGATAATGCCTAATAAAAAACATTGTAGTGAGAGTTTATAATTTGTATGAATGAGTGGCTAGATTACCACTCATCAACACCCCCAACTTAGACATTTTCTTGTCCTCAAGCAACACTACCTCTTACTATGGACCTTTATCATGTGTATCCTTGTTTATGTTCCCAATGATCGTGAATACTCCAACTTGGTTGCTACCATAAAAAGATTTTCACACATGGATAGAAAAGTATTATCAATGCCCCTAATCATAAGATGAAATGACAAAAGATGCAATGGATCTTGGGGAATGACTATGTGATAATTACTAACACTCTAGAAGTGACACACAAGCCGACTTTAATTTTGTTATAAATCCACTTATCTCATTGTGTGAAAGATGAAATAATCACCCACATTAATTAATTCACATGCCCCCTCACAAGAAAGAAAGGTTCACACACCTAGTTACCACTTACACAACAAGGAAGATTAAGTGCAATCACTCGCTCTCTCAAGGAATTCTCCATGATGAAAGTACAATGACATAGGCTTTCCCTTATTTTAAATATCAACCACAATGACTACACTTGGTTGGAAATCACAAAGGGCTTTTTGAGCATGTAATGTAGGTTTAGGGTAGGATAGGATAAAAATTTCAGATAATAAGACAATACCCTTCTTGAACTTCTACATCAAATTCTTATCACTTTTTGCTTATTGGGCCACTTTTTTTCCTTATTGTTTTCCTGACTTTGTCTCTTTTTCTTTACTCCAAATCTTTTCACCTCTTTTCTTCAATTTTTATGCTTGTATCAAGATTCATGCTCTTAGTATTTTGATGTACTATCTTTTCCTTCAAAGTAAAATGCTTACTTGCTATGCTCACAGGTTTTTTTTTCCTTTTTATGGATTTATGGCTCAATCTACACTTTCTTTCTCCTTCCATCACCCCCAACTTAGTATTTTGGCCTCACTTTCTATTCTTAAGTTCATGGAGGATAGTGTTCAAGAGAGGATGCATATAAGGTTCATGACTTATAATGTGGTTAATAAGAAAAAAATCCAAAGGTTCAAAGAGTGTGACTAGGGGTAACTCATATGTATTGGTAGACATTTTAGGCTAAAGTACGTTTCCAAAATCATAAAATGGCCAATGATCATTTTACCCACCAAGCACAGCCAAAATTTAGTTTTGAAAGACTAATGATGCAAGTTCTAGATGGTACAAGTACATATGAGATGTAGAAAATTAAGCTCACACACACGACATGTGACTGTTGTAAAAAGGTTGGTTTAATTATTCTCCTCACTCAAGAAAAGGGTAGAGTATCCTCTATTTTTCTGCAATTAACTTTTGGAGTCAAAGAAATAAAATTTTTTTTTTCACACAGTTACTCATATCCATGCCTTCGACTTTTTGCAAAAAAAATATGGATGAAGGAGGGTTCTTGCTTTTATACCTGAACCATGCATAATTTGCTACTCATGGCAACATACTAAGCTATCATCTTACATTGTAAACTATAGTATGGTTGAACTTACATATGGTTGTTAAGACTTCACCAATGAGTGTGAATGGGAAACCCAATCATCAATGCCATAGGTACTTAGACATCCCTTGCATTTATGTTTAGAAACTAAAATCCCAAATTAACAAAACAAGAACAAAATAGCTACTCTGTGCAGGTGTGAGAACCAGCAGAGTGCCCGAATATTACAACCCAAATAAAAAGTAAGAATTATCCAAAAGAGTAGAAAAGTATGTAGAATATCAATAATACATGCCAAAATCAAATAAATAAGGAGACACCCCCAACTTAAAAGGTAGTAGTGTCCCCACTACATAAATAATTAAGGAAAAAAGATATAAGGGTGCTCCCTAAATCCGTATCAAGGTCTGCTATCACTCTCGGACCCTGTATCATTACTATTATCCTTAATATTTGACCACTAAACTAGGGTCTCATTATTACTGTCCATCCAATAAGTAAGAAGCCTGCTTCGGGGTTTTGGAACCTTCCATATACCCTTTATCCCTTTCCACATCTTGGTAAAGAACTCGTCTTTTTTTTTACCCTAGTGAATGTCTTTTCATGTGTTCTTTAGAGGTCAAGTGTGATGCCTCCAAAGAGGAATAGGGTTTCTCAAGACAATCAATAGTATCTTTTCACTTTGTTTGGTCCTTCTTATACTCATCATAATTGGCATATGACACATATGAGTGATGGATGGTGGAGGGATGTTTTTGCCCTTGAAGCAAGCTATCCATAAGCTCTTTAATGGTTACAATATTAACTACAATCTCTTTAAGAAGTTCCATAGTGATTGACCTATGTATCTTTAGCATACTCTTCCACCCTTGCACTCTTGCAAAGCTCAATAATCAAAGAGAGGCAAATTTGACCCCTTATGTGGCTGTGCACTTGGTTTTGGTCCTTAAAATATTTTTGACCCATTTCCTATTTCTACTCATGTGGGCGAGTCTGTTCTTGCTAGAAAAATTTATAGAGGATGTGTAGCATATATTTTAATAAGGAGACATTGGTGGATTCGATATAACTTAATATACTGGACTTTCATGTAATCTTGGGGATGGATTTCCTCTCTTCATTCTATGCTTGTCTAGATTGTAGGACTTAAAAGGTCAGTTTCCATTTTACTAATAGAAAATGAAGGGGATCTCCTTAGTACCCAAAGGTATGTTTATTTCCTGTGTTAGGGCTCACAAAATTGATTTCCAAAGGCTGCCTGTATCATATATTTTGGGTTAAAGATTCTAACTCTAAAAGTCCCTTTTTGCAATTTGTTCACATAGCTAATGAATTTCCTAAAGTGTTTCCCAATGATCTTCATAGAATACATCCTAAGAGGGAAATAGATATTGGGATTGATCTTCTACCGGATACCCGTCCTATTTCTAATCCTCCTAATAGAAAATATCTGGATGAATTAAAGTAGCTTCAGGAGCAGTAGAAGGAAATTCTTGATAAGGGTTCCCTTCATTCTAGTGTTTCTTTGTGGGATGATCCTGTGTTTTTTATGCGAAAGAAAGATGGGTATCTTTTGATATGTATTAACTATTCTTACTTGAAAAAGGCTACAATGAAGAATAAGTATCCTGTTCCTAGGATTGATAATATAGTTGATTATCTTCAGGGTGCTAGGTGTTTCTCTAAGATTAATCTCTATTCGGGCTATCACCATTTGAAAATTAGGGTGGTTAATATTCCCAAGAGTGCTTTTGGAACACAGTATTATCATTATGAGTTTTTGGTTATGTCATTTAGGTTGACTAATGCTTCAACTACTTTCATGGATATTATGAATTAAGTTTTTGGTTTTTTTTTGAATTTGTTTCTTATAGTCGTTATTGATGATCTCTTAGTGTACTCTAAAAGTGAGGAGGATCATGAAAATTACCTCTGAATTGTATTGCAAACCCTTAAGGACTAGAAATTATATGCCAAATTTTCTAAGTGTGAATTTAAGCTGTGTTGTGACCTTTCTTGGGAATTATGTTTCCAGTGAAGAGGGATCAAGGTGGATCCTCAGAAAGTTGAGGCAGTTAAAAGGTGACCTAGACCCATGACTCAATTTGACCTTAGGAGCTTCTTGTTTGTGTATCATAGAGATTTATGGAGAGTTTCTCGACTATTGCTGCTCCATTAACAAACTTAACTCAGAAAAAGTTTAAGTTTTTGTGGTTCGATGCTTGTGAGGGTTGTTTTGACAAGTTGAAGGATAAGTTTACTTCGAGGCTAGTGTTGACTCTACCCAAGGGTACTGACAATTT
>JAPEIP010000013.1:184226637-184257225 GCA_026120095.1 Capsicum chinense
AAAAGTCCCTTTTTGCAATTTGTTCACATAGCTAATGAATTTCCTAAAGTGTTTCCCAATGATCTTCATAGAATACATCCTAAGAGGGAAATAGATATTGGGATTGATCTTCTACCGGATACCCGTCCTATTTCTAATCCTCCTAATAGAAAATATCTGGATGAATTAAAGTAGCTTCAGGAGCAGTAGAAGGAAATTCTTGATAAGGGTTCCCTTCATTCTAGTGTTTCTTTGTGGGATGATCCTGTGTTTTTTATGCGAAAGAAAGATGGGTATCTTTTGATATGTATTAACTATTCTTACTTGAAAAAGGCTACAATGAAGAATAAGTATCCTGTTCCTAGGATTGATAATATAGTTGATTATCTTCAGGGTGCTAGGTGTTTCTCTAAGATTAATCTCTATTCGGGCTATCACCATTTGAAAATTAGGGTGGTTAATATTCCCAAGAGTGCTTTTGGAACACAGTATTATCATTATGAGTTTTTGGTTATGTCATTTAGGTTGACTAATGCTTCAACTACTTTCATGGATATTATGAATTAAGTTTTTGGTTTTTTTTTGAATTTGTTTCTTATAGTCGTTATTGATGATCTCTTAGTGTACTCTAAAAGTGAGGAGGATCATGAAAATTACCTCTGAATTGTATTGCAAACCCTTAAGGACTAGAAATTATATGCCAAATTTTCTAAGTGTGAATTTAAGCTGTGTTGTGACCTTTCTTGGGAATTATGTTTCCAGTGAAGAGGGATCAAGGTGGATCCTCAGAAAGTTGAGGCAGTTAAAAGGTGACCTAGACCCATGACTCAATTTGACCTTAGGAGCTTCTTGTTTGTGTATCATAGAGATTTATGGAGAGTTTCTCGACTATTGCTGCTCCATTAACAAACTTAACTCAGAAAAAGTTTAAGTTTTTGTGGTTCGATGCTTGTGAGGGTTGTTTTGACAAGTTGAAGGATAAGTTTACTTCGAGGCTAGTGTTGACTCTACCCAAGGGTACTGACAATTTTTTTTGTGTATTATAATGCATCTCATATGGGACTAGTTAGTTTTTTGATGCATTATGGTAAGGTTTGGATTATTCTTCCAAGAAACTTAAGGTTTATGAGAGGAATTACCCCACTCATGCTCTATAGTTGACAGATGTGGTCTTTGCATTGAAAATCTGGTGCCATAATCTGTATGGAGTGCATGTGGATATTTACTCACACTATAAGAGCTTCCAATATGTGTTTACTAGAAGGAGTTGAATCTCTGAAAGAGGTGGTGGCATAAATTATTTAAGGATTACGATGTGAGTTTGCACGACCATCCAGGTAAAGTGAATGTTATTGTTGATGCTCTTAGTAGGTTGTCGATCGAAAGCTTATATCACATTGATGAGGAGAAAAGAGGATCAATGAAGGACATTCAAAAGTTTTCTAATTTGGTAGTTCATCTTTTGGACTCCAAAGATGGAAGACTGATTGTTCAGGAAGTGGTTATGTTGTTTCTTCACAGAGCCCAAGCGTAAACACAAGTGTACGTGGTCTTATCAAGTAGTAAAGTGGCCTTAAATAAAGCCAAATGTTGATCCCACATTGACTTGCTTCAATAACGATTTAATTCTATCCCATATTGACTTGCTTCATTAACGATTTAATTCTAGTTCATAGTTTAGATTAAATTAGTGCAAGAGTAACCAAAAAGAGAGTTTGGAAATTGGAAATTAAAACTAAAGTATAATGCGTAAATAAAAGTACTTGGAATAATCAATGGAGTAAAACCCAAGGTTAAATCACTCCGAACAATCATACTATGTTGTTGATCTTCATTTGTTAATTTTGTTATCTTGGTTGTTGATTCGTAGGGTTAATTGCATGATCATGGTTTCCCAACCTCTAATATTTTACGTAATATGGACATTACAACTACATCGTTGATTGAGGTTGTAATAATCCAATTAAGTTAATTAAAGATATTATCCTACATTTGAATCAAGTAATGCATCAAGATTTATGTGAATGGAGGAATGTCAAAACTACAGAATATTCTCAATGATGAATTAAACAAAAGCTCAGTTAAGGCAAATTCCAATGATCTTCTACTTATTATTCTAACTCTTGACATAATCAAATAAAATTTTGCACATTACAAACAAGTTTTTTCACTCATAATTAAACATTTAAACTATTTGAAACAAATTAAACACATTAGAATTCATCGAAACCAACTAGACACACACCTAGCTCAAGCTAGTAAAACTAATTTTTCGGGTTGAACTCTAAATGACTCAATTAAGTACAAACTTATTTAAAAAATACTTTAAAAATTGTAATCACTCACTTGGACACTTAAATTCTTATTTATATTAATATTAACACATTAAGCACACGAATTTCTCTCAAAACAAGGCAAAATAAGCTCAAATAATCATATTGAAGTGTATAAAACCACCTCAGATCATCTGTTGATGCTGAGGTCAAGGAGAAACAAGTTATGCATATCATACTTATGAAGATTAAGGATGATTTGGGTCAGAAAAAGGTTATGGCTTTCGATATTAGGGGAGATAGTATCTTGCGGTATCAAGGAAGGTGGTGCATTCCTGATGTTGTTTGGCTAGGGAAAACAATCTTTGTTGAGGATCACGAATCTCGATATACAATTTATTTGGGTTATACTAAAATGTATCATAACTTGACGAAATTCTATTATTGGAATAATATGAAGAGGGATGTGGCGAACTTTGTGGCTAAGTATATGGTTTGTCACCAAGTTAATGTTGAGCATTTGAGGTCCAGTGACATGTCTTACTAGATAAAATTACCTATGTTGAAGTGGGATATGATTGAAAATTATTTTGTTATGGGTCTTCCGCGGTCTCTTAATCAGTATGATTCTATTTGGGTTATTTTGGATAGGAAGACTAAGTCTGCTCACTTCCTACCTTTGAGGACAAACTACTCAGGAGAATATTATGCTAAGTTGTTCTCTTAGGAGTTATTTAAGTTACATTGAGTGTTGGTGTCCATAATATCAGACCATGTACGTAATTTTCATCTCATTTCTTGTGTGCATTTCTAAAAGGTTTGGGTAATCAAGTGAACCTTAATACCAGTTTCAACCCTCAAACAGATAAGCAAGCGGATGTACTATTCAAACTTTGGAGGATATGCTCAGGGCTTGTGTGATTGATTTTAAGGGTAGTTGGGTGGACCATTTTCCTATTATTAATTTGCGTACAATAACAACTATCATTCTAGTATTGAAACATCTCCTTTTGAGGCTTTTAATGGTAGAAGGTATAGGTATCCCATTTGGTGGTTTGAAGTAGGTGGGACTAGGTTGTTTGGTCCTGACATGGTTCACCAAGCCATAAGATGCTGAAGGTTATTAGAGAAAGACTCAAGACTACTCAGAGTCGTAAAACATCTTATATTGATATAAGGCAAAGAGATTTGGAATTTGAAGTTATGTTCTTTAAGGTTTTTCCTATGAAAGGGGTCATGATATTTGGTAAGAAGGGAAAGATTAGTCTCTATTAAATTGGTCTGTATAGGATTGTAAGAAAAATTAGGAATGTCACTTGTGATCTAGATTAACTAGCGAGTTTGCGATCTATTCATTATGCTTTCCATGTATCTAAGCTGAAATAGTATGTGGGGTGACCCTTCTTTGATAGCGACTATTTAGGATGATGGAATTTCATATTTGTTGTCTTATAAGGAAGTCCTTGTTCAGATACTGGATAAACAAGTTTATAGATTGAGGACAAAGGATGTAACTTCAGTGAGTGTTCTTTAGCGAAATCAAAAGGTGTAAGACGTTACATAAGAAGATGAGGAATATATGAAAGCCAAATACCCATTCTTGTTTCCAACATTGGATGAAAATGCTTAAGATATGAGTTTCGTTTCCCTCATGTAGCATTTTTAATTTTTCATTTCATTTTGTTGGAGTTTTTCTATTATCCTGCTAATTATGTCCTAATTTCTCAACCAGGGACGAATGATCCTACAGGGGGGACAACGTAATACCCCTTAAAAATTTCAAAAAATTTATTGTTACCCTCCCACGTGCATAATGTCAATTTTTTTACTTGAATTATCATAATGGGTGTTAAAAGGGTATTTTGGGAAAGTTTTGGAGGAGGTTCGGGGCCATTTTGGCACTCCTAGGCATTGAGCCTCCGCGATATTATCATGCCATGACACTTAAGCTCTACAATAGGAGAGTATCGCAGAGGATAACCTCCAAGATAGCAACGTGCCATGCTGCTAGATATTTTTTGTCTAGTTTTTATTTGTTTCACTTGGACTAAGGAGATATTGGTCTTCTTACCCCTTAGACGACTTTTAAACACCCAATTGGTCCTTTTTCCTTCAGTTAACAAAGATCAAACACCATCTTTTTTCTCTTTAACTCTAAACCCAAGAAAGTTCAAGGGTTTTATAGAGGATTCATAATTAAATCTCCAAGCTTTGATTTCTCTTCAAATTCTCTTATATTTCAGGCATGTTTCTCTTTCCTTAACTTTAATTTTACAGTGTGACACTAAATTAATTAATATGCACGTGATTAGAATTGATGGGTTTGAAATTGAGTTGAGGGATTTTGATTGGATTTACTTGAATAGCTTTCCCTATGTTTTAAATGCCTTATTCATGTTTTAATTGATGGGTTTAGGACTGAATTGGTGCATTGTCTTAATGGTTGGAGTGGGAGACATGGGTTTTCACAAATTGCTGGAATTTTGCCTTGATAATTGCACTAACCTTATCCCATTTTGTAAACGTGATTTTGATTATGGATGTTTTCTTGGTTTAACATGCCTTTTGAAAACGTTTTATTGCATTATTAGATAAACTAATAAAAAGAGGTATTTGAATGGCATGGTGGCCATAGCTTGGATTTTTACTAGCACTTGGGAGTCAGTTTGGTTATATGGAATGGTTGGCATACTTGAAATGACTTGCAAGAATATTGGTGTGACTATACCAAGTTGTTAAATTCCTTAATGAAAGACTTCTGGGTTAATGGTTGGTTTATGTGCAACTGTTTTAATCTGGGCTAAAAGAAAATTGTGTAGCTCACCTTGAAGGTGTAGGTCCCGGTGGGGACCAATATTAGAAACCACGTTTGTTGGCATTGAGGGTCCATGTGACCATGTATTTGGTGCACACATTTTATTTTGTGTCATGACCCAAACCAGGTCCTGGTGTGATGGGTATCACAAGTCCACCGAGGACTGAAAACTACCCCCTTATGCCTAGCAAAACAAAACATTCACACTAATATTGATGGAATTCCGAACATATAATAACGATAGCAAGGATAAACTCAAGAAATGGATAATATGTCATAACCACCAAACGATACTAATAATAACACCCATGTCCATACTCAACCACAAACCCTTTAATAAAGCCGAATACCAATAAATTATCGGGACATGCCCCCAACAGTTGCCAAAACTAAGTCTGTAATAAAAAGTTTAAGAAATAGGAAACAAGAGCCATGAAATTAAGCCTTTCCAAGTATGGAAGCTCACCACTTCAATGCCAACTCCCGACCTAACCACGAGGACCTGGTCACTGCGCAAGAAAAATAGAAAAATTTTTGGTGGCTACATCGTGTGGGGATACACCGTATGAAGATAGTTAGCAGTTGGAGAGCTAGAATGTAACTCAAGGAGGGGGGATAAAATAATGACATGGGTAACAATTCAAAATCAGTCCAAAATTCAACGCACATAATCATATGCAAATAGATGTATACATAATATCACATGTTGGGGTAGGGAACAAGGCTTAACATGAACATTAAAAACCTTAGCCTAGATTGTATGGAATAACCATATTGATAAAGGTACCCATGAGCTGTATAGGACAAGTTCTCCACTAGCTAGAGGGGCCTTAGTGCGTTTAGTCATACGTATCAAAGGATAATCGTATGTTATATGGATTATGGGGCATTCAAACCTCCTAGAATAAATCAAAGTGACTTAAGCACCAATGTATATAATTTGGAGGACTCAGACATCCCTATCATATAATATAAAATAGACTCATACTTCCCAGTCATTTAGACCTTCGCGTCGACAAGCTTGGTTCCAGCGTTGGTCCCTCTGGACCTCTACTTTGACAGCCCAGCTACAAAACCTTCTTCAAAATACCATTAAAACATTTAATGTGCATTCCCAGTTTATTGAACCAATTAAGCATTAATGCATCCCATTGCTATCATCATAAAAACCCCACTTGCAAGCTCACGATCATGCCATAATTCATTAACCATCACATGGGGAAATTTATAACCATTTAGGTTCAATTAAACATCCAAACGAAGATGAATCCACATACCCCAAGGTTCAATAAAATCGTACCATGGTTTATTAATCTTTTATACCAATGCATCAGTTTAAGGGAGCAAGTCAAATCATGTGAAAAAACCATTTATTATCAATTTCACAGTTAAGTTGAGGGCGTACAATTTCCAAAGCCACAATTCAAGGCAAAACCATTAAATTTGAGGAAAATATAACCCATTTATTTATCAACCAAACCCATGCACCACAAAATTTTCCAAGGCATTAATAAATCATAAATAATGCATAAGAAATAATAGGAAATCAATTCTATGACCAATCATATCTAAATCCCTAAACCACATCAAAACCATTATTGAAATACACAAAAGTAACCATGTACTTTCATGCATTTAACAAAATAAAATTAAGGGTAGAGTCACATGCCTGAAATGCCCAAGATTATGGATATAATTAAAACCTTGAAGATCTACTTTAATAACTTCTTTGAAACCCTACATATGGATGCTTGAGAGACTTGAGATAAAAGAATGAATGTTTCGAGTGGTATTGGATGAAAAATAAGGTACCAAGTACTTTTATAAGTCATGGGTTATTATTGAAATAAGTGCGAAATGTATAAAATACCCTCATTAAAAGGCTGGAAAATAAACTATCAGTCACTACGGGTGACCTTTTGTCTAATAGGGTCATCTTACAACTCGTTTCCCACAGTCATAGTCCAGAAAATGTCCCGGAACCCCAACAGTAGTCCGGTTACGGAGGGACCTTTTGACTCATAATAAGTCTATACGACTTGTTATGTCCTAGTAGTACTCAAGGAAGAATACTTTGTGTATTACACTGATTTACTTAGGGATAGGACTATACAATTCATTTAGATTGCTTATGACTCATAACATTATAGTCGTAGTCACCTCATAAAACATAGGGCTATACACTTGTTACACTACGAGTGGATATAACGATCTTCATGATTCTTTACACTTCGGGGCCTCAAGTGGTAATCAGGACAAAATCTAAGGCACATTCACTAAACACCTTACAAATTGGGTTATATGACCATCAAGGCACTCTACGGCTCATAGGTCAAGACGTAGTCAGGACAGTAAGGATAAATTTCAAAAATTTTCAAGGACCAAAAATCTGATGTGTGACATTCTGCCCCACCCCCCATAAGCTGATTCATCCTTGAATAAAGAGTATAGGCATAAGTTAGCATGATTTAACATAAAAAAACTCCCACACTTACCTTTCAAAAAGAAAGAAAACAAAGATGCTAAGGAATACACATACCTCAAGCATAAATATTCAAAGCGGGGAGCAAGAATGGAGTCTTGGACTTTATGTCCTCCTCAGCTTTTTAAGTAACTTCCTCAAAATTTTGGTTCTTCCAAAGATCCTTTACTAAAGCCATGTCTTTCATCCACAACCAACAAGCTTGACGATCCAAAATTTACACCAGGACTTCCTTATAAGAAAAGGAATCTGAAATGCCCTTATTTTCCAAAGTAATAACCAACGACGGATCCCCACTCACTTTCTCAACATCAAAATAAGAAACTCTAGTAAGATAGAGCACAAACAAGAAGGCAACTCCAACTTATATGCAACATTACCAACCCTCCTCAAAACTAAATACGGACAAACATAGCATGGACTAAGCTTCCCCTTCTTTCAAAACTGTATCACTCCCTTCATGGAAGACACCTTCAGGAAAACCTAATCACAAACATTAAATTCAAACTCCCTTTGCCTCACATCCGCATAGGACTTTTGGCAAGTTTGGATGGTCTTAAGCCTATCTTGAATCACCTTCACCTTCTCCATAGTTTAGTGACCCAATCACGACCAAATAATCCGGCCTCACAAACTTTGAACCCCTAAAACGAGAATGACACATCATACCATATAGTGTCTCAAAAGGATCCAAGCTTATACTTAAGTTATAGTCGTTGTTATATAGAAGCTATATGAGAAGCAAATGATCAACCCAACTTCCATAAAATTCATTTACATAAGACCAAAGTATATTTTCCAAGACTTAAATTAGCCTTTTCATTTGCCCATCTATCTGTGGGTGGAAAACGGTACTAAGGGTTACCTTAGTCCTAAAACCTTGCCAGAACGACCTCTAAAAGTGAGATGAAAACTGGGTACCACGATCATAAATGATAGAATCTAGATAAGCATGCAACTTCACGATCACTTAGATATAAAACTTTGCATAGTCCTCAGCAGAATAATTAGTCCCCTCAGACAAAAAATGAGTGAACTTAGTCATCCTTTCCATGATGACCCAGATAAAATCAAACTAATTCTTAGACTGTGGAAGATTGACAAAAAAATCAATATAAATGATTTCCTATTTCCATACTAGTAGCTCCATTTCTTGAGTCAACCCACTGGCCCTCAAGTGCTACACCTTCACTTATAGACATACCATTCACTTAGTCACAAAATTGGCCATATCCCAGCTCATATTATTACACCAATATATCTCCTTAAGTTCATGATGTATTTTTGTCCAACCAGGATGAACCATATAGCGTGACTCATGAGCTTCAGCCAAAATCCTTTCTCGCAACAGATCAACATCAAGAACACACAACCTTTCTTTGTACTTCACGATAACAACACCAACAATCTCAAAATCCATTATATTTTGGTGACCCATATAATACTTGGTCTACATTAAAATAGGTTCCACAATCTATTTCTTCTTCACTTCAGCACCGAAAGATGACTTCTCCATCTCTTGAACAATTACACCACCATCTTCAAAATCCTATAGATGAACTCCAAGATTATCCAAATAGTGAATATACTTCACCAAATCTCACTTTTCCTTATTAATATAAGATAAGACGCCTTTGATCAACCTGCTAAGACCATCTGGAACTACATTAGATTTACCTCGATGATACTGAAGAATCGTGTCATGGTCCTTTAGAAACTCAAGCCATCTACTTTTCCTGAGATTTACCTTCTTTAGGGTTAACACAGAATGCAGACTCTTCTGATTAGAATATATACCATCATAAACCCCATATAGTTAGTGGCACAAGATTTTCAATGTTAACATCACAGCTAACAATTCTACATCATGAGTCAGGTAATTCCTCTTATGAACTTTCAACTGCCTAGAGGCATAGGCAACAAATATATTATGATGCCTTAATACACAACGTAGTTCAACCTGAGATGCATTAAAATAAATAAGGAAACAATCGATATCCTCAGATAAGGTAAAAATTAGAGCCAAAGTTAGCTTATTCTTTATCTTTTTTAAAACTACCCTCACAAACATCCTACCACAAGAACTTTGTCTTTTTCTGAGTCAACCTTGTCAATAGATCCACAATCAATGAGAAGCTTTCCACAAACCTTCTATAATAACTAGATAAACCAAAAAAGCTCCGAATATCGGTTGGAGTCAACAGTTTAGACTACTTCTTAACCATTGCATTTGCAGATCCACCATGATACTTTTACTAGAAATAACACAACCTAGAAAAGTAGCAACATTCAACAAAATTCTCACTTTAAAAATTTAGCATACGATCGCTGCTCCATAAGGGCCTACAACACTGGGTGTAGATGATCGATATTATCTGCCTCCTCTTAGAGTTCACCAAAATTTCAATAATAAAAATAATTATGAACAAATCTAGGAACTGATGGAATACCCTATTTATACGACCATAAATGTTATTGGGGCTTCAATCAAACCAAAGGACATCACCAAAAACTCAAAATAACCATATCGGGTTCGAAAAATAGTCTTAGGAATATCAAATTCCCTAATATTCAACTAATGGTAACCTGACTGAAGATTAATCTTGGAAAAGTACTTATCACCTTAAAGATGATTGAAAAGATCATCAATTCTAGGAAGTGGATACTTATTCTTCAAAGTCACCTTATTTAATTAGCGGTAATATATCGACATATAAAGGGACCCATCCTTCTTATGCATAAAAAGCATGAGAACACCCCACAGAGACATAGTAAGGAGAATAAAACCCTAATCTAGAAGATCTTACCACTGCTCCTTGAGTTTTTTCAACTCAGACGGAGCCATTCTATAAGTAGGAATAGAAATAGAATAAGTTTCTGGAAGAAAATCAATCCTAAAATCAATTTCCCTATCGAGAGAAATACAAGGATGATCATCAGGGAATAACTCAAGAATTTCAAAGAGTACTGGTATATACTACTAGAAAGGACCTTCGAATCTAGAGTCCTTAGTATGCACTATATTGTAGAGGCACCCATTGGAAATCAATTTTTGTGCTCTATGATACGAAATAAACCTTTTCGTAGGCACTAGAGAACTACGTTCTCATTCAATCACTGGCACATCAGGGAAATGGAATCTAACCCTTCGGGTCCAACAATCAAGAGAAATATAGCACAAATACAACCAATCCATTCCCAAAATTACATCAAAGTCTAACATGTCCAACTCTACCAGATCCACCAAGGTTTCCCTACTGCAGACCGACATCACATAAACT
Organism: Capsicum chinense; assembly: GCA_026120095.1. Lineage (NCBI taxonomy): Eukaryota > Viridiplantae > Streptophyta > Magnoliopsida > Solanales > Solanaceae > Capsicum > Capsicum chinense. The sequence goes on from JAPEIP010000013.1 coordinate 184,237,468, forward strand.
CTATAGATCCTCTTTGCTATAATGGAGTCACCCATAGGGGTGGACATAGAGAGGGGATCCAGAATACATTCAGGATCAAATCCAAAGTGAATTGCTATATAAGAGGTCACATAATAAAGGGTAGACGTGGGATCAAGTAGAATATATATATCATGAGAGAAAATTTTGAGTATACTACTAAAAATGTTGGGGGACGCCTTATAACCCTAGCAAGTGTAAAAAACGTACAGACGATTTTGATTAGTGCCGAAGCTAGAAGTAGAAGTAGCACTTTTTGGTGTAGAAGCTGACAAAATAGGAATAGATATCTTATTTTCCTAGAAGCAACCCTAGAAGGACAATACATATGTATGTGACCAATTTGACCATATTTAAAGAACTTATGCCTTTTTTTTTCACAAGAACCCTGGTGCACCTGACCATAAAATCTACAAGGAGATATGACGGAGCTGACTGGACCCTACTAGCCTAAGGCTGGGCACCCTATACCCTAGGACCAACACTATTCTAAAAATAATGATCACCTAACGACTTCAATTAAGGAGCACTAGCCATAGAGTAGGAACTAGAATTACCCTACTTCTTCTTAGATCATTTCCTACCGTCTCTACCATTCTGTTGTTGACCTCCACCCTAATTTAAATATAAAAAACTATTGTTCTGCCTTTCACTTATCTCTACTTGTTTCTTGTTTTCCTTTCCCACTTGTAGAATATATACCACAAGTCTAGAGATGTCCTTGTCCTGGTTAAACAAGGAAACCTTGCTTTCCAAGATTAAATCACAAGACAACCCAAAAGAAAACTTCCTCATTCTAGCCTTCATGCTAGATACTATTTATTTAACATATCAGGAAAACTGATGAAACTTGAAGGCATACTACTTTACTATTGTCCTTCCTTTCTTCAAATTTATGAATTCCTCAACCTCTGCCTCGCTCAACTATAGAGTAAAGAAGTAATCAAGAAAAGCACTAGAGAATCCATCCCAAAAGGTAGACTCAACATCATAATCCCTAGACCAAACCTATCATCCAAGACACTACTTATCAAAATAACTAAAATACCATTCGTGCACTACAACCTTAATTCAACTAAATCCGCTAAGAAGGTCCCCAAAAACAAGAGCCACATAACAAAATAACCCAAGGACTTCTGAGACCCCGCTTAACTTTAACCAATTGATCCAAATCTATAAAGTGGAGGGTGAGAAACCTTATAGAGGAAATAAAGAGTTAGATGAAGTGGCTCTCTTTGAAGAATTTGTATGAAATAGAAGAGAAGCTCAAAACAAGGACATAGAAGCCGAGGAGGAAGGTTTGGTCCAGTTTCATATAGAAGAGGAAATGTGAGACACACTCAAGTTCAAAAAGATCATAAATAAGACCAAGGAGGAAATATGGGTAGACACATGGCTCTCAACTTCATCAATATCTATCTTCCTACCTTCAAAGGAACAACAGATTAATCTATCTACCTTGATTAGGAAATAAAAAACAATATGTTCTTCCAACTTAAAGAGTTAACCGGTCCAAGCAAAGCCACCCACGCAATTGCTCAATTTAAAGGGTATGCTTCTTCTTTATGGGGGACTAAGAGAGTGCAAGGAGAAAAAAATGTTAATCCCAAACATGAGGATTAGGATGAATGGAAGGCACTTATGAGGGAGAGGTATGTTATGGAAAGATTCAAGCAAGAGCAATTAACAAGACTCTACAATTTGAGATAATGAAGTAGAGGTATGATAGACTATGATGAGGAGTTTTAAAACTTGATTCTTCATTTTGAGATTGTCGAGCCCCAAATCCTTCTATGACTCTGTTCAAAGGTGATTTAGATTATAAAATTGCTTCTCAATTAGTTGTCCTCAAGTTTGGCCAAATATATGCTCTTGTTGAAGCGTCCATTAAGGTTAAAAGGAATAACAATACTAAGAAGTCCTCAATAAAGGTTACCATTTTTCTACTTCCTCCAGATGGAACAAGAATAAAGATTTCCATAAGTCCTTAGAGAAGCAGCCCATTGATTAGGCAATCCAAAGTTATCCACCAAGGAATGAAGGTAATATATTCTCTAATCCTAATTCTAGAGGTATTAATTTCTTCGATTATCAAGGTTGGGGTCAAAAGGATAGTGAATGCCCCAACCAAAGGAACATTCTATTGGTGGAGGGTGACCCTTACTTTGTTGTAGATAAAGTGACCCAACATAATGGTGATAAGGAAATCACTCAAGAGGATAATGATGTTAGAGGTGAAGAGGAATTATTGGAGAAAGAAGGAAACTTTTTTGTACCTTGTGGATTGATGATGAAAGCTCCCAATGAAGATGTTTGGACCAAAAAAGGAGAGGCCTTAAATTTTAACCACATGATGAGAAAGGATATGAATGGTGAATATGGGAATCTGTAGGATCAAAAGGGAGAGCTTGGTTCCAAGCACAAGAACTTGTTATTCAATATATTTGACATTATCTTTGTGCCAACTTCCATGTTCATGTATACGAGGATGAGTTCCCATGGTGCAAGTTTAGAAAGCAAGAGGGAAAGCTCAAGTCTTTTCTCCAAAGGTATGTACCTACCCCTTCCTATTTTTGGCTTTCCTTGGAATAATATTTACCCTAGAGAAGACAATGCTATAAAGACATTTGATTAAAAATCCTACCTAGATGGTATGGATGAAATTTGGAATTACTTCATTGTGCATAAAATATATGGCCTCCATATTTTGGATGGTAAGTTTATTTGTTGTTCCAATACGAGTATATGGTTTTCACTTGATAAAAAACTCTTGTTATTTGTATCTTTTCATACTTATGTGGATAGATAAGTTGATTCGTTCTTAGAAGTTTATTCAAGTAAAAGGGGTGTGTGGTACTTAAGTGAAAATATGGTTTCTTGTGATTGGATGGGTAATCTTCTCCCTAGAGACTCCTTGATTCTACCCTTAGTTGTTCCAAAATGTAATGATTTTCTTGGTAAAGTTATTAATGGGACTAACTTAGGGAAATTTCTGTAAGCTTTTCATAGCTAACTCATTTTCACTATGAATATTGACTTTTCTTATAATATCTTGAAGGATGTTTGGTTATATGTGAAGTGTGTGCAACCGTAGCATGATTCAATGTTTGATTGTACTAACCTAAACCCTCATGCGTTGAGGAACTTTTGTTTGTTTGTCCCTTCTTTAGTTTCTCAAGGTTTGGATTCGAGGACGAATCCTTTTAAAGAAGGGGAGGATGATACATTCCAGATTGTCCTTTAAGCTTTAGACTACAGATTCTAAGGCCAATTTGAAGAGTTCTAATCCACGATCAAGCTAAAATCTCAAGAGTGCATTCGATTGACCCTTTTAGGCTCCAAATCGCACAAGGTCGCATATGGAGCATGCTTTGAAGAACCCATGTGGGTTATTTCCAAAATATCAACTTTTGGGATATTTTTTTAATAGGCTATTTTATGAAGAAGCAAATACTATAAATATTTACCTTAGTCATTTCATTTGTAAATTTTGTTGATATATGAATGAATGCTCCTTTTAGAGAGAAGTGTAAGCTTGGATTAGATTATGTTGACATTTTGTTTAGAAACGTGGGTTGCTTGGGAACTCGATTCCCATGAGTTCTATGTAAGAAATTGGTGTTCAATTCTACTATTTTAAGGTTCGTTGAGTTTGGTAGCCTCGTTGGTTCTTAATTCCTTGTATTTTCTTATGTCAATTTGCCGATCATTTTATTCTTATATTGTTTGCATTTTTGCTTCCTTATGTAGATTTCCATCTTTCATAGCTTGATTCTTATCACAAATGGATCAACTGATGAAACTCAGCATTATACACACCAGTCTGATGAGTTTGAGGAGGGATAGGGTGAATCGATGGAGCTCCACTAGGGCAATCAGAAGCAGCGACACTAGATTGGGTCTAAAATTTTTGAGTAGGATGAGCTCCATCCACATTATCCTTAGATAGGACAAAAGAGTTTCCAAAAGCATGAAATCTTCTAGGAGGAATCATTAGAAAAGCTAACATATACGAATTAGAGTAAATTTCAAGATCATAGACTCTATATCCCAAAATAGAATAATAAGAAAGGGAAATATTCCTAAATGCCCAGCCTCTCCCTTTTAAGGGTAGCGCGCTACACACCTATAAAATAGACTCTACTAATCAGGATTTATGGACACCCAATGACCTCAAACCTATGGTTAAATAATAACTTTTAAGACCTAAACCAAGGCTTGAATGTGATGGGTATCTCATGTCCACCGAGGACTGAAGACCATCCCCTCATGCCTAGCCAAATAGAACATTCACACTAATAATGGCTGAATTCTAACTATGTAATAAAGAGAGTAAGGATAAACTTAATCATGGATAACATGTACAAACCATAAAAAAATACTAAAAACTAGCACCGAAGTTCACATTCATTCACAAAGCATCTAACAAAGACAAATACAAATAAATTATCAGGACATGCCCCCGACAATAGCCAAAAATAAGTTTTAAACAAAATCTAAGACATAGGGAACAAAAGCCATGAAATGAAGCCTTCCCATGCATGAAAGCTCACCACTTCAATGTCAATGCATGAACTAACCACGATCACCTAATCATTGCACAAGAAAAATAGAAGAATTTTTTATGCCTACATCGCGTAGGGATAAAGCATTCGAAGACGGTTAAAGGCTGAGGCTCTAGCATGTAACTCAAGGATTGGGGATAAAATAATTCCATGGGTAACAATTCAAAATCATTCCAAAATTAAATACACATATTTATATGCAAATACATGTATACATAATATCATATGTCGAGGTAGGGAACTAGGCTTAACATGAACTTTGAAAACCTTAGCCTTGATTCTGTAGTGTAAGCGTCATGTTAAAGATATCCACGGGCTGTATAGGCCCAACACTCCCCTACCTGGAGGGCCCCCAGTACGTGTAGTCACAAGAACCATAGAATAATCATATGTCATATGCCTTATAGAGGACTTGAACCTCCTGGCATAAATAAAATTAACTTAAGCACCAATTTATGTAATTTAGGGGACTCAATCATCCATGTTATATAATATAAGGGGGACTCACTCCTTCCAGTCATTTAGAGCCCCCGCTGGATAACATGGTTCCTGGTGTAGGTCCTTTGGGACCTATACTTTCTTGGACTGGCTATATAACCCTCTTTAAAACCAAATTAAAACATATACTGCAGATTCCTAGTTTATTTAACAAATTAAGCATTAAGGAATACCATTGGTATCGTCATACCAACCCTACTTGCAAGCTCATAATTATGCCATAATTTATTAACCATCACATGGGGAAATATTTAATCCCTTTGGTTGAATTAAATATTCCCATGGTGAATCCATATACCCAAAGGTTCAATAAAATAGTACCATGGTTCATTAACTTTTTATGTCAATGCATCAGTTCAAGAAGGCAAGTTAAATCATCTGACAAAGCCATTTATTATAAATTTCACCATTAGGTTGAGGACACACAATTTCCAATTTCACAAGTCAGGGAGAACCATTAAATTTGGGGAAAATATAATTCTTTTATTCATCAACCATACCCATGCACCCTACAACTTTTGAAGAAATTAATAAAGCATTAATAATGCATAAGAAATCATGAGAAATTAATTATACGACCCATCATGTTAAAATCCCTCAAAAAATCAAAACCCTTATTAAAATCCACAAAAGTAATCATGTACATTGATGCATTTAATAAAAAAATTAAGGGTAGATTCACATGCCTAAAATACCTAAGATTACGGAGAGAATTCAACCCTTGAAGCTCTACTTGACTAACTTGTTGGAAACCCTACGTATGGATGCTTGAGAGACTTGAGAGAGAAAAAAGAATGTTTGGTGTTTATTTTGGTGAAAAATAAGGTCCAAAGTATGTTTATAAGTCATGGTTTATTATTGAGATAAGAGGGAAATATCTAAATTAACCTCATTAAAGGTTAAAAAATAAACTTTCTATCGTTATGGGTGACCTTACGACTTGTAGGGTCACCGTACGACTCATTTCCCCCAGTCATAGCTTGGATAGTGTCCAAGACCCCCATTATTGGTCTTGTTCTATACGGACCTTACGACTCATAATGAGTCCATACGACTCAGTATATCCTAGTCATACTCAGGGTAGAATACTTTGGGCATCACACTAGTTTCCTTACAATAAAGAATATACAAATCATTTAGAGTGCTTACGACTTGTAACATGGTAGTCATAGTCACATAATAAAACTTGTGGTAATTCAGTGAATACACTATGAGTGGACATAATCATTTGTCATGAGTCTTTACGATTCGGGGCCTCAAGTCGTAGTCATGATAACAAATCAGGCACCATTCACTCAACGCCTTATGATTAGGGTCATATGACCTATGAATATACCCAACGACTCATAGGGTGAGTCATAGTCAGGACAGTGAGGATAAAATTTTAGAAATATTCAAGGACCAAAAATCTAGGGTTTTATATTTTGGGAGGGATATAGCCTTGGCGTCTTTATCCTTTCTCAGTTTTTCCTTAATTCGCACAGCAAGTACATACCAGGGCCTTTCAAGAGGAGAGGTGGACCCATATAGACAAATGGTGCCTTTAGGAAGGATTAAGCTACATAGTTTATGTTAATACATTAAACTCTCATGTTCATGGCCCTTGACCCTATCTTAGAATCCTTTATATATGTATATAACTATGGTGCATATAACTTATGATTGGACTTTGGAAATTACATTATTTTGTCTCTTTCTCCTGAGTTACATGCCAGTGCTCGCCCATTAACTGTCCCTCGATGCTACATCATTTGATGATGTAGCGACTGAGGGCTTCTCTGTTGCTCTCTTTAAGCGTTAGGTGATTTGGTACTTCAATGGATACGCTGCAAAATAGTGATCCTTCATTTTTAATAAGTCTCAATCATTTCATTGTTCTTTATTATTGGTCTTAGTATACTTGGATTCTCTCTGGTATTTTTGGTTTAAGAGGCTTTTGTCGACAAGTGTTGCGTTGGTTGTTGGTTTTGCTTTTTAAACATTCATTTGGTATAACTATCCTTCTTTTAACTGTTATATTGGCTTCAAATATTTATCTTTATTATGATTTGAAGGTTAGGATAAGGGGGTGGTCCCAATCCTACGACGGTCTTGAGATACCCGTCACGAACAGGCCCGAGTTTAAGTTCTGATAGATGTCGTGATATAGATAAAGGTAGCATAGCACGCTGCAATTAACATAGTAGCATAGCACGCTGCAATCCCGGAGGGTAGACAGCGTGTCATGCTCTTATTATGGAAACTATGTGGCATGGGACATGTCGTAGACCCTCACTGCCTCGGGGTCCCAAAATGGACCTAAACACCTTCCAAAAATTCAAAAAGATTCCCAAAATACCCTTTTAACACCCCTCATCATATTTCATGTAAAAAATTAACGTTAAGCACACGGGAGGATCAAAAATAAAACAATTAAATTTTTCATGGTCTTACACATGTATGTACAAAGAACCATAGGCTTTCCCATTAAGTACATCAACGGTATCATGCTCGAATTGAATTAAATAGGAATTTAATGGGTTTTAACATTGACTAGGGGATGGCTACGAAAACTATAATATTGACTTATACTTCTCTAATCATTTTACACTTTAAGAATTCATCACCAATTATTTTCATCACTTTATTTTTATCCCTCTCTTCAACTATTTTTTTCACTTGTATTCTTATCTTATCAAGAATGCTTCAATATTTTCTTTCTCAAACTTTTTTTCTTATTTGTCTCATGTCTCATCCTTTCAAAGAGAGCCTTTTCATCACTTGGAAACTATCATCGGTTACCTTTTTAACACTCAACCACTTTTTTTCTCCAGATTTATTAAATTTATCAGCTTATGCTACAATGCTTAAGGAAGCAAGAGTCAAGAACTTGAGAGTAAGCAAAAGGTTCAAGGAAAAATTTTGGCTACCAACAAAACGCTACCGGCTCGAAGAGCTAACTAGTGATATAATATCCGAAAAGGCTAAATTAAAACGAGACAAATAAAAGAAAGCCTATATCATCTTCTAAATAGAACAACACTTTTATTTCTCTTTAATAACATGCAAGGTAGGTTCTAAAATAAAATGCAAAACATGGAACATACAATTTCTCACCAGGTATGGCATAAGTATCAATAAAGATAAATCAATTCAACTTCTACGACAAACAAGATCATTATGAACTATTAAATAAATTTAGCTATATATACACAGTCAAAATCAAGAGACTAGGTGCAAAAAAATCTATTATTTTATTTACATGTAAGCACTCACAAGAAAGTACTATTTAAGCTCAAGCCTAAATTGTTAGTCTCGCATAAGTAAAAAATTATGGTATTTCCTTTCTCTAAAAAAATAGATAATATAATTTACTCCTAAAAAAATAAAAGATACTTGGTTCAAAAGGACTCCTATTGGAAAAGCAGATGAAAAAAAATAAGGCGTGAACAAAGTATGCTCTAGTAAAGACTAAAACTCTAAAAACTATCAAAAACTATTTAATTAAACTAAAAAAAAAAAAGGAAAAATCTTTGTGTTTTAAGCTTTTTCAAATTTTTTTCATAAACTTAAAGAAAACAACCAAAAAATAATAATAAAAGAAAATCCTATAGCATACTTCATCCTTAACAAATATCAGAAGATATCCCAAACCCACTCTTACAATCATGCTTTGTCCCCAAAGCAATAATTAAAGTAAATCAAGGGTTAAACATACTCCTTGAGGCCCTTTAAGACTTAGCTAGAAGCATAATATCCATCAAAGGGTCGAACACACCCCACACTTAAGCTCAAATGTGCATCTTAACATTAAATTTTGGGTACTCAAACCTCCCCTAAATCTACAAAAAAATAACAATAGAAACAAGTGACACTAAAATAAAACTAAAAATTAAAAATAAAAATAAAAACTACTTACTACATATTGGGTTGCCTCCCATAAGTGAATAATTTAACATCGCGGCATGACCCAACAACTTTTTTCTCCACCTCAAGGATATGAATTTCACCCCAATATCACATCCATCTTCTTGCTTTTCTCATTGGTAACAAAGATGAAGGAACTAAGTAATGGATGGTGCATATAAAGTTTTTTGTCCCTGAAGTGAGGCATGTTTCTCTATTGCTTGTTCGACGAAGATTTATGATAATAGGATTCTTGTTCCTGATCTTCACACTCATTCACTATTTCAGATGACTCCAGAGATATGTCATCATCTAAACATAATGTAGAAAAATGCTTTGAATAAGACCCAAAAGATCCCGCTTTTAAATTTAAATCATCCATAATATGTTCACTCTTACTCACCTTCTCAGCGCCAAACTCCAGAAGAAGATGAGATTTGAATTGCTGAATCTCTTTTGTCTGCTCCATGAGTTGGCTAGTATCCACAACAACTAGTAAAGGTGCAAGCCACTCGCTTCCCTAAAAGTTTTGACAAATACTCTCCCGGTAAGATCCTCCATATAAATACCAAGAATCATCATCATTCGACCACCAACTATCGCAGGATGACATGTCAAGAAGAGTGATAAAAACTAGAAAAAACTAAAAACTTAACTATATACAAAGAAAATAACTATATATAACTCAAGCAAATTTAAAAAGTCTAATTTAGAAAAATAATTAACACCGAAGTTCCCAACAATGGTGCCAAAATCTTATTGCATTCAAAATGCACGGACAAATATATGCAGTAATATATATAATATAGGATTGAGATCACAAATACTATACCCACAGGGACTTGTTGATTAGCTATTTTTCTAAATTAAATGAATTTTTATTATTTATACAAGAATTAAATCACAAAAGATGTATTTATGAATTAACTAAACTAATAATAATAATAATAATAATAATAATAATAATAATAAAAGAAAATAACTAATGAATAATTAATCAAAAAGAGTAGATTCTTTCATAATCAATGGATGAATCGATCTAGGATTATGGTTTTGGTAATAATCATGTTAAGCATCAATTTTATAAACTTATTTGATTATGTAGTTATTAAATTATAAAGTCTATTTTATGATTTGGGAATGGTCATCCTTTAATCATCTATTTAAACTAGTTTCACAACTACAATGTTGAGCGGGGATGTGAGAAGCCAATTGAAACACATTTAGTTATCTTTTCATTTTGTAACCAAGTAAGGTGATCTAGATATATTCTTATCCTAGAAACAAATCCATTCCTTATGTAAGGAAATAGATCTTGGGTCTAACTCAATCCCGAAAGCTAGCTCATGAGGAGAGGATTGGTCAAGTTCATATAGGAGACCAATTACCCATCCCTTTTCCAATTTGGGATACTTAACACTCCCCTACACGCCCAGGCCTTATTAACTGGAGCATGAACAATATAATATAGGGGACCAAAATTGATGAACAAAGATTTGGGATGAGCCTGACTCTAATATCATGTAAAGACTGGATCTTGGGACCAACTTAATCTCAAAATGTAGTGCATGAGGGGAGTATTTCCCCAATTCATATAAGGAGACCAAGTACCCATCCTTCTTTCGACGTGAAACTCTTAATGCTCCCCAAAATGACAAGACCTTGTTAACTGGAGCATGAAGAATATAATATGAGGTTTTAAAATCAATGAATAAAGAATTTGGTTAGCACTGGCTATGATACTATGATAAAGAATCTATCTAAGGCCTTTTTCAACATCAAAACCTAACGCATGAGGGAAAGATTTTCGAAGAATATATAACGGATTTGGGATGTGTGACTCCAATCCCTCTATCATTGTTTTGGTCTCCACATCCCCCTTTCAAGGATGACATAGATTCCTAAACTTCACCCAAAACACTTCTTTCAAAGATATCCATAGGTTCTATAGAGCTGGGAGCTTTCACCCATCAAGCCCATGTGGGTATTTGGATCTTTCACCCATCAAATCTTAACCTAAACAGTATAGTAGTAATGGAACCCATAAACCTAAACTACCAAATAGATGCTAACAATAACAATCCACACACAGTTAGACCTCCATTCACACATAACCCCAAGGGGGAGATTTAGCTACACATAAAATAAATAAGCATAGATATACCCATAATATCCAATGAATTTACTTGTGGTTGATCTAAGTGAACGTTACTTCAAACTTGGCTTCTCCACAACATCAACAACAGAAGTGAGCAAATCCTCCACTTGGAAGGTCTCCAATTTATTATTCACCCAAAACTTATACAATATTTTTCTTCCCCAAAAATAGAGGCCACAAAGTCTCAAGATAAACTAGAAAAATTTGGGAAGAAGGAATAAGATGGAATTTAATGATACATCCACTTAGGGATTTAGTCTTTTTGTTCAAATTGGGATTAGTATATGCCATGGCAATTTTTCCCTTGGGCTGAGCATTTTCGCCAAGCCACGATCACGCAAGTCTGGCTACAACTGTGGCTATGCGATCACGATTGACTTCTATAATCGCGGTTGATTAACCATCTTTACTGACCGCGACTGCCGTAACTAAGGCTAGTTAACTACATGTCTTTAGCTGTACTTTTTCTGCTACCTTTTGATCATTTCAAGCTCTAATCCACATATCTTTGACTTTTAAACCCCTACAACTGCAACGAGTGAGTATTAGTGCATTAAATCATAATTGTGGCTCCTTTACTCATTTAAGACAAGGTAACGTGCACAAAATGAATGAGAATGAGTGGTAAAATCACCACTCATTAGCACCCCCAACTTAAGACCTTGCTTGTCATCAAGCAATACTACCGCTTTACCGTGAGCCACAATCACTTATGCCCACGTATTATGCCTTAAATCTCATACCGACCTAGAATTGAATTGCAACCACAAGTAGCTCATCACACTTATGCTAGGCTAATTTCTTAACATCTCTCATTATAGAATGTAATAATCCATCTGCATTAGACTTTGAGAAGCAATTAAACAACAAAAACTAATACTCTAGAAGTGGCTCACTTTTTGACTAAAACTAAACCATACTCCACTTGCCTAATTATTCGGGAGGTGACAAAAGTTACTCACCTCAAGTTGTTTGCATACCCATCTAACAAGAAAGAAAACTTTCACACACCAAACTACTGAACAAGTTACAAGGAATTTTAAGTGCAAAATTCTCCCCTCCCAAAGGAAATCTCACTGCAATAAGTATCAATCCATAGGCTTACCCTATTTTCAATTACCACTTTAAAGAAGATGAATGGTTGGAGACCTCAAAGGACTTTATAAGCTTGTAACGTAGGTTCGGGTTAGGGTAGGATATCATTCAGGTAACTAGGTTACACCCTACCTTAAAAATATTGAACACACTTTAAAACACATCACCTTTTCACTAAGGGCCACTTTACGTTGTTTCTCTCTTTTCTTATGCCTACTTTTTGCCTCCTTTGTTCCCCACTTTCCATTTACTTTGATTTCCTTGCATTTTTTTGCAAGTCATCCTTTTGTTGAGTCCTTTTCTTATTCTAAGCATTTGTTTTCTATACTTCGGCACTTTTGGAATTTTCACTAATACTTCATGGTCCCAAACTTACTTTGGTCAATTTTTACCACGCCTAACTTAGGGTTTTATCCTCATGTTTCATTTTGAGGTTCAAGGAGGGTATGGTTCAAAGAGGGATAAAAAGAAAGGTTAACGACTTGTAATGAATTTGCCAAAGAAAGGTTTAAGGGTTCAAAACGGGTACTAGGGGTTACAATTTTTCAAAGGTAGGCATTTTAGGCTAGAGTGAGTTCCAAAATCACAAAGAGGGCCAAATATCATTTTTCCAACCAAATACAATCAAAATTAGTTTTGAAAAACTAATGGGGCAAGTAATAGATAACACAAGTATACAAGGTATGAAGGCAATATTCTCACCACATTTGGCATGCAAAATTCATTAAGTGAGCTCAAATATACCTCCCGACGAAAACAATCATGGAGTATTTATCACTATTCACAAGTCAAAAATTTATGAAACCACAAAAAGAGAAAAGGTTTTGTTACAACATTGCCCACGTCCATGTCCTTAATTTTTCAAAAATTTTGGACCGAAGGGTTTTCTTGATTTGCCATGGAACCATGTACAATTTGCTAACATATGATGATGGCTACAACCAAAGTATTAGTCTCACATCTTTGCTCAAAATGGGCAAACTAACCATAAGGCTACTCAGATTTTGCCAATGGTGCACAATTTGATCCCAACCTTATAAAACAAAATAAAATGCCACAGGTACTCAGGCTTCCCTTGTATTTTTGACTGTTGTGCCATGGGTGCTTAAAATTTCCCTGCATACTTGTCCTAACATCACTATGATCCATAATAAAATTTAAAGTACGTATAGGAAACTAAAACTAGAAATAAAAGAAAATCATGATAATCCAGAAAGTATGGGCAACGTTAGAGCACCCAAAAATATAGCATCTCAAAACATAATAAAAAAAATATCTAGAGTGTCATCCAAAACACTACCCAAGGATATCCAAGCAGTTCAAATACAGGGATATGCACTCCTAATGAAAAAATTGGCAGTGCCCCCACTATATATTTAAGAAGGTAATAGTAAAGGATACTTCCTGAATAAGCTTCATCATCTTTGATATACCCTGTATTATTTCTACCATTGTTATCACCAGACATATCGACAGTGGCTCCATCATCACTGTCACTCCTTTGTAGATGTTTTGTAGGCTTAAGCACCTTGAAGAAGCCCTTTACTCCTCTCCACAACTTGGTGAAGAATTTTCTTATCTTGTTTACCCTCTTCCACAACCTATCCTATGACTCCCAAAGGGATCTGTGTGATACTGCTAAGGTTGAATATTCTCTTTCCAATTTTGGCAAGCCTAGCACCCTACTTCTTTAGCCCTTTCTAATATATTTCATAGTTGGAATGCGCCTCATATTAATGGCGAGTGGTGGAGAATTCTCCAAGACCCTGGGCTCTTTTCTAGAGCATGTTCCCCAATAGCAAAAATTCTATAAAAGAGTTTTGGGAACTTCACTAGAGCTTTTTCATAGAACTACTCCGTTCTAGGTGTAACTTTGACCATTGGAGGTTTTTGTAATACTGGTAGTGGCTTTCTATAAGAAAGGCTCTGGATTCATCTAAATCTCCCATTCTATAGTTGAGTACCTGTATGTAGGACACTTCAGACTATTTTTAATATTTTCAAAGAAAAACATATGCAAGATTAACAAGAAAAGTACATGTGGCACTGTTATAGGAGATTCTAGGGTAAAAATTAGATGTGCAGAAAGTTGGGTTTTTTTGGGCATTTGTCCTCAGGTATGACAATTGCAGAGTATTTATTGTGATCATGTTACTGCATTCGCGTTCATGAGGACCACGGTTGCGATACCTGATACTGCAACCAACAGTTCATACATTGCTCAAAAGACATGAACTTAACACTTTGTCTTCTAACTAGGTGTACAACATCATGATCAAATAAAATAACCCTAGATAGCAAGATTGCAATAACAAACTTAAAAGAATTCATATTGGACTCGCTTGGATAATGAATTGACACGTATTGTACACATTAACTATAACTAATCTATTTTGGAATATTGGTACTCAATACTTTCCCAAATGATGTGTAGATACCCTACAACTGCTAACTACAATTATAATTACAAATAAGCATAGTTTTTGCATTATAATACTATTTCAAGCTCAATTCTACCTACATGTCCGAAGTCTAAAACAACCAAAAATATAAGGGAGTTTGAGACTACATACCATGTAACTGGTGCAAAAGGTTTGAGATGAGACCTTGGATATGCTTGAGAAACCATAATTTTTAGGGAAATTATGAGAAAATTTGAAACTAAGGTACATGGGTGCATGGCATTCGGATGGTCTTTTTAATCTGAGTTAATTGTGATTACTTGTATGATCGCTGTCATATGGTTTTCACGACTGTAGAGGCATAGGCTGCAGTTGTAGTAACAAAAACCAAGCGTACAGAGTTCCTGCATGTCCTATTTAGTCCATTATTCAAATTCACACCTCCTATATTTCAAAATTAGAACAAAATGCCCCTAAACACCAATACTTTATGGACTATGCATGCACACGAACAACAACACAAATCAAAATCTATCCTAGCATGCGTAAACAAAAAGGATACATGACACTTTTCATGGCATGATGGCTTTCCTCCCATCAAGCACTTAGTTTACAGTGTAGAACGACACCTCTATTCATCTTTTTTGTGTCTCCACTAAAATGATTTTAATTTTTATCCCAGTTTTCATCCATTATTTAGTGAATGGTAGAGGGACAATAGATTCAAATCTTTCAAGATTACACTTAGAAGGCGCAGAGAGATGTCCATAAAGCTTTGATCTTGCCATTTTGATGATTTGAACCTTTTACCCACCTTCACATCAAATATTTGGATTGGTTCCATTGGTAAAAGAGTGGTCGTCAATTGGTTGTTCCTTGTACTTTGGGAGTTGAGATTCTTGGTCATTGATATGGGGGGATCCATATGTTCCGTTGGAATGTCAAACTTAATAATATAAGGGAGAGTTTATTCTCTCCAAGGTTTATCATTAGCTTGGGTATATTGACTTCTTTCCTTTCCAATAATTATAACGTTAAAAAAATAAGGTCTTTTATTTATGTTGGGAATTGCATCCAACGAAACGTACTTACCCTGAAATGAGCTAGAGTCATCATGAGCATAGTGCATTATTTATTCTTTTGAATCTATAATCACTTCCTTCATTTTGGTGTCTTCTCCCTCATATGAGTCAGATAATTAGGAAGTCATTGAGGAATCTTTGCTACCAAGCTCATCATCATAGCTCGATTTTTATTCATGGTAATACTCCTTTATAGCAATGGAAAGGGTAGTGGTAATTTTAAGATTTTCTTATTTTCCCAATAGATCTTTCTTGACACTTTTCCATTACTCATACATGTTTTCCATATTCTCCCCCATTGCATCCACTCAGTCCGAAATAGTTTAGAATATTTTTTCAAGAGCGGTGGATTCGGATTGTTGCTCCTCTTTCTTTTCTTCATAGGACCTATCAAGCTCATAAGAAGAACTAGAAACTTAATCAATATAATAGGGGGATGGGTTTTTGGACACTCATGCCAATGTCCTTATAGATGGACGCACATGGCGAAACCATACTCCCAATAGGATGAACATGGTAAAATCTCTCTGCGGGGAGCATACTTACAATCTCTCATGAAGTGTGGTCCATAACAATACGAACATGGGGGATTTACAATATGAATTACTATCATTAAACTCATACTTGTTAGAAAATGCCATCAAGAAAAGCAAAAATAAAATAAAATCAACCTACAAAGAAAAATCACAAACAAATATTTACAAGCTTGAATACAAGCGAGTAACTAAGATTGCAAACTAACTTAATACACTAAATTATTCCCCAGTAACGACACCATTTTTGATAATTCTCAACCTACACGTCAATTTGAGTACAAAGCGGTCGTCTTAATATATTTACCCAACATTGGAGTCGGGGTTGAATCCAAGAGGAACAGTGTGAATGGTGATCAAATGAATTTTAAATGATAGTTACAACTTAAATTCAAACAAAAGGTACAAAATGATAAAATGGAGGTGGTGATTTCCTCCACTTATATTTCTTTTTAGGATTTTCAAGTATAATTTCAAGGCTAAAAATAATTAGTGTTCTAACAATAAAGCGCATTTCGTGGGATTATGCATTACTAAGGGAGTGAAATGTGGGAATTACTCATCAACATCATTTTAGTATGTCAAATATGTGTAGGTTTAGTTATAGATTTTGATTCTAGTATTTCAACAAAACACCAAACTTTTAACCATTGATCCTTTCAAATACCTAAGGGATGTGTTAAACAATAAGCAACAACAACCTCAATCAAGGCATCCCTATTTCTAGGATGACACCCAAGGAATAGTCAACCTCACTTTTACCCTTATTTCTTAAATAGTGGGAATATAGCAAACTACACACATAATTATCTATCATTTCTTTGGCATCCACATCCCCCTTTCGAGGATGACATAGATTCCTAAACTTCAATGAAACCCTTCTTTCGAAGATAGCCTTATATGTTTAAGAGCTTGGAGCATTCACCCATCGAGCCCCTGTGGGTATTTGGAGCTTTCACCCATAAAATCCTAACCAAAATAGCATAGCAATAATAGAACGCATAAACATGAACTACCAAATAGATACTAACAGTAACAACCCACACACACTTAAACCCCCTATTCACACATAACCCAAGAGGGAGATTTAGTTACCCATAATCTCTATTGAATTAACTTATGACAGATCTAAGTGAATGTTACTTTAAATATGGTTCCTCCATAACATCAAAAATGGAAGTAAGCAAATCCTTCTATTGGAAGGTCTCCAGTGTATTCTTCACTCGAAATTTATACAATATTTTCTTCGCCAAAATGAAGGCCATAATGTCTCAAGCTAAACCTAGAAAAATTTGGGAAGAAGAAATTTAATGGAATTAAATGATACATCCAATTAGGGTATGAGTCTTTTTGTTCAAATTGAGATCAACATGTGAAATGATTGTTTTCCCCTTAGACTAAAAATTTCTGCCAAGCCGCGATCTTGTAAGTCTGGCTGTGACTGCAGCTATACGACTGTGATTGACTTTTGTGATCATGGTTAATTGACCATTTTGACTGACTGTGACCACGACCATGGAACACAATTGTGGTAACTGAGGCTAGTTTTTTGCATGTCTTCAGCTGAACTTTTTCTGCTCCCTTTTGATCATTTCAAGCTCCAATCCACATCAGTTTGTCTTTTCAACCCCTATACCTGTAATGAGTGGATATTAGTGCATTAAATCGTAATTATGACTCATTTTCTCATTTTAGACAAGCTAATAAGCTTGAAAAATGAGTGCGAATGAGTGGTAAAATCATCACTCATCATGGGAGGATTGCCTAAGTCTATATAAAGTGACCAAGTACTATCCTTTTTTCAATATGGGATGCTTAACACCTTATTCTACTAAAGAAGATATCTTACTCCCTATTTTCTTCATTCTATCATTTGTTCCCTTGGTTAGTTCACTTCAGGCTCAAAGATTTATTTTCAATGTCGCGAATGTTTAAAATAGTAGAAGTAAGAACATAAGACAACTATGATGATAATTAAAATAAAAAATCAATGTTTACTAAGAAATAATTTAATTAATTACCCTATCCTAGAAACAGAATTTTAACTCCATATCGACATGGAGCAATTACAAAAGATCATCTAAAGAAACACGTAAAAATAAATAAACAAGGAGTAAAAAAATTCAATATCCTCCGGCCTTCGTTTGTAACCTTTTGTTGAGAGGCTCAACATATTTAGTGAAGTTGTCATTAAATCCTGTAGTAGTATAGGTCATGAGTTTTTATACCTTTTGTGAGCCAGTTGATTAAAACATAAAGCTATCATGTTCATTATTTACTATATTCACTATTTCTGTCAGAACACATTAGGCAACTTACCTTAATATAAGTTCAAAAATGAATTCTGTAACACCTATTAGATACTGTAAGGTATAAGGCATCAACACGCATCCATTATTCAATGGTAAGAATACATAACTATACATAAATGATTGGTAAAAAAACATTGTATAAAATTCACAGTAAGTATAATCTTATGTTTAGTCTTGTACATTTAGCTGTATGTATCTATACAATTTTCAAGTTAAAGTAACTTATGCAATATAATATTTGCCTATGTCTTTAGAAAATGATTTGAAAATTCAAACAAGTTGAACCATCGAAATACTAATTGAGTTATGTGTACAAAAAGTTTTTTCAAAATTTAAAAATAATTATAAAATACTTGTACCTCTTTCTTCTAAAATACCCAAAAGGGACTGACTTCTAAAAGAATTTAATGACTTGATTTTTGGTGATTTTTGTGAATTATTTATTTCTATATAAGTTGACCATTTAATCCCTCCCCATGATTGCTTTGTGGTATTTCTAGTATGTAGGGATGATTGGTACAATTCCCAATTTATTTTAGTGTGATTTGTGCAAGTTTGTCTTTATTGGTAGTTAAAAAAGATTTATAGTTGACCTTGGTTAATATATTTTGTTATGTGCATATTTTTTGTTCTATACATCAAATGGATAAATGGTTTAAGTTAGCCTATATGGAACATCAATATTATGTTGGTAACATGGTTGGTGTGATTTTACGATTTTGGTCTCTTGTTTTGACCCTCGATTCAGAAAATAGAGAAATTAGGTCTCAAGGGTCAATTTTGTGAAAGTGATGTTTTTTAAAAAAATTGATACTGCCACTGAGTCCAAAGTGCTGAATTTGATACAATAGCATAGTTCGTTTGCATTCTTAGAATTTTGGATGAATCTCAAAGGGTTTGCAGTGGAAACTTTTGAAATTCGGTTCGTATTGTCACTAAAGAGCCATTTTGGCTACTTTAGCGGTGGGTGCTAAAGTGCTACTTGGACGCTTTAGCTGCCCAACTCCAATTGGGGTGGGATACTTTACCACGCCTTGTTTGCTTTAGGAGAAGCCGTGAAAGAGGCCTCATGTATGCTAAAGCGGACTGGTCTACACACCAAGTTCCACTAAAGTGATACTTGAATGCTTTAGCTATGGTCGCTAAAGTAGTCATTTGTCTTCTTTATCATTCACGGTTTGTACAATATATAAATTCATTTTCTCAATAT
>JAPEIP010000013.1:184261325-184304278 GCA_026120095.1 Capsicum chinense
TATGATACAAGACATCATAGCATAAAAGAGAGTATGCATCAGTAAATGGAATGTACTGGTATGCTAAGTGATGTAAGGCTGATACACGTGGGTCCATATGCATGAAATGATAACTGACTGTGTGAACATCTTGAAGTAACTGGATTAGAGTACATACAAAAATGTAACTACTGAACATGCAGAATATGCAATACTTCGCATATAACATCTATCTGAATTAGACCAAAATTGAAGTACGAAGTGTTGCTGTCTACGTATCTGATAACTGATAGCCATGGTTTTGTAGAACTGTCTGAGTTCTTTACTCAAATTGAGACTGAATACTGAATACTAAATACCGAAATTGTAATTATGGGAGTGTTTATCTAACCAACATAGCCCGATATATACTGATTTTGGGTCAAACCTTTGACCCCAATTGGAAGGGTGTTAGCACCTTGCCATGGTATACTAAAAATGCTAGGTCACCCTAATCTTGTAGGAAGACTTATGAAATATATATATGATTCAGTCAACTCTAGTCTGGCTGGAGGACGACTTAACCTACGCTGGATATGTAGTTCTATATTGCAGGGATTGCCACTAAGGGTCAAACCTTCTTCAGTCAGAAATGCCCCCATCCTTGGGTTCTCTCGCTGTTGAGTCATACTCCCAACAGAATCGACACTGAACTGATCATTATACTGTACTAGGCTTGACTGAACTAACACTGATCATGTTGACGTACTTCACTGGACTGAGTTCACTGGGATCTGTTAACTTAATGAGTACTACGGTTGTTAACCCTTACTGGGATGATTCTATAACTACTGCGACTACGTAAACAACTATATTTTGGGTAATAAATACCCTAGGACTCGGTAGCATCAATGATAAAACATAATAAATCATGAAAGTATAGCAATAGTCAATTGTTAACAATTCATTCACTGGGACATTTTATCAAACGCTTGGAGGTCATGGACCTGTACATGATTGAGAACACATGCTAACATGTCATGGCACCATTATTCAATTCACATGGATAGTCTATCAAACACTTGGGGAGCATGATTATGATATATGAAGTATAAACATATAGGCAATTATAACTTTAACATGTAACTTGAAAATTCAAGGGTTTTTACATGAGAAATTCATAATTCAACACACATGCTAACATAATTTCATTGAACTCATAAAAGATCTTAACATGAAATCCATAAAATAGCACAAACATGAGCATAAATCAATTCATAATATGGAAATCACAATTCAAGATTTTGAAAAGGTTTCTTGAACTCCAAGGGTGAAAGGAGACCCAAATGATGAACACCTAACATCCCTTGATTGTTAATTTCATGGAAATTGTTGGTGTATTTCTTGGAACTTAGACCTGAACTTGATGAACGAGGGTTTATTTCTTGAGAGGATTTTTATTAGAATCAATGTATTTTGCCCTTTAGGATAATAAATTTTGTGTTTTAGCTAAATTGGGAGAAGGGAAAAAGACCTGAATTCCCTTGGAAACTTGGAATTGAATAAGCAAAAATGGTCCAGCGGCGCAATTAGCAACACAATACGTCAATGGGGTCGATGCAATAACCAAACCGTTGTGTCGATGGTGTCAACGTGATAGCCAATATGATGCATAAAGATCATGTTGATTTTCTATTTTGTCTATCCAAACACGACCCAAAGAAGGTACTAAATTTTGAAACTCACACAATATGAC
Organism: Capsicum chinense; assembly: GCA_026120095.1. Classification (NCBI taxonomy): domain Eukaryota; kingdom Viridiplantae; phylum Streptophyta; class Magnoliopsida; order Solanales; family Solanaceae; genus Capsicum; species Capsicum chinense. The sequence goes on from JAPEIP010000013.1 coordinate 184,263,040, forward strand.
TTATTGAAATCCCTGATCATGAATCATTTTAAAAATTAACAATCGAAGGCTAGAATAAGTGTAAATAATTTTGTTGAAATATCGGGGTGAAAAATGAGACTAAGTGTCAACACTTGGCTAAAATTTTCTAAGTCTGGGACCTCTTTTGTCATGGTATATAGGACTAAAATGACTAGGATTTTGCAGGGTCTTACAATATTTTCCCCTTGGGATCATTCATCCTCGAATGAGACTGACTGAATTGAGAGGAACTGAGGAACTATACTTACTCTGACATGTATAACAAAATCATGACTGAATTTTGAAGACATGACACATGACTGTACTGTTTCATGAATGCGTGAATGATATAAGAATGTTATGAAACATTTACGAAGTATGGAATAAAGTAAATTTAAGGAAGACCATTACCTTAGCCTGAGTCTGAGTTTGTAGAGAAGAGGTGAAGAAATTTTGTTCGCATGTCAGCTTCTTCTTCCCAAGTATCTCCCTCAATGGACTGTTTTCGCCAAAGAATTTTGACCAAAGGAACTTCTTTGTTCCTTAGTCTATGAATCTGACGATCAAGGCTTTCGACTAGGATTTCCTAATAAGAGAGATTATTTTGTACATCTAAACTCTCTATAGGGACTACAAATGATGGGCCACCAATGTACTTCTTTAGCAAAGAGATGTGAAACATTGGGTGCACTGATGCTAAGTCTTCAGGCAACTTAAGCTCATAAGCTACCTTACCAAAACTACTGAGAATCCTATAAGTAACAATATATCAGAGACTTATCTTCCCCTTCTTGCCAAATCTCTTTACTTCCTTCATGGGAGAGATTTTTAAAGACATAAAGTCTCCAATCTCAAACTCTAGATCTTCCATTCTCATATCTGCATACGATTTCCATCAGCTCTGATCTGTCTTAAGCCTCTCTTTGATCAACTGCACTTTCTCTAAAGCATCAAACACTATGTCAAGCCCTACTACTATAGTATCACCTACTTCAAACAAACCATTGGGAGATCTACATCTTCTCCCATAAAGAGCCTCAAACAAAGATATTTGAATACTGGAATGATTGTTGTTATTATACGTGAACTCAATCAAAGGTAAGTGGTCATCCCAATTGCCCTTAAAGTCAACAACACACGCTCTCAACATATCCTCAAGGATCTGAATGGTCCTTTCTGCTTGACTATCTATCTGAGGGAGAAAGGATGTACTGAGGTGGACTTGGGTACAAAGACCCTTTTGGAAGGGTTTCAAAAAATAAGAGGTGAACTATTTACCTTTATCTAAAATGATGGAAAATGGGACACCGTGCAACCTAACCAACTCTCTGATATAGAGCCTGGCATATTTCTTGGCTGAATAAGTGGTATGAACTGGAAAGAAATGGGCTGATTTGGTCATTTTGTCCACAATGACCCAAATCAAATCATGTTGGTGATGAGTATGAGGCAAACCCATCACAAAGTCCATGTTCACTTTCATCCACTTCCATGTGGGAATATTGAACTCTGCATAGGACCACTAGGTATTTGGTGCTTAATCTTCACTTACTAGCACGTAGAGCACTTAGCCACAAACTTTGAAAAGTCTCTCTACATTCGACTTCACCAATAGATCTCCCGTAAGTTAGGGTACATATTAGTTTCCCTTCGATGAAGAGAGTAATGCGCACCATGCACTTCTGCAAGAATCCACTATCTCACGCTATCCACATATGGCACACATAACCTACCATGGAAATGCACCACTCTATCTCATCCCCAGGAGAAAACCTCTACCTACAGGTCTTTGACTGACTCTTTTATCTTAATTTAACTAGGATCTCTGTCCTACTTTTCTTTTATTTCAGAAAGCAAAGATAATTTCGAACTATTCCGCACCCATACACTGCCCTCAATCGAATCAACCAAATGGACACCTAGTCTGGCAATCTAATGAACGTCCTAAACTAATTTCTTTTTACCATCCTCAACTTGAGCAACACTACCATGGACAATCTAATGAGAGCATCAACCACTACATTGGCCTTGCTCGGGTGATAAAGAACATTTATTTCATAATTTTTCTACAACTTTAACCCCCTCCTCTGACACAGGTTCAAGTATTTCTGAGAAAATACATACTGAAATCTTTAATGGTCTGTGAACACATCAACATGGAACCCATGCAAATAGTGCCTCCAAATATTTATGAAAACCACAATAATAGCCAACTCTAGATCATGGATAGGATAATTCTTTTCATGGGGTTTAAACTCCCTAGAGGTATAGGCATTAAGCTTACCCGTCTGCATCAAAACAAACTTCAAACCAACTCTTGAAGCATCACAATAAATAACAAATCCATCTGAACCGTCGAGTAAAGTCAAAATAAGGGTTGTAGTGAGTCGAGTCTTCAATTCCTGAAAACTCTTCTCACAAGAATTTAACCACTGTAACTTGACTTTCTTATGAGTCAATCTGGACATGGGGGATGCAATAGATGAAAATCATTTAACAAACCGTTGGTAATAGCTAGCTGAACTCAAGAAACTCCTGATATCTTACAGATAGATGGGTCTAGGACAGTTTCTCACTACTTTAGTATTTTGAGGATCAACTCTAATGTAATCACTGGAAACTATATAACCAAGGAAAGCTACTGACCTTAGCTAAAATTTGTATTTACTAAATTTGGAAAACAATTGATGGGCTCTGAAAGTTTGTAGTACCACGATGGTCTACATTATCACTTTCACTGCGGGAGTAGACAAGAATGTCATCGATGAAGACTATGAAGAACATGTCCAAGTACTGCTTGAACGCATGATTCATTAAGTCCATGAAAACTGTTGGGGCATTAGTAAGACAAAATGACATGACTAGGAATTTGAAGTGACCCCACCGAGTTCTGAAAGCTATTTTCAGAATATCATATTCTCTGACTTTGAGCTGATGATACCCTGATCTGAGGTCTATCTTAGAAAAGTAACTGACCCCTTGAAGTTGGTCAAATAGGACATCGATTCAGGGAAACAGATACTTATTCTTGACCGTGACTTTGTTCAACTGACACTAGTCAATACACTCTGAGAGAAGTATTTTTTTCACACGAAAAGAACTAGTGTGCCCCACTGGGAGTCACTGGGCCTAATGAATCCCTTATCTAGGAGATCCTTTAACTATTTTTTCTACTCTTGAAGTTTGGCTAGATTTATTCTGTATGACAAAATAGAGAAGGGTTGAGTATCTAGAAGAAGGTCTTTTCTAAAGTTAATTTCCCTTTCTGGAGGAACTCTGGGAAGATCTTAGGGAAACACATTTGGAAATTCTCCTACTACTAGAATTGACTCAAGATTAGGAGTCTTGAACTAGAATATTTCACTTGAACAAGATGATATACACACCCCTTGGATATTATTTTTCTCGCTCTAAGGTATGAAACAACTTGACCCCTAAGTGTTGAAGTACTACCCCTCCATTGTGGGACAGGGTTATTCGGGAACAGAAAATAGATAACACTGTTTCTACAGTCAACTGAAGCATAGCATTAATCAAGCCAATCCATGCCAAGAATGACGTCGAAATCCATCATCTGTAACTTTACTAAGTTTACTGAAGTAACTTTCAGAGATACCATAACCAGACAATTCCTGTATACCCGCTGGGGTTTGATAGATTCACCCACTGGGGTAGAGACTGAGAAGGGCTTTGCTAGGATTTTTGGGACTAACTCCAAAGTCCACAACTATATAAGGAGTTACAAAGGACAAAGAATCTCATAGATTTAGCAGAGCGTAGATATGTAAATAGTAAAATTATAACGTACTAGTGACCAAATCAGGAGAACTTTCCTGATCCTATCGGGATTGAAGTGCATAGAGCCTGTTTGGGCATTGCCCACTAGTGGCACTGGCGGTACCCTGCTAAGATAGTGGATAAGACTGAGTTGGGGGACGATTATGCAGACTCTATGAAACCACCAGAGGATACTCTCTAATATATGAACTGGTTTACTATACTTGAAACATACATTACTGCAAGCTCTACATACACACTGATAGTTTCTGCCATATTTCTAGCAAAGAGGATTTGTTCGAGCACTCTTATCACCACCCAAAGATTTAGATTCTGGCGCTCTATCCTTATTACTATTTCTAAATTTAGGAACCATAGTACTGGCTGAGGATGGAGATGGAACTTAAGATTTTAAGCAGAACTGAGGACGATTACCACTCTCTGACTTAGGCTGAGTAAAGTTGAAGCTACTTTTTCTAGCTCTCTTGTTCTCCCTCTCTTTTAATTTAGTCTTCTTCTCCCCTATTTGATAAGCATAGACCATAAACCTAGCTAAGTACATCTCTTTAATTAGCATTGCATTCCTACAATCTTTGAACACACTATCGGATATATCAGACATAAACTTACTCATCTTAGATTTACTATCAGCTACCACATGAGGAGCATACATGGCTAACTGAGTAAAAGTGAGGGAATACTCTTTCATACTCATGTTGCCCTATTTCAGGTTAATGAACTCTAAAATCTTGGCTTTCCTTACCTCCAACGGGAAAAACCTATCTAGAAAGGAAGTAGCAAATTCTTCCTATTCTGTGGACCCTACATCTGGGGACCTATCTGCCTTCCACTATTTAAACCATGTATGATACATATCTTGCAACTGATAGGTACCTAAATCAGCTCTCACACTAGCAGTTACCCCTATAATTTCTATTACCTTCTGCTCTATGTCAAGGAATTCTTGTGGATCCTCTTTAGACTTGGATCCCAAATAAGCAAGAGGATTCATTTGGGTGAAGTCCTGAATTCTAGCAGCAATAGTATTGACCACTAAGTTTGCCTGAACATCAGTTAGGCATTCATTTTAGGCTTCTATAGAATGAGCTAGAGTGGTAAAAGTTGCTCTAAATTCTTCATAAGAAACATGTTCATCCAGGGGGTCTGCCTGAACGGACGGAGGTGCTGGTTGGTTTCCAGTTCTTCTTTTTTGGGTCTTTTTAGGAGACATGTTTTGTAAATTGTAGGGAAAATTGATTAGACTAAGAGTTTAACTTGTGCTTATTCTCACTCGCATGACATGAATACTTAAAGAAGGGAAGTGGTTTTCTAAAAATATAACATAGCCTCTTGTTCATAAGTGTGGCGCGCTTCACACCCATGCAGAAGACTCTACTTGGTGAGGCTTTCAGACTCCGTAGGACTCATTGAATTTTAGTCATTGATATTAATTTTGTAACAATCCGAGTCTACACCCTGGACATCACACGATGCTTATGATCTCAGAGGATCACAAGCTAACCCATGACTTGTTCCCGCGATGAGCACTGAATAATAATACTGAAAATATATGCAAAAGTTATGTTTAAAATGCCATAAGGTTCATAAACTAAAAAGAAATACTGAATAATAATAATAATACTAAAATAATAACTGAGCGTTCTGATAATAACATCTGAAAACTTAATAACTGACTATGCTAGTCTATAAGCCTCTAACTATCTGAATATAGAGTTGATAGGACAAGTTCCCAACAAAATCTAACTAATGAACATACTAGATTTGCTAAAATACTGAAATAAAATAATATTATCAATGGATAAGGACGCACTGCTGAATCTGTTGCTGATATTCAAAGCTGCTAAGTACAATCTAGACCCTGAGCATTCGAACCTATGATATGAGACATCATTGCACAAAAGAGAGTATGAATTAGTACGTGGAATATACTGGTATGCTAAGTAAGGTAAGGTTGATATAGATGGCCTCATATGCATAAGATGATATCTGACTAAGTGAACATCATGAAGTAACTAGATTAGAGTACATACAAAACTGTAACTACTGAACATGCTGATTTGCAATACTTTGCATATAACGTTTGGTTGAGTTAGACTAACATTAACACTGATCGTGTTGACTAACAAAACCGGACTAAGTTCACTGAGTTCTTTTAACTTTTTTAGTACTACAGTTGTTGACCTTTACTAGGATGATTCTTTAACTACTGCGACTAAGTAAACTACTAGATTTTCGGTAATAAATAACCCCAGGGCTCGATAGCATCAATGATAAAATATAACAAATCTTGAAAGCATAGAAATAGTCAATTGTTCCTAATTCATTCACTGGGATATTTTATCAAAAACTTGGATTTCATGGACTTGTACATTATTACGAACACATGCTAACATGTCATGATTACATTATTTAATTCATATGGACATTCTATCAAACACTTGGGGAGCATGACTGTGATATATGAAGAATAAACATATAGGGTATTATAAATTCAACATGTAATTTGCAAATTCAAATGTTTTGACATGAGAGATTCATAATTCAAGACACATGCTAACATAATTTCATGGAACTCATAAAAGATATTAACTTGAAATCCATACAACAACACAAACATGAGTATATTTCAATTCATAACATGGAAATCATAATTCATGTTTTTGAAAAGGTTACTTGAAGTCTAACGGTAAAAGGAGACCCAAGTATGAACACCTAACATACCTTTATTATTGATTTCGTGGAAATTATTGGGGGATTTCTTGGATCTTGGACTTGAACTTGATGAAGTAGGGTTTATTTCTTGAGAAAATTTTGAGAAGAATCAATGTATTTTGCCCTTTAGAATAATGAATTTTCTATTTTAGCTGAATTGGGTGTGGGGAAAAGGACTTAAATGCCCTTGAAAACTCAAAATTTAATGAGCAAAACTAGACAAGAGATACGATTGGCGATGCACCACATCGATGGGGTTAAGGCTATCACTGATGCATCGCGTCGATGGTGTCAATGCGATAGACAATGCGATGCATCAAGATCATATTGGTTTGCTATTTTGTCCATCCAAACATGACCCAAAAAAAGTACGAAAATTCTAAAACTCACCCAATATGACATATTGATATCCCTGATCATGAATAAATTTAAAATCGACAATCTAAGGCTGAAAAGATTGTAAATGATGCCATTGAAATATCCATTCAAAAAATGAGACTAAGTGTCAACACATAGCTTAAATTTTCTAAGTCTGGGACCTCTTTTGGCATGCTATATTGGACAAAAGTGACTAGGATTTTGTGGGGTTTGGTAGATCTCAGCCAATTAGATTCACCATGTCTACTATTACTGCTAGTATTGTAGTCACTTGGGTCCACCCTGTTAGCCCCCTAAGTCTATGTTTTACTAATGACACACTATCAAGTGTATTTTTACAGAACACTAAGACTGCTAATAGTGGAAAGATAAAGGAAGTCGACTCCAAAAATAGAAGGACATCAAGACTGGACAAACATCCATGGTATCCAAGTAAAATCAATCATAATGAGAACAAATAGAAAGGGAATTTCATCCCCAAAAGTAACATAGAATCAAATCAAGATATTAGAGGATATGGAAGTTCACAACATGCTAAGCAGATCAATCAAATATAACAGAAATAGAAAAATGATCACTATCCCAAAATTAAGGCAGACCACATCAATTAGAAAAAAGAAGATCATGAGCACATTTGGAAAATAAATCTCTACAAAACAATAAAGAAAAAAGGTCAGATACATATCTACTATGGACATGATACACATCTATATATGAACATATTATACGACTATATTCCTTAATAAAGGAATCAAAGTACATCCATGATTGAGAAGAAATCTCTTGGGTTTCTTTATAAAGAGTAGCAGCTAAAGACTATAAAAGATAAAGACCGAAGACAAACACTTTTTATACAACTTTAAGTAGAAAATTCAAAGAATCTTAATCTTAGTCTCATAATTAGTTTATAATTGTTATATCAAGAATAGGATCGAGTTAACTTTGTAACATCAACTGAAGCTGTGTCACAAGACTGGGAAAGTAAAATAAGTCTTCAGAACTTGTTTCCTATCATTGTACTCGAGGCGAACATTCAACGATCTAAGGAAACTTGGAAACCCAAGGGGACTAAATATAGGCACCATATTTTTGTTCCAAACCTAGAAAAATCTTTGTGTTTTTACTTTACGTTTTGGTATTTACCTACTTAACTATTATAAATTTAATCTTTTTTGAAGTGTTTGATCCGTGGAAGAGTCGATTATGAGGAGTTAGTAGTTGAATCACAGAAGAAAATTTTAATTCACCCCTCTCTTGAATTTTAATTGGTATCAGAGAAAGTATAACCAACTGCATTGCTTAACCGCAAGTGAGCAAAGATCAGATGGCTAATTATCAAATTCATTGTACTCTTCTCTAGGATTGTCACTACTCCAGAAGACCACCATACTTTAATGTGCAATATTTTTCTTACTAGAAAAATAGGTTCAGAATTTTTGTCCAATCAAATGACTTCTACGCTCTGGTTATCATTAGGAATGGTCCAAAGTCCATTTCGCGACTTATAGACAAGTCAAAGGACAAAGACAAGGAATCTAGAAATATTGACTTAGAAGACCTTGAAAGCTTCGAGGTTAGTAAAGAAAAAACAAGTAATACAAATTAATACATTTGCTATAAGTTTACTTTTGTATACAGTTAGCGGAGATGAATACAAAAAGATATTAACGTGTGAAATAGTAAAGAAAATGTGGGACAAATTGGAGGTAACCTTTGAAAGAACCACCAAAGTCAAGAAGCCAAAAATTATTCCCCAGGTCAATGAATACGAGATATTCAAAATGAAAGAAAATAAGGACATTGAAATAATGGTTGCCAAATTCAGCTAAATCAGGGGTGATCTGAAATCACTAGGGATGATCTATCCACAAAGCCTGAAAGTCCATCGGATAGTTCAAAGTCTCACAAAGACTTGGGAAACCAAGGCTACCTTTCTAGAAGACAAAGATTTTCACAACATGACATATGATGAACTACGAGGTAACCTTATCACATATGAGAAAAGTTATATCAATCGGTTTTACAAAGAAGGAAAGAAGAAACTAATAGCCTTCGACACTGCTCCAATCGAAGATGGGAGCATTTTGGAAGATGAAAATATTGAAGGAATAGCCCTCATCAACGTGAGGTAAGGCAGATCATGAGACAAAGACAACAAAGATCCCAATGAGGCAAAAATAATGACTCCACTAAAAACAATGATCTCTGTTACTACTATGGAAGGACAGGACATTTAAAACACAACAATTAAGAATTGAGAAAATGATCATCTAGAAAAAATCAAAATTTTAGAGTCTAGAGCCTGGAGCGATGAAAATGAAACTAAATAAGATATAAGGGTTTCCAATATGTGCTTTTTAGAAATAGGTGAACACAGTGAGGAACAGGTCTGGAAGAGCTATAAAAAGGGAGTGAGGGTCATTGACGACAGATGGTCAAGACACATGACTAGAAAAAAAAGAGTTTTTCCTCCCTAATAATAGTAGATGGGAGATTAGTTAGATTCAGTAATAATGCCAGAGGCAATTTTATTGGAGTCAGCTCAGTGAGACTCAGCTCATCATGTAAATTTACCAAAGTATACCTAGTTGATGGTCTCAAACATAACCTGCTTAGCATTAGTTAACTATGTGACGTTGGATTTAGAGTCCTCTTTATAGATGAAAACTATTCAATCAAACACGATAATAGAAATATCTCTCTTATCGGTGAATGCAGTGATAATATTTATGTTTTAAATAGTCCTAATTTTTCCACCTTAACCTGCCTCCCTGTGCAAACCAATTATACTTGGTTATTGCACAATTAGCTCGAGCAAGCTAGTATGTACATTATTGAGAAATTATCTAAACTTGATTTGGTGGAAGGTTTACCAAAAAATCAAGTTTGAAAAGGATCACATCTATGATGCCTTCCAATTGGGAAAATAGACTCGAACATCTTCCAAGGTTAAAGAAATTGTCTCTACTACCAAACCTCTCTAAAAAATCTATATGGATCTGTTTGGTCCCACCATGACCGCAAGTATTGGTGTAAAAAAATAAGTTTTTATCTTAGTGGATTATTACTCATGATTTACTTGGTTTATATTTCTTACACATAAATATGAAGCTTTCACAAACTTTGAGATTTTTTATAGAAAAGTACAGAGAAAAGTTGGACACCTCATCACGTACATTAACAGTAAGGAATTTAAGGAGTATTGTTCTCAAAATAGATACTCCCAGAACTTTTCTTCACCGCAGTCTCCTCAACAAAATGGTGTAGTAGAGTGAAACAACTGATCCCTCAAGTAAACTGCCAAAAACAATATTTTTTGAAGATAATCTCCCAGATTTCTTTTGGGCAGAAGTACTTAGTACATCATTTTATATCATCAATAGGTGCCTGATCAGACCTGTTTTGAAGAAAAAACCTTATGGAATTTGGAGAGGAAAGGAGTCCAATATCGGCATCTTTCTTCCCTTTGGATGCAAATGTTTTATTCACAACAATGGTAAGAATACCTTAGGAAAATTTGATACAGGAAGTAACACAGGCATTTTCTTTAGGTACTCTCCTACTAGTCATGCCTACAGGCCTTTTAATAAAAGAACTTTATGTGTAGAAGAATCTACACTCATTTTCTTGAATGAATCTAACCACCTCCCTATAAATATAAGTGTCGATGAAGAATAGGCGAGCAATATACAGACTATAGAAACTCATAGCACAACTTCAGAACCTTCACAATAAAAGTCAACTAAACCCTCCACAAAGTCGGCTCCCACAACAAAAATAGTGAAATTAATTATTCCAAAAGAATTGAATCATTATTCTAGCCATCCAAATGAACTCATCATCAGAAATCCAGAAGATAGAGTACAAACTAGAGTGTCATTTAGGAAAAGTATTTGTTGCCCTTGTGTCCTAAATCAAATGGAAGAATTAATGAAGCTCTTAATGATGAATCATGGTTTGAAGATATCAAGTAATAACTGGACCAATTTGAGTGAAATCCAGTTTTGACTCTAGTTGAAAAACAAAGAAACTACTCAGTAATTAGAACTAAATAGGTCTACAAAAATAAATTAAATAAAGAAGATAAATTTATCATAAGTAATGCTTCACTCAGATCTCAAGGATACTCTCAACAGAAAGGTATAGACTATGACGAGACATTTTCCCTCATGGTAAGGTTAGAGTCAACACGAATTTTATTAGCTTTTGTTGCGTTCAAATGTTTTAAAACATAACAAATTAATGTAAAAAGTGTTATTTTAAATGGCTTTATTCATGAGGAAGTTTTTGCAAAATAACCCCCTGGATTTGAAGATCCTTCATTTCCAAATCATGTTTTGAAGTTATCAAAAACAACCTACAGCCTCAAACAAGCTCCAAAAGCTTTGTATGAGAGACTAAGTACTTTTCTACTAAATAATAATTTTCAAAGAGGTAAAATTGACACAACTTTGTTCATTTAAAATCTTGATCCAAATCTTCTCATTGTGAAAATTTACGTTGATGATATCATTTTTGGTATTTCTAACATCTCTATGTGCAAGAATTTTGTTAACTAGATAAGAGGAGAATTTAAAATGATTCTTATAGGCGAGCTCACATTCTTTCTGGGCTACAAATCAAAAAAACTGCAAGGGTAACCTTCATCAGTCAAGCCAAATACATGAAAGAACTCATCAAAATATTTGACATACAAAAGGGGAAGGCCTATGGAATACCCATGTGCCCATCCACAAACATTTAGTCAGACTTGGCTAAAAAAGACATTGATGAAAAGTTGTACTGTGGGATGAAAGGATCTCTACTTTACTTGACTGCAAGTCGGCTAGAAATTATGTTCAGTATGTGTAAATATGCAAGATTCTAGTTGACTCCCAAGGAGTCTCATCTCACCGCCATCAAACAAGTCATCCAATATCTAATAGGATATCAAGACTTTGGTCTATGGTATCCCTGCTCCTCATACTTTGATTTAATTAGATATTTAAATACTGATTCTACAGGAGACAAGAGTAACAAGAAGAGTACTAGCAGAACATATCAAATTTTTGTGATACCTTTATCTCATGGAATAGCAATATATAGCTCTTTCAACCACTGAAGCTTAATACATAGCTGTCGAAAGTTGTGGTACTCAAATCTTATGCATTATACATCAGCTTCTTGACTTTTATTTATCTTTTGAATCAATTCCTATTATGTGTGATAACACTAGTACCATTAGTCTATCTAAGTATACTGTGCATCCCTTATGAGATAAATATATTGATATTAAGAATCATTTCATTCGAGACTATATCAAGAAGGATGATTTTTCCCTTAATTTTGTTGAATCTAAAAATCAACTAGTAGACATTTTTACAAAATGATTGGTAGAAGAAAGATTTTTCTCTCTTTGAAAAAGGCTTGGTTTTCTTAGAATTAATGATCTTTAAATCAAAATAAATTTTTTTTTCTTTACTTTTGTGTGCATATTGGTTGGGTATTGTTTTCTTTTTGATTATGTCAAAGTGGGAGAAATTGGGAACAACAAAGTATCCTTGAAGCCACGGGAACAAGTTCATGTGTCAACTAATGTCAACTAAAACTTATACAAGTTAGGGGGAGCAAGCTGACAGACAGAAAGTCGACTAATGTTTACTCTTGTTGTCATTATCAAAAGAGAGATTGTTAGCCCCCTAAGTCTATGTTTTAATAATGATACACTAACAAGTGTATCATTGAAGAATACTAAGACTGATAATAGTGGAAACTAAAAGAAGTCGACTCCTGAAATAGAAATATACCAAGAATAGAATCATATCCACGGTATCCAAGTAAAATCAATCACAATAAGAAAAAATTGAAGGGGAATTGCATCCCTAAATATCACAAAGAATCAAATCAAGATACCGAAGGATATGGAAGATCATAACATGGTAAGAAAATCAATCAAATATCACAAAAATAAAAGAAGGATCACAATCCAAAAATCAAGGCAAACCAGATAATCGAGAAGAGAAGATCATGAGCAAATTTGCAAAAGAATCAATCTATATAAAACCAAAAATAAAAAAGGTCACAAATATATCTAAGATGGACGTGATCCAAAGCCATATATAAACATATCTAATATGGACATATTATATGAGTACATTCCTTAATCAAGGAATCAATCTACATCCTTGATTAAGAAGAAATCTCTTGGGTTTTCTTATGAAGAGTAGAAGCCGAAGACTATAAAAAATAAAGACCAAAGATAGATACTTTTATGAAACTTCAAGCAGAAAATTCAAAGTGTCCTAATCTTAGTCTCACAAGGCTTTATAACTTTAGTTTATAATTGTTAAATAAAGAATAGGATCGAATAAAATTTGTAACATCAACTGAAGTTGTGTCAAAATATCTGAAGAGCAAAATAAGTCTTTAGAACTTGTTTTCTATCGTTGTACTCGAGCCCAACATTCAACTATCTAAGGAAACTTTAAAACACAAGGGGACTGGATATAGGCACTACATTGGTGTTTTGAACCAGGATAAATCTTTGTGTTATTACTTTACTTTTTGTTCTTACCTACTTAACTATTCTAAATTTAATTTATTTATGAAGTGTTCTGATTTGCAGGTGAGTCGATTGTGAGAAAAGTTCCATAACCTTGGACTGCTTGAGTCACATATGGTTACTTAAACTACTTACAAGTTAAGAGATATGACCTGGGATTGGTGAAGATCACTTGTTAGTTTAGACCTTTTGGTCATAAGAGATGACTTAGGATTAGTTTGTTGAGGCCTTTTTTATAGGTTCTTTCCTTATAGTTTGAGGGACCAAATGACAGATGAGTTTTATCAATTAGAGTAGGGCTCCATGACTGTAGTAGATTATGAGGCATCTTTACATTCCTTGTCTATATATTCTTATGCCAGTATTTCCATTGAGTTTGAAAAGAATTAGAAGTTTGTTAAGGGGTTTGATGGTTTTCTTCAACTTACTACTTTCTTGATGGTTTTATTAGGGGAATCTTTTCAGAGTATAGTGGATCATGTTAAGATGACCGAGTCTATTCTTTATGTGTCTCGGGGAGGCCCCTCATGGGCATGCTGCTACGAAAAATTTAGCAGTCATAATCCTCATGGTAAAGATTGTGGAGGATTTTGTAGTATCGTAGCAAACATATAAAGGCATATTTTTTAGGTTCAGGTGTCATCTATTTTAGTAGATTTGAGAGGTTGTTATATCTTAGTCGTACCTCTTCGTATTGAGTCAGGCTGTAGGTTTTGCTTTGTGTATGATGAGTTTGGCCATTTGTCCAAGGAATGTCGCTATTATGTTTTCAGTCCTACTCCTGTATCAATGATGAAAGGTAGAGGTTATACTAGAGGTGCGCGAGGAAGAGGTAGTCGTGCACATGGTTGAAATACCCAAGGTGGTGGTCCCTAGAGAATTCTGAGTTTTGAGCTTACTTCCTTGACTATGACTCACCTTGTACCTCATAGGGAGTCATTACAGATCATAGGACCTAGTTTTATAGTGCCCAGTGAGATTTTTCTAAGTCATTATTATGACTATGACTATAATCTTATGAGTCGTAGGGACTCTAAATGACTTTTATAGTCCTTTCTATAAGGAATCTAGTGTGATGCCCAAAGTATTCTATCCTAAGTACGACTAGGATGCAATGAGTCATATGGACTTGTTATGAGTCATAAGGTCTTATCTATAACCCAACAAGTATTGATTGTCTAAGAAATTGTCTGGACAACGACCAGGGGAAAAGAAGTCGTAGGGTGACCCTACGAGTTGTAAGGTCACCCATAATAACAGGCGGCTTATTTTCTAGCTTTTTGATAAGGGTATTTTAGATATTTCCCTATTATTCCAATAATAAACCATGACCTATTAACACACTTGGGACACTATTTTCATCAATAAAACACATCAAATACACTTTTTTCTTGCTCAAATCTTCTCAAGCATCAATACTCAAGTTTTCCTACAAGTGGGTTAAGTATAGCTTCAAGGGTTGAATTATCTCCATAATTTTGGGTATTTCAGGCATATGAATCTATCCTTAAAATTGTTTTTTCTAAGTCATGAATTTACATTGTTAATTATGTGGATTTCAAATAAGGCTTTTGATATGGTTCAGGGCTTTGACATGAATGGTTTTTAAATTGATTTCACCTCGTTTATTATGCATTATTTAGGTTTTATATACAATTTAAACTTGTGGGTGCATGGGATTGGTGAATAATCAAAGCGGTTATGTTTCTAAAAATTGTGATGAATTTTTCTTTAACATATGGATTTGGAGATTAAGGGGAGTAAGGGCTGACTTCCCAAGTAAGAAATATTTTAAACTGTGTAGAATTTCCCCAAATTTTTTTGAATTTTTATCACGTGGAAAATTGAATAAGATTTTCGTCGATACCAAATTCGCCCAAATCTGACACTTGGGCGAAGAGTTAGAACCATTTTAGTGAGACAGTGTACCACCTGGTACTTTAGCACGTCGCGAAACCAGCCAAAATGGAAATTGTCAAAATCTAGTAAGCCTCCGTGATTTCACTGCATTGTTGTGTCTTTCCAGTTCACAACCAAGGTGGCAACACAATTTCCATAGCATCGCACCAAGGCTCAAGTTCCCAATTGTCCAATTGGGAGTAACCTGGCGCGATTATAGTGCGTCGCAGCAGCATGTAAAATTTGGATTTTTCTAGTTTTGGATTTTAATTCCAAGGTCAATAAAGTCATTTTTCTACCCCTATATATACTATTTAACATGAGATTTTTCATTATTTCACCCAAATATACTAGTTTTCTATCAATTTTCTTTAAGAACAACCATTATGGTTTATAGCTCAAGACCCAAGTCATCAAGATTCCTCCGTAAATCTTCCGAAAATCATATAACAAGTTATGCAGATATTGACTCTTGGGTTCCTTCCACCCAAGAATTTCAAGAATCCTTTTCTAAATTCAAAGATCTTATATTTATAAGTTTTCATGATTCATGTGAATTGAAATTGAAGTTCATGTTATTATTGAGTTTTAATTCATGATTTAGACTACCAATTTCAAGAGTTAATTCTGGTATGTGATGAATTGTATGATGTTCATGATAAACCCTTTTCAAGTTGCATGATATTGATGTATTCATGATATTTAAGTATAGAATATGTGGTATAACCAAAGAATGCTCCCTATATGTTTGATAAAATGCTTAAGTAAAGAGAAAAGTGCCTTCTTTAGTACGTTAAGCATGAAATCTCCAATTATGTGATAACTAGTGCATGCCAAGCATTTGTTGAAATGCCTAAGTGAATGTATTATGATAAGTTTCATGCATTCTTATCCATGTGTATCCCTTATTGAACAACTATGAGGTATTAGTATGCATTCCCTATACATTTACATGTTTATGACATTCAAGTGATTAACAAGATATCGTATTGATTTTGTTATGAATGAAAGTTCATTGTCATGATACTAAAGTGTGGTCCTATCTTATTTATTTATGCTATTAAGTCCTGGGGGTATTTATACTCAAAAATTTAGCTGCGTTTCTAGAGCCGAGTTAGTCTCAAGATAATTTCAGTCGTACTATGATTTGTAGTATTTACCCAGTACAGAATTTAAGAAAAATTCAGTAATCTCAGTGCTAGTTCAATTTTGTCTCAGTATTAGTCTAATCTAACTCATTATTTAGTTCTAATTCAATAGTATTCAGTAGTATCCATTATTCAGTTTCGACTTTAGTGAAACTCAGTAAGCTAACAAGAATTTAGTAGCATTCCGTCAGATAATGGAACCAAGTAAATTCAATCAGCTTAGTTAAGCAAGATGATCGATAACAGATTCAGCTCAGTCTAGAATAGTCTAGGAATCAGTTCAGTCTCTATTCAGTTGAGAGTAGGATTCAGCACCGAGCGAGGTTAGGGATGATAGCTTCCCCATTATTTTAGGCAAAGACATTGATAACAATACCTGCACTCTAGAACTACATAGCCAGTGCAGGATGAGGAGTCACCCATTATATTAGGCTTGACTATCTCCTCGGAGTCACTCATTATAATAGGCTTGGCCCTAACCAGGGGTTACCCATTATATTAGGCATGACCTCCTGGGTTTAGAGAGAAGTGTCTTTACGTGTGGCATGGTACTGACACCCTTCCAACTGGGGTTACAGGTTGAACCCTAAAGATGCTAGAAGGGGTATGTCGGTTAGATGACTACCTCCTATAGTCTCAATTTTAGATTCAGTCTTAGTAATAGAATTTAGCTGAGGAGTTACCATTTATAACTAGGCTTGACTACCTCTCAAAGATCAGCTGTTATATAGGCTTGATCTCAGATTCAAACAATCATATTTATTATCAGTAGACTGAGAGGTCACCCGTTATATAGGCTTGATCTCAGATTCAGTTTATCAAGTATCAGGCATCATTACCTGTAAATTCAAAGGTCACCCATTATATAGGATTGATTATAGATATAATTAATCAATATCAATATCAACAAACTTAGACATCAATCTCAATATACTCAGTTATTATGTATCTTAGTATTAGTAAACTCAGACATTATTACTAGTAGACTCAGTCATCAATAAGCCAGTATTCAAAAATCAGTATTTAGAGCTCGTATTCAGTTTTACTACGATTCCAATTTTCGTTTGTGCATTCATGTATATGTCCTCGTTCAGTACTCTTATGTTATTAAGTTAAGCTATGTTCATGCATAAGCCCTTTCATTTAGCCTTACCTCATCTAGAATACCAATACATTCAAAGTACTAACGCATACTTTTATCTTGTGCTATGGTGTCTTATACGATACATTTTGAATCGCGAGATCCAGAGCACCCTTAGCTCTCTAAACTCAGTCAGCAGCAGTAGATGTAGTAGTGAGTGATCTTCATTTAAGTATGATCCTTATTTATTTATGGCATTGGACTCAGTTTATTTTCAGTAGAAAAAGTTAGTTGGGGACATTTCCTATCAACTCCACAGTTCAGACAAGTTTAGAGGCTTTTCAGACAGATGTATTAGTATTCAATTTTCAGTATTGAGTATTTTTAGATATTTGAACCTTATGGCAAGTTTCTGCTAGTTTTCTATATTTATTTTAGTATATTATGTATTGCTGAGGTACATATATCATAAAAGGGTTATCTTGTGGTCCTTCGAGATCATGAGCATTGTGACATTTTAGTTCCAAAAATTTGGGGTGTTATTGAAAGTGACCACCGACCTAGTTTTGTTGATTGCTTTGGTTAGGAGTTTTTGGGATTCTATAAATTCTATAAATACACTTTTGACATTTTTGTACCAGTTTACACACTTTATTTATTCACAAACATATATTGATTTCAAGATTCATCTTTTTATATTGGAATCCTTTGTTCTTGGTTTTATGGTTGATCATTAATTGGATATTATTGGCTTTGTGCATAAATTATGTGAGATTCATCTTATGCTTTCATTAGTGAATTCCATGGATGTTTTTACAAGTATAAACAACTAAACCACCTAACGAGGGTTATAACAACCATGGAAGAATAACAAAGTAGAAGAAGTGCAACATTTTCCTTTGTCAATAATTTTGAATGTATTATGATCGTCTTTGATTTAATAGTTTTCTTAGAAGTGGAAAATGTTGATAACATGTATGTATTCACTACTTATTTCACAAGCGAGGTAGAGATTAGGAAAATAAGGTCATGACAGTAATTTAAGGCTTCCAACCATCATCTAACTAAATTGACACTTAAAAGGTGATAGTTAATTTAGAATCTAGGATAACGGTTACAAGGCGACATTTTAGGACTCAAAAGTTAAAGAATTAAATTCACTTAAGGCATTCACAAGGTGGTTAGTGATACATAACTTATCAAATTCTACATGTAAGATATTATGATAGCTCAACAAAGCACAATAAATCTATGGAGTTAAGAAGTCAGGGGGAACATAGTCCTAGTATGCATCATGTATTTATTTAAACCAATGTAACCAAGACTTGTTACTTTTGATACTATTCTCATTAAAAACCCCCATCTTACTTTCCTATATTTTTTCAGCTACTTTAACAAGTTTGTGAGAGATATTCAACCTATTCCCTGTGGGTTCGACCCTAACCTCTGCTAGGTTACTATATTTGACATCGACTGCATTATACTTCTTAGAGGTGTAGTTTTAGGTAACATCACCTATCATACTATATTGTGGACTTATTTTACCATAGATTGGCATTAATGAACCTTTAGTATAAGAATTACCATATTAATTTATTAATTTGATGGTAGTTTTGAATTAGATCCTTCTAGTAGAATTGTCCTCATTTGCCTTATATTTTTTTGGATTACAATATTTTGCATATGTTAATTTATATCTTATTATTGGGCCTAAGTCCATGGTTATGACTCCGGTTTGATACTAGGTTAGACTTTTATCCTTAGAAAGGATGTAATTATATTTATGGTTGCATAAACACTCATAATTGTAAGGTTTAGATACTGGATATGTCATGCAAATATTTAGGAGCATTTATGCGTATTTAGTAGTACAATTATGATTCAAACTTGTTTACTAGTATCTCTTAAAATTCAATTTATTGCCATATTTCTTTACATCCAAATTGATTCTATGAAAATTGAAGTGATAACACCCTTATTATTGATTTATGACATCTTAAACTAAACATTTTACTTTGGGAATTTGACCGAGGTTAATTTTGATCCACTATTGATCCACTCTTTTTTCACTACTTATTCTCTTCGATCAAGAGAGATCCCAACCCCTTACTAAATTACTCTACTATTTTAGTCCCAAATTCAATATCGAGCAATAGATTTATGATTATACACTTAACCAACTCTGGTTTAAGTTTGACATTTCTTACTAAACTTTATATATATCTCTGGTACTAGATAGATTAGATTGGGTATAATGGTTACTAAAAGTCCTGGTATAGGACCAGACAATGTATACAAATATCCTAAGTCTTCAATAGGCCTTTTTGCCTTAGGATCTATAATAGAAGAGAACGATGGTTGTCGCAGTCCTTTCTTTGTGAGCTACTTAGATGAAGGAGGAGCATACACTTGATAGAGTTTTTTACTCAGTTGATTTGGTTTTATTGTTTTATGTTACATTCATTTAATAATATGCATGCCTATAACTAGTATAATTGTTTGTCACCTGTATCAATTGGTCTTATAGGGGTACATATAGGAAAAGGGTTTGATTTTGTTAGTTGAGTGCTTTCTTGCACCTCTTAAGACTTATGTGGTCTTAGTTGGGGTTATTTGTTCTCTAAGTTAACAAGTTACATCATTGTTTGTTGTTATGATATGATTAGTGTTATCTTGGTTATGGACTTGTACCAGAGATTGTTGGTATGTTTTAGATCCCTTTTCTTATTATTATAGTAAAACTAGTTTTTTGTAGATAACCTTATGATTGTGCATATTTTGGTTTGATACCTTAATTATGTAAGAGTTAGCTCCCTTATTTTTACTGAATTCTGATTATGTAGACTAGTTTCTTTCAGAGTAGCACCTTTATATTACTTTATAGGTATAGTGTATTTGTACATTTATTATTCTCTATCTACTATTTGTGTATCATTTCCTTCTTTCCTACTATTATTTTATATTTTATACCTCTTTCTTCACTATACTATCGTATATAAATTAGCTACTTATGGAACCACACATTATCCATGGTTACTAGTAGAATTTGATAGTTTACCTTTAGTTTTCCATTATTATTGTTATGTTCTATTGCCTAACTAGTTGCTGTTAGTTTATATTCCTACTTTAACTATTATTTATACTTGTATTATCTTTGCGGCTCAGTCTGTCAATGCTTACTGAGTATGACCTGTTTGGTACTCATACAACACTTCTATAGCCTGTAGATCATAGTACGAGTTGCCATATTTGATATATGCACTATGTGAAGTACCCATGGATCTGGTATTATTAGTAAACTCCTGACTTCCAGAGCTTTTTTACTCGTTTACATATTATTGGGCTGGTCTCTATCTTGTATTGCCAAGACGACTTTGTATTTATTTAACTTATAGTTTTCTTATTACTTATAGTATATTAGTAGCTCTTGTATTGACTTCACCATATTTTTGTGTTATATATCTATAATTGACTTTTGCTTAAATTATTTTCTATCACTTTCTTTTTTCTCTTGATAGTCTGTTACTCGTTCCAGATTATGTGTTGGATACCTTTTGGTGAGATATAGTATGTATCATCATGACCTGAGATATTGGGTCATGACAAACCTAA
The DNA here is from genome assembly GCA_026120095.1 of Capsicum chinense. NCBI lineage: Eukaryota > Viridiplantae > Streptophyta > Magnoliopsida > Solanales > Solanaceae > Capsicum > Capsicum chinense. Next base: position 184,284,209 of record JAPEIP010000013.1, read on the forward strand.
ATCTTGACCCAACCATACCTTGTCTAATGGAATAGGTTTTTATATTGGTCAAACATTTTTAAAGCAATAAACATCAAAAGTTGTTATTAGATCATGCTTTAGTGAAGAAGTTTTTCAGTTTTAATATGCTCAAGATTTATTCAAAATACTACAAGTTTGAATGTAAAAGTGTGCACTATCTCTAGATGTTCTGAGCAAGCAAGTACAAAGGGTTGGGATATTTTAAATCAATAGTATGCTGGTGATCATATTTGTGGTGTCAAACATGAGAGTGAGAATTATATGAATGGCTTATTGACCATCTTTTCCAATTTATTGATGAATGATTATATCAATAGCAAGGGGTAAAAGAAATACAAGAATTATTTTCAAGGAGCTTCACTACAAAGAAGCTATTTGAGGTATTGGAAGGCCGATGTATTGGCCAAGAACATTGATAGGGGTACTTCGGAGCACGAGTATTCCTTCTAACCAAACTTTTCTTACATGTCAAACCAAGTGAATCCTTATTCCCTACCTAACATTAGTATTTATTTAGAAGAGCAAGCATTCATGTACTACTTCATAGCTTATGGATCTTGTATTGGAAGATTTTACTGTCATTTGTTACATAGGATATCAAAAATCACATATATCCTATTACTTTTTTATGGTGGACAAGGACGATGATGCATCTTTGACCTTGGTCTTTTAGAAGCTCAAGTCTATTGTGGTCAATCAGCAGATCTGTGCATCATATACAAATACCCAAGAGCATATCCAAAGACATTTCCAGGTCTCATAAGCATACTCATCACTGACTCTACATGATGCATCTTGGTGAGAATCTCCAAAAACTTTTTTCAATTTGGAAGATACCTTTGTGTCTACTATAATATAGCAAAATCATATGGCGATAGTGACTTCATCAAGAAGTTTATGGAATTCAAGGAAAAATGCCCTAATGTAACTCAGTACCTTGAAGATCTTGGTTTTGGAAAGTTGAGTAGGACATATTTTCAAGGAAATAGATTTAATTTGATGACAACAAACATTGTTGTATCACTCAACTCAAGATTGATAGATGAAAGAGAGTACTCTGGAGGTTCAATTTTCAACCACATTATAATAAGTTTGTAGAATTATTTAAGCAACGATATGCAGATATGAGCAAAGTGAACATTAAAGTTGCTCCTTCAGTCTAGAATATCATTAGGGAAAATATGACCAAGTGTGATTCACTCAAATATAGTGAATCACACTTGGTCATATTTTCCCTAATGTCCTAACTTGATTGGAAATCAAGATCATTAGGGGTGGCCTACGATTACACTTGACTAGCAATGTCCCAACCTCCCATGTCGATCTATTGAAAAAAGCATGTTCTTATAGGAAGTACATCTTGGCGAAAATCCTATGCACTGATGCAATGGAATCCATGATGTTGAACTATGACACTAATTATGGAGGGAGTATCTATGATTATTCTTTTTCTATGTATAGAGATGAACCATATGTTATTGTATATTCTGAAACTCTCAGTGTTTCTCCCTTAGAAATTATGTGAAATACGATCTCATTCCATGTTATTTTATTCTGTTCAAAGTACTTTGGATTTTTTCAAAGTAGATGTAATTAGTTTGGGTTAATCTACTACTAGTGCTTCTATCATAAATTGTTTAGTTAGTTTATTTTCAATGTCATCCATCTCATCATAAATTGCTTAGTTAGTTTATTATCAACCTCATCTAGCTTATCATATACTATTGAATTGACTATATACATAGTGGATATTATTCTTCAACTGATTTATTATCAACTTCATTTAGTTTATCATATACTACATAATCTAAAATATGCATATGGATAATATATCGATAATTTCATAGGAAATACGTAAGACTATAATCATTTAAATTCTTCAAAGTCTGATACTTCTATTAATTATGTGTTTTGATTTTAATGTATTATAACTTCGTATAGACTCTTATATTTCCAAGATACATAATACACTAGCCATGTGTTGATTCGGTATTGACGATCTGTCAAATGACTTCAGTTAGTCTATTAAAGTAGTTATTTTTCTATCACTCTGCAAACAACAACTTCAACTTCTTCATCAACAACACAAATTTTTAAAAAAGTCAAGATGAGTTTGTGCCTACCACTCAAAAAGAAAAAGTATTTCCACACTAGCATCCACCACCATGATCTATTGGTCCTTGGCAATGACTTGAATCGCCTTAAAAAGTGACTGGGGAAGAATCACGTCTGGCATAAACAATATATTTTCCGTATTGCCCACTGTTTGAGGGAACTAATGGAGAGGATTAATGTCTTTCTCAATGGGATCCTCAACCATTCCCACAATACCTATAGATATTTAGAGGTTTAATTCATTGCTGGGCTTTCTTTTTAATTATTTTTTGCTAATATGTTATTATCAAATGCAATAAACTTTGTTTTGCATATATAAATGTTATCTTTGTTTTGTAAATATTTGCAATGTAAATTTCTGTCTCTTTTCATTCTTGTATTTTTTTGTTGATGTACTGTGTAGGAAAATAAACTATAAATTCCTATCTCCCTTTTAATCAACCTTCAAACTAGTGTATCTTAGGTTAAAAGGGTTCAATAATAAATCATAGAAAAAATACTTATTACCTTATATTTCTGCAACAAACAAATTCACGAAGAAAAGGGATGACAGAAAATCATTAACCCCCAAATTACTATATAATAAACTCCAATGTTCAGTCGTAAATCATATCAAATCAACTAGTAAGTTGAATAATTGACCACTTAGTTTAATGTATGGTGCCTTTTAATAAGTGTATAATAAGCAAGAAGAACATATGTATAACCATTAGAACCAGTAATGTGAATACTGGACCATCAAGTAGTATATGATAAACTGTGTTATTGGTCTACTATAGACCCTGATAATATATTAAAAATAATCAAAAACATATCATAAATATATAAATTAAAATGAATAATTTGGTAAAATACATTGGGAACACTGTGATACTACTAGTTACGCCATAGGAAAGTTTACACTAGTTGTATAGGGTGGTCAAATTTATATTATGATAAACTATTGAATTAAATATGACTTAGAATTATAGTGTGCTTTGAGAAACATTGATTGTCCCTTATACAGCCATTGTTCATCCTAATACTATATTGACCAGGTTTTTAATTTATGCGTACTACCATAATTTATAATAAGTGGTATTACAATGTTTGAAATGTTTATTACACTTTTATTTCATTCTATTTATTTATTAACTATAATTTTTAGTCACTTTTTGGTGCTTAGATCACCATAGTTCATTCGAATACTAATTTAATCATCATATTCAATTAATATAGATTTTCATATGATATAATTAGCAGTATTGCACTATTTCAAATGCATTTTAATCATTTATTAAATTTCATTTATTTGTTTATTGAATTTTTGGGTAATTTCCAAATATATTCTTGGGGTCAATGGTATAGACACTTTGTTGAAGCGTATAGTACATAATATATCAAGCATTCAGTTATTTACATTTGGAATTGTTTCAAAGGTAAAAAAGTAATGCTTTTTTATCACATTCAATGAAATTATTAAAATTTTACCTATGAAAAAAGGAGTGGCTCAAATATATATATAACTACTTCATTCTATTTTCATGCTCATATACTCTAGTTTCTTTATCACTTTGCATACATACAATATCTCGATCACCAAAAACATTCAATTTCAAAGGTATTTTTTTTTGTTATTATTGTAAGCTAACTACTATAAGAACATCATAAACTTAAACCAATCCAGGCCACCTTTTCTGTTGTTGCATGGTTGGAAAGATGAGTTTTTTATCACTAATATATTTTTTTTTTTATGTGTTTTCAATATGAAAAACTTTTATTCATCGTTTATTATCGGAATATGGTGGATGCAATTATTTTAAGTGGATTGAACAATGCCACAAGGTAGGAACAAATATTGAAATAGAATTGTCATGTAGTTCAGGACATAAAAGCATCCTATCAATATTTCAAGGCGTGGCAAAGTCTTAAATTCTTGAAAGGCATAGAGAATTCGAAGAGAATCGAGATTTATTATGATATTGTTTAAGGAATGTGATGAGAAGTGTTATGTATTTAATGTTTTATTAAGATACTCTAAAATACGGAGGGATCAACGAAAACAAATGTTGATTATGCTTAAAGAAGAGGGGAAGGACTTAGGATGCTGATTTATGTTTTTTTTTTAGTAATTATTGTTTGAAAATATGTAACAGGGCAGTAGTGAGATTGTAAATTTATGTAAAATTATTTTGTGTTAACGTGTTATCTTTTATCCATAGTAGATAATATAAAATACATGTAGCCTATTAAAATAAAATTGCTTTCTATTATTAATTTCTTGTAATAATAACATCTGTTGTTAATGTTCAATGAAGCAACTAAGTATATAACAATGATTATCAACTAACTATTCGATAATGAACACAATATTTAGCATATAAAAGCTTTCATAAACTTCTATAATAATAAACATAAAAATGTGGAGAACAATGGCACTGATTATCAACTAACGAGTTGATAATTAAAATAGTATAGGGTATACGATATCTTTCATAAACATATGAGAATATAAACTACCCATATTTATAAAACATGTAAGACTAAAAAAATTGACAAGGAAAAGCACTATAAACATATGCCATAGCCAAATATTCATAGAACATCATCACCATATTCGTAAAATTTTAAAGCCTAAAAAATAAAATTGTCTGTGAAAAGCTATATAAAAATCATCAAAAGTAGCCATCTAACATGTCTTCCCCATCATTAAAAATTAATTTACTTTTACATTTATATCTACAACAATGTCCATCATACCATCATCATCATCATAAACATCAATATCACTACTAACATCATCTTTAACACTAGCGGGAAACTCATCTTCTTTGGCATCATTTTGAGTTTGGGCCTCATCTTCCTTGGAATCATATAGAGTAGGGAATTTATCTAACTTGGCATCTTTTGGGAAAGTTCATCATCCTTTGTATCTTAAGTTGGGAGTTCGTCATTCTTGTCCTTCATCATTTCCTCATCTATATGACCTGATTTGTGAAATTTTTATTTTAGTATGTTTTGAATATTTTATCCTTATATATAGTTTCTACGTATTTATTTTAAGGTATTGAGATAGTTGGAATGGATCCTAATGCGATCGGGAATGATTTGGGTAAGTTTTTATTTTTTAGAGGCTGTAATGCCACATAGTTGATATTGGTCAAACATTTGATGTTATGAGTGTAGGATGACAGTTTGGATTGTTAGATTAGGAGGGGAATATCAAATTGGGTTAGTATCAAGTATTTTATAGATTTAAAATCTTGCTTTTGTATTTTAACCCTGTGTTGTAAAAATTACAAAAAAGGGTCCTGATGGTTAATATATTAAAATTTTATTTTTTTTTAAAATATGAAATTGCTATTAAGTCTTAAACATCAAAAATAGTATAATATAATATATTGTTCATTTCAGTTAGGTCTTGAATGAATTCTGATGGTCTATTAGGAGGATTCAAAATGATGCAAATTCAGTTGGTGCAAAGCTCATATCTGGTGCGTAGGGCCTTCTTAATGAATTCGTGACCTTGAATGAAAAATGAAGATGATAAAATTTCCCTTCATCATGATCTCGAGGTTGTTTCTACAATCTTGAAGGGAAACCGAGTACCTTTCAGGTATCTTCCCTTCTTTGTAAACACAATAAGGTTATTGTGCAATGCTATGATTCATCAGTCTTAGCAAATGAGAAACTTGGCCATAAACGTAAAGGTCAAACTTTTGGCCCTTGCAAATGCGAAGGTTTTACTACATACGTGAGGCACTATTCATAAAATAATATATAAGCCTCATGTTTGTAAATATCTTCCATTTATTAACATCTAAGCTTTAGGAAAGATGATTTTTGAGGGTTTGTTCATCACATTTTCTTTGGGTAACCACAAAAGTCATATCTCCATTATTTTGCATTGATCATATCTTAGAAAACACCTTCTAATAATGATTTGAAATGACATTTTGAGTTTTTTACTGGTGAAGCTTAAAATGGGTTTTCCTTATTTTGGACCTTATTTGTGTGATTTTTCAATTATGGACTATATATGCTTGGGGAATGTATTTCTAAAACAAAATTTGAATTTTACATCTTTTATTATTGAGCTCCTTTTTGAAGCTTGTTTTGCGTCATCTCAAATATGGTCTATATGAGTATTATAAACTTTTTTTAACCCATGGATTTTATTTTTGAATTTTTTAGTTGATTACGAGGTGGTTTAAAAAAGGTAAGCTCGATGTTGACTTTCTTTAGGATTGGATTTTGTTGTTTTGATGTAGGTTACGAGTTTAATTCTTTTAGATTGAGTTTGGTAATTAATAAATATGTAAAGTATGCTATGGGTTGGTCAAAATAACTATGGGGTTTGCATTGTGAGATTATTATTACTATTATGTGCCTAAGTGAGGGCTTATATTCTATTGTTGTTGACTTATGATATCTGATATTATGTGTTGCTCATATGTGGGATTTATTTGACATCATTTGCCTTATCTATGCATTTAACTTCTTTTTCTCTAGATATAATGCTTGTTTTGGTGTTTGAATTGTTATTATAAGCCTTATGGTGCATTGGTTGCCTTTATCATTATAGAAATGCCTAAGTTTGGGGTTGATATGATATTAATGATGTCTTACATGCATATTCATTCTTATGGTTCCTAATTAGTGTTGATAATCATGAATTGTGGGCATACTAAATTAATTTCGAAGATTACTTATATTTACGTATTGAATTAATTGGATATCTTTATACTGATTAATTCTAAGCGTTAGATCCTCATTCCATACATATATATTCATGAGATATAGATATTATTTAGGAACACTATTTTTGAAAAAAATTATATATTTTCTTAAAACCCTCTCCGCAAACACGAGCCAGAGAGATGGATTGACATTCGAGATATAAGATATAGTAAATGGGTTGTAAACCCCACCACCCCATGGGAACTATCTTGGGGATTTAAGCTCGATAGGTGTATACAAAATATCATGCGATAACTTTCACCATTCATTCCATCAGTATTGCATTGAATTACACATGCATTTTTCATAATTCCTTAGTTTCCCTTAACTTTTTCTTACTTCTCCATATTTTATTAATTTATATTTATGTTGTTTAGTTTCTCTATTTATATTAGGATTTTTAGTGGAAATTATGTGGGTTGAATTTTGGGAACTTTTCTATTTGCAGGTGACATTGTTCGTAGTTTTATTTACTTAGATTATTTTCAGCTTTGCTCAGTTATCCTATGATACCTACTTAGTATAAGTGGACCCTTCTCATTTCTACTGTGCCTTGTTAGCGTAGATCCTCGCACGATTATAAATCACAAAGGTTGATTCATGTGATAGAGTTTTGATATCTTAAGGTACTGGCCTACTCTAGGCTTTTCAGGGTTGACTCCAAATATTTTCTAATTATTAGTTTTCTTTACTTCTATTTTAGATAAAAACAACGTATTTTTAGTTTCACATATCATATCAGATGCTCTTATACTTGTGGCATTATGTTTTGGGATGATTATATGTTTTGAAACTCTTGAATTTGTATATGATATAGCCTGTCTTCATTCTAGAATTCTCAACATGGTTTATGTTCATTATTTAATTTTTGTTTTACATTATCAATTTCGGTGATTGGTTTATTTATAAGGATAGGCCACGATAAGTGCCATCATGACCCTAATTTTTGGTCATGAAAAATTTGTATTAGAGAAGCCATGTTCATTGGTCTTATACATGTAAGAGCAGGATGTCTAGTAGAGTTACGTAGAAGTCCATATCTATCTTTGAGAGGATATAAGATATCTATAGAAAAAAACTTCTTTATCTTGATCCTTTTTCATGCGGGTTATTTATACCCAATATTATAAACTTGTAGTTCATTATTTTTTGAAAAGATGGCCAGGACTAGGTCCAAAGAGGCTAGATATGTTGAGCCAACACCCGATATGAAAGCCCTAGATTAAGGAAAAGGCAAGAGTCATGGTCGATCCAAAACTAGAAAATGGGTAAAAGGAGCTTCCTAAGCTAGAGAACATACTTGGGAGTCCTTTATTAAGCCTTAAGTTGTATACTCAAGAGATAATTATGTGATAAAAGGTGTAGGAAAAAAGTTAGGTCCCAAAGTGTTAGTTGGCACCCCAGGATTTCAAGGACTTTTAGTTCATCTCTTGAGTCATCTGAAAGGTATTCCCTTGAGTGTAACTAGTATTCCTTTAACTTTAAGTGGTATTCCACTATCAATGTCGATATCTTATTATGGTATTCCTACTTTAGGGTAAGAATATAATATATGGTAAACCACACGCGTGGACTTCTTTCCTACCAGACTGACTATTCCTTAACTTATTTTGGGTACATCTATGTCTTTTGATGATCAGATGTGAGTTGAGAGGTTTATTCTATTGGGTCCACACATGTTTAATTTATCTATTAGTGAGGATGAATATATGTTTTTGATTGATTTCAAGAATAAGTTACATAATATTAGATCCCCTAAGTCTCATAGAGTTTTTATACAATCTATCAATTGATGAATGTGACTAAGGATTATGGAGGTCGTTTGCCAGTTGTAGACCTTTGGGTTTTCCTTCTATGACTTATTAATTGTTTGACGCCTTTTTTGAGAAATTTGTACCATATATCTTGAGAGACTAGATGAGGGATGAGTTTGATCACTTAGAGAAGGGCTCCATGTTTATTATCGCGTATGAGACACATTTGCACACATTATCCTGATATTCAACTGCAAGCATCTCAAGGGAGTTAGAGAATTTAAAAATTTATGAAGGGTTTAGATGGTATATATCAATTGGCTATAACCCATATGGTAGTATCAAGGGCTTAATTTTAGAATATTATTGTGTAACGCCTGGAATCTGGTACCCGAAATGCTACATAGTGCTCATGACCCTAAAGGGTCACAAGCTAACCCATGACTGATATTTGTACCTATACACTGTGTAATATACTGTATATATATACACTATAAAAAAAAGGTGAAATAGAAGTTGTAAAGCCGTAAGGTTCAAACTGAATAGCTGATAAAACACAATATAGGTATGGAGTATCAAATACCTAAAATAACTAAAATACTTTCTGAACATACTGTAGTCTAAAAGTCTCTAAACTTTCTGAAAACTGTGGAGTTAATGGAACATGTCCCCAAGTAACTCCGACTATAGAAATAACTAAGTACTTAAATAATGAAATAACAAATAATATCGTTCTCTAAAGATGAGGACTCACTACCGACTGACTGCTGATATATATAATCTACTGATGCTCTGGAGCTCGTACTTCTAAACCATTGGTATAAAACACCATTGTGTAAATACGTCAGTATGTTGAATATACTGGTATGAAAGTAAGGTAGGCTGAATGCAATGGTTTATATGCATAAACAATAATAACTGATGGTATAACTTGAATGTATAAATACATGCATGAATATGTAACTAAATTCGTGATAACACTAACTTATGAATTTTGATAACATGAATTTACTGATATCTAAGTGCTAATACTGGGATACTGAATAAGTAATTATATAAAGTACTGAGGAAATAATGTTATATTATTAATAAAGGAAAGACTGTTTCTGACAATTTTGATTATGAAGAACTAGTCTGATTGACTATATCTGGTAGTCCTGAAACTGAATACTGATAACATAGGATACTGATAACTATATAACTAAAATAACTGACACTGAGCGACTGCATCTGATAATCTAGGTTTTGATGGAACTAGCTGAGTTCCGTACTATTCTGAGTTGACTGTATTTGACAGTCCTAAAATCTGAAAAACTTTCTGAGTTATATTACTAAGACTGAATGACTGTATTTGACAGTCCTAATTCTGTAATTGAAAATGTGGTAAGTAGTTATCTAACCGACATTCCCCTAATACGCTATTATAGCTGAGTTGGGTCCAATATCTAACCCTAATTTGAAGGGTATCAATACCGCACCAATTGTAAAGATAAGCTTTTAGTGACTCTTAGATGATAGTGTCCCCAAAAATAGAATGGTAGGGCCCTCATCTGACAGAGCTTATCCACCACATCAACCCTCATCTGATGGTGTTTATGTCTTAACCTATGCTAGCTATATAGTTCTAGATTGCACGGATGACTTCTAAAAATCACACCCTCATCTGACAGTATGTGTTCCCATCCTTGGGTTCACTCGTTGCTAATTCCTACTCTCATCTGAATAGACACTGAACATGATTAACAGAACTGGACTAAACTAAATTCATGGATTTCCATTGAATGATGGAATATTACTAGATTTTATTAACTGGTCGAATGCTACTGAGTTCTGCTAGCTGACTGAGTTTACTAAGCTTTTAACTGAACACTACTGGGACATGATGACTGACAGAGATCTCTGAGATTTCTGAGATTACTGAGATTATTGAATGGGACTGTACTGATACTAAGTTTATCGAGTTTTCCTGAGTCATATGACTGACTAAATTCTACTGATCATGGCTTGGCTGATAGTATCATGAAAACATGTCTAGGCACACAGCTAAATTATCGGGTACAAGTACCCCCAGGACTCGATAGCATAAAACTGATAGGACATGACACTTGTTGAACATATTACCAATATCGACATTTCATAATATATTAATTTGGGGATTTCATGAAGCACATGGTTATCACAGTCTTGTACATGAATAGATTTGCATATAAACATGTCCTACTTTCGTAAACCTATTCTCATAGAAATTCCCTCAACCATTCATAATGCACACAATATCATGGAAGTCTTTCATGGTCATAGGGTAAGCATGCATTTATCACTTGGATCATAATTAAGATATATTGTATATTTTCTACTCTCTTAGGCATTTTATCAAACTCCTAGGATGCATGAATTAGGGAAATGGCATGACCATCAAATTAATACAACAAAAGTCCACATTTCCACTCAATTTCACATGTTTAAGACCACATACTAGCATAGGTTCATGAACAACACATAAGGATTCTAACTTGGGAACCATACAACCATAATCAACCCACAACAAAATATTCACAATACAAGATTTAAAACATAATTGTTGGGCTTCAAGGATGAAAGGAATCCATGAATGAACACTGTACATTCCTTAGTTCTTAATTCTATGAAGATTAACGGAGAGATTCTTGAATTTGAACCTTGGATTAGAATTCCCAATTGAAAACCCTAGCTTGCTCTTAAGAGAAACTTGAGAGAAACAATATATTTTGTGCGAAATATTGTTAAATCATGTGTTATTGGGTATATATAGGGATGAGAAATTGACCCTTTTAACACTTGGACGAGTATTTTAATTCTATGAAAATTTTCCAATTTTTATCCTTGGTGTGACGCGCCACTATCGCACCAAGTCACTGAAACTAGACAATTGGGACTATGCATGGTGGCGCGATGCGGGGCTATCGTGTTGCCACTTTGTTTGCAAATTGGAAGTTTGGCGACACACGAAGACATCACACTGAGACACTGGGAAAAGGACATTTCTAAATTTGAGCCATAATCATTTAGGCTCACTGGATTTTGACGATTGCCATTTTGCCCTACTCTGCGACGTGTTGATGGCTCAGGTGGCACACTACCTTCCTAAAAAGGCTCTAACTCTTCGGCCGAGTGTCAAATTTGGGAGAATTTAGTATTGGTGGAAAGTTTATTCAATTTTCCACATGATAAAAATTTAAAATCTTAAAAATACCACATGTATGAATGTGGATTCATATTTAAAACAAGTCTTTGACATGTTTGGGATAAATTTAAGCTAGGTAGAAGTACGGGATATTGTATATTGAGCTTGCCAATATGACCATGACTTTATCCAGGCCACTCAAGAAGGTACTAATAAGGTGCATCGTAAGCGTGAGTTTAGTGGAGACACCTCTCAATTTAGTAATTTTCCTAGAAGAGGTTCTCCTTATTATCATGGTAGAAAGTTTAGGTCATATTAAAGGGATCCGATAGTCAGACTTTAAATTTTGTTATTTTTCATAGCTAGGTATCAGGTCATATGGGGGTGGAGGATCTAGGATTATTCTTTAGGCCAGGGCAATTATTTTAGTGCATCCGTACCTCTTAGATTAGGTCAGGGCAATTTTTGTATGTAATAAGTTTATCTATATGGACAAGGATTTCCCTTTATATTTATATTAACCCACTTAGTATGGTTCTCAACTTTAGCTTTGTGCTACTCTAATTTGTATAGAGAGATGTGGTTTATACAATGGTAAGGCTGGTTTTAGTGGTGCTAGAGGTGCAAGAAATAAAGGTAGGAGATCTTGTGGAGATGGTTTTGGGGTTACTCAGTCTGGGACTTAACATGGGAGGTGTTATACTATATTTGAATACCTAAGGTAGACGCTTCTGATATTGCTATTACATATACCATCCTAGTTTTCTATATATTTTCTTCTATTTTATTTTACCTTAGGTCTACATTCCTCTATGTATCAACATATTTATCTTCTACTTTTGATATTGCATGTTAGTTCTTTGCTATGACTCTTCACATTTCTACCCCCATAGGAAATTATTTAGTCATGGATATGGTGTACTGATGTTGTGTTATTACCTTTGTGGGCCACTATACTTGGGTGAAATTTATTATTCTATACATGATTAATTTTGATGTTGGTTTAGGTATGAATTGATTATCTCCTTATCATGCTATTTTCGAGTTATGCAAAGACCATGACATTATCTATATGGTTTGTCGAGGTTATCTTAGAAGGGTAAGCTTAATTCAAGTTTAAAAGGTTTTATATCTTTTCTACATGCTTATTGCATAGTAAAGTGAATGTGTTTGTCTTAAATGGCTCATGTCTATGATACTAGTATTGCCTCACCACCTCTTATCGATTCTTTTGGGTTGCTTATGAGTTCATGGATATATTTTCTACGGATTTTCTTGGTATACCTCCAGATCGTGATATTGATTTTATTATTGATATGGAGTTATGAACCAAGCTCATCTTTATCGCTTTATGAACCAAACTATGTTAAAATAATTAAGAGAAAAGTTACAAGATTTATTAAGTAAGGGGTTGATTAGACCTATCTCCTTAGGGGTGCTCCAATCTTGTTCGTGAAGAAAAAATAGTTCTATGCATATGTGTTATAATTATAGACAGTTGAATAAAGTTATGGTTAAGAACAAGTATTCTCTTCCTCTCTTTGATGATCTTCTTGACCAACTCCAAGGTTTTTTGTTGTTCACAAGAATGATTTGAGATTCAGGTATAACTTGTTGAAGATTAGATCTTTAGATATTCTGAAGATGACTTTTCAAACATGATATAGTCATTCTGAGTTCTTGGCAATGTCTTTTAGATTGACTAATGCCCTGTAGCATTTATTAGATTGATGCAATAGGTATTTATATTATATCTCGACTTCTTTGTCGATCATATTAATATATGACCTTGATTTATTCCTAGAGTAAGGCTAACTATGTGAAATAGTTAAATAATGAAAAGTTGTATGCCATGTTTTCCTAGTGTGAGTTTTGGTTGGATTGTATCTTTTTCGTGGGTCATATGGTTACCAAAGATCATATTATGGCTGGTTCAACTAAGAAAATTGTGAATTGTGATTGAGCTATACCTACTTCTCCTACCAAGATCAAGAGTTTCATTGATTTTGAAGTCTGTTAACAACATCTTGCAGTGGGTTTCCTATTTGCTTTAAAGCCTTTAACCAAGTTGACTCAAAAAAGTGGTATTTTAGTTGTTAGATGTGTGTGAGATGCACTTTCAAAAGCTTAAAGAGTTGTTGAATTCAACCCTTCTTTTGAATTTTCCCAAGAAGGGCATGGTTTTACCATATTTTGTGATGCTTTTTGTATTGGTTTGTTTATGGTGTTAATGTAGAAAGGTGAAGCTATTCCTTATGTCTCTTATTAGTTGAATGTTCATAAGAGGAATTACACTGTCCATGGTTTGGAGTTGGCAGCTGTGGTGTTTATTTTAAAGTTGTGGCATCATTACTTTTATCAAATTCCTTATGAGATTTTCTAGGACCATCATAGACTTTAATAATTCTTCAGTCAGTGAGATCTTAATATGAAGCAGCGATTTTGGCTTCAGTTGCTTAAGAATTATGATTTTACTATTTTGTATCATCTGGGAAAGGCTAATATGGTAGCAGTTTCCCTGTGTCTAAAGTCAACTAGTATGGGGAGTTTATCTTATCTCTTTACCTAGGAGTGGAATTTATCCCTGGAGGTTAGCTCTTTAGCTAACCAGATGGTTAGTATTGATTTTTCGATGCTAGGCATGTTTTATCATTTGTTGATGCTCTTTTGTATAGGAGCAGATTCTATCTTACTAATTTTATAACAATATTTAAGGGTATATCAAAATAAAATGTTGAATGGAAAGTTTAAGGCAAAATCTCTTGATTTTTATGGTGTTTTGGAGATTAGAGATTGAGTTTGTGTATCGACTGTTGGTAGATAGGTGAGGCTGATTTTGGAGAAAGTGCATTGTTTTAGATATTCTATTCATATGAGGTTACTAAGATGTAGTATGGCTTAAAGAAACATTACTTGGGGTGCGGTGTGGTATGAAAAAGGATGTAGTAAACTTTGTAGCTTATTGCTTATGTATTCAGCAGGTGAAGGCTGAGCATCAGAAATTGGGTGATTTGATTCAGATATTATCCATTTCGAAGTGGAAGTTTAAGAGATATGGACTTCATGAAAGGGTTTCTCCTTAATTTTCCTAATTTTGATAACATTTGGTTCATTGTGAATTGATTAACTAAATCAACCCATTTTATACCTATTTAGATTTCCTTCAGCGCCAAGAGAATGCCATGTAGCTATGTTTGTGTGATAGTTCGTGTCCATGGGGTACCTATGTATATTACTTTAGACAGAAGCTCAATGGTCACTTCTAAATTTTGACGGACCTTTCAGGCAGTGTTGGGTACTCAGGTTTACTATAGCACACCTTTCCACCCCTAGACTGATGTTTAGCCAGAGTAAACAATTTAGGTTTTGGAGGATATACTCAAAACATATGTTATGGACTTTTGAAGATAGTGAGAGTAACATTTAGCCTTATGGATTTTATTCATAATAGTAGTTATCATTCAACTATTGCGATGACCACTTACAAGGAATTGTATGATAGGCACCATTTATCTCTTATTGGTTGGTTGGAGGCTTAAGAGGTTAGACCTTGTGTTACCAATTTGCTTCACAAGTCTTTGGATAAAGTTCGATAGATTCAAGATAGGCTTCGATCAAACAAAATTAGGCAAAAAAAGTTAAGTAGACTGTTGGCTTTTTGCCTTAAAGTTTGTTATTAGATATCTAGTCTTCCTTTGTGTGTTTCCTAAAACATCATGGATTTAAAATTTCCTTGAATTTCCGTTATCCAGGCCCAAGATGTCTCATGGGTATAAGCCATATGTTGGAGTATCAATGATATTGTCCTTTCGTATACTTACCAGTGTTAGTTGGTGGGATAATATTTGTCACTGGAATAAGTATGACTTAGGGGTATGAGTCATAAGGCTTGGTATGACTCGTAGCAGGGAATCGTATGGTGGGAAATATTTGATCCTCCTAGTACTTTATCTTGCCTGGGCTACGGGTTAATGATATGCATAGTATGTTTTTGTTATGACTTGGTTAGATGAGTCATTTATTGGACAGTGTTTTATCCAAGGGTTGAGGCTTGGATACGAGTAGTGGGTACCTATCGCATTGGGAGTGTATGACTCGTATGGATCAAGAGCTGTCTTTGGATGAACTTTCATCAATTCTCTATACGATTTTGTTTCGAAGAGGTGTCAACCATAAAAAAAGATCCTGTCCTTCAAATATCGATCTGATAATTGCTTAAGTATGGTAGTCCCTTCTTTTTTTCACTTGATAGAAATATCATAAGAAAAGAAAGAAGTTCATGTAGGTCGACTCCTAGCATAGATATATGTTATCCAACTTGAATGATTGAATCGATTCTTTCACTTTGTCAAACTCAAAATGGAGGCTCTCTTTAGCAAGAGGAGAAGATAAGGTCTTTTGGCAATAGAGTCGTATCTCGGTGATGGGTTTTAAAGGGAGTTAGTTATGGTTATTTTGGACACTTGCCTACTTACTGTAATTAGGACACGCGAATCCTAATATACTTAGGTGGTTATTTACCCTATTATTCTATTCATTAACACTTAGAAACTATTCCAAAACACAACATAATTCTCTTAAGAGCTTTTGGGTTAAGAAGTCTAGGGTTTCATCTTGAGGACTGATTTGGGGCTTGTCTTGGTGATTTCTTTCCATCAGTTTTCTGGTTTAAGGCAAGATTCCATTCCCCATTTGTAATTTCAACTAAAGGCATGATTTACATGATTGATTTAATGGTTTTACTATTTTATGATTTGGTTTTCAACTATTATTTGGGGGGTTTGATATTAAATGCTTGGTTATGGTTTCCTATGGTTTTATTATGCTTTTAAATTCATTAATGGTGGATTTGGACAATTGGATTGTATAGTAATGGTTTAATGGTCTTTGAAAATGGTTTTAGTTATATTATGCCCCCAATGTGTTTGATAAAATGTTCATAAAGATATGTTCATTGCATTGACTTATTTTAATGGAACTCTTTCATGTTTTAAACTTGGTAACGGAATTATGTATGATTTAAATTATTTGAAAAGGCTAAAGGCTAAATGGTTATGCTTGTGGGGAAAGTGAAAGTCTCTCAAGTGTGGTATAAGGAATAGCACTTGAAAGTCCCCTTAACCTAAATGGTTTGGCTATGGATATTACTCTTATGTAAGGGATAGTATGATGATACCACTAATATTGGCCTTGGGTAATAAAGTGGTAAATGGATTGGTTGGTCATTTGGAAATGATTTTAATTGGGCATTAATGGTGGGGTATGTAGCGAAGCCGTGGAAAGTGGTAATCCCGGATGGACCAAAACTGGAAACTCGTATTTGCTTCTATAAGGATTGGTCTTAGTGGACCATGTGCATGATGTCATACTATTGGCGAATGTAATAGTCACTCCATGAGATACATCCCTGGTCATGTTGCTACACGCACTGAGGCCCTTTCAGCTGGGGTAGATGAACCCATATAACCCTTGGGTGGTTTAAGATGGCCAAGGTACACAACCAAAGTAAAGGTTTTAAATGCATATTAAACCTAGATTTCCTTTCCCAGCGTGGTTATATATTTATGTATGGTTGTGTGCATTGGATGGTTTTACTTGGTTTTATAACAGGCATTATTTTATCCTTATCTTGAGATACATGCTAGTGGTCACTCACTAACCCGTCTACTGGACACTGTATACCACAATATGCAGGAACTAGCTGTTCGACTCATCCTATATAGTGATTGATTCAGGGATAACATTTGGATTGAAGTGGCGAGATTCCATCCTTTCAAAAGGCATCATTTCATGTTATGGATATTGTTAAACGTTTTGACCTTTTTTTGAATATTGGTTTTGGCCATATTTGGGAGTATAGATTTCACCAACTATCCTCATGGGTTGCCCCCAATGCAACACTTGATTTAAAGTCACGGAAAGATAAAATTGTCTTGGTTACTCAATCTTCAGCAAGGTCAATGCCAACAACCTCTTTCACATCTTCAACATTTCCCAGATAGTGTTTCACTCTCTACCCGATTACCTTGAATGGGGCTTCACCATCCCTCTTCAATTCTAAAGAACCATAGGTAAAATGAATTTAAAACCTTGTATTGACCGCACCACCATGACCTTAACTTACCCGGAAGCAAATAAAGTATAGACTGATAAAGTAACACCTGATTGCCGTTGTCAAATAGTCTATTCTCAATCTTGCGATAGTGATGCAGCTTCATATTTTCTTTGGAAATTTCTGAACTTTCATATTCCTAAAGAAAAAATTCATCCAACTCATTGATCTAATTCAACCATTACTTGGTTGCATCCTACCACTCTAAATTCAGGTTCTTTAATACCCATAGTGTCTTATGCTCAAGCTCAATTGGCAAGTGGAAAACTTTTCCATACACTAGCTGATAGGGTGAAGCACCTATGGGGTTTTTATAAGCTATGCGGTAAGCCCACAATGCATCATCTAACTTTCTTGCCCAATTAATCCTATTGGTATTCACAGTTTTCCCCAAGATGGACTTGATTTCTCTGTTGGATACCTCCACTTATCCATTGATCTGCATATGATAAGGTATTTCTACCCTGTGGTTCACTTCATTTTTTTCAAGAAGACTTTTTAATAAATAATTGTAAAAATATGACCCTCTATCACTAATAATAGCTCATGGCATTCCAAATTAAGAAAAGATGTTCTTTCTCAAGAATATAGTGACACTTTGTGCTTTATTGTTACGAAGTCCAATTGCTTCCACCCACCTCAAAACATAATCTACTACCATAAGTCTATACTTCATGTAACATGAACTTACATATGGTCCTATCAAATCTATTCCCCATACATCGAACAATTCTAATTGCACAATAGGAGTCATAGGAATTTTATGTCTTCTAGTAATAGTACATTATCATTGATATTGGTCGCAAGTAGAAGCATAGTTATGAGGATCCCTGTAGATTGTTTGCCAATAATAGCCATATTGAAGGATTTTATAAGTTGTGCGGGACACTCCATGTATGCGCTCAACTGGCAAGAAATGACAAGCCTTGAGAAAATAAGGTTCATCCTAGAAAACTTTCCTTACCTCATGCATGAATTTCTTTCTTTGCTGATTGGAAAGATATTCTGGAACTATATCACTGGCTATGTAATTTGCATAATCTGTAAACCATGGAATTATATCTTTTGAAGCTGCTAATATCTGCTTGTTTGGAAAAAAGTCATCAATTTCCAACCCATTTGCATCCTTCTTCAAAGCTTCCTCCTCCAGTCTAGACAAGTGATTTGCAACTTGATTTTCTGTACCTTTTATGTCCTTTACCTCAAAGTGAAATGCTTGTAACAAAATTACCCACCTAATAAGCCTAGGTTTTGCATCTTTTTCAACCATTAGGTACCTCAATTCTGCATGATTAGTGTGCAAAATCACCTTTATCCCAGTCAAGTAATATCTGAACTTTTCTGTAATACCCCGGGAAATTTTTCTTTGAAATTTTGTGTGTAAACGTGTTGGGTTCTATCTTCTAGAATGAATTAGAAATTTTCCATGCAGAATGTCTTAGATTATGAACCACCATTGCGTCGAGTATCTAATAATCTTTCCAACTATATGTGGATCATCCAAAACGGACACTCGAGCGGCGAGTTATGAACATTCCGATCGAACCGTGAATAGCAGTGAATAGTAAAACGTGCAGGAAAAAGTACTGAGGCCTGGTGTATTTTTTTCCAAATTTAAATGATCATAACTCCTTGTACATAATGATATGGGTGATCTACTTTAGATCAACGGAAAGCTCTGCGAGTCCTCTTTCTAATGAAATTAGTTTCATCTAATTTGGATATCGGAGTAAAACGTTATGGTTGATCTACTTCAGACTATCAAAACAGTCCACCAAGGGACAAATTTGAGATTTATTTGAATTTTAGGGGCGTTTTGGTCATTCCACCTCACATAAAATCTGTCCAAAACCTATATTAAAGCATATTAGAAGCATTATATGTTATATTTCATCAAATTCCCTCAAAAAGAAAACCCTAAACTCCTACATCCAACTTCAAGAACCTCCAAAGTTCACCATTAATTCTGCAACTTTATTCAAGATTTCAAGTTCCTAGTTCAAGAACTCCAAGAACCATCATTCAAAGTATCGATCTAAAGTTCATCATTCAAGGTATGTGGG
Source organism: Capsicum chinense (assembly GCA_026120095.1). NCBI lineage: Eukaryota > Viridiplantae > Streptophyta > Magnoliopsida > Solanales > Solanaceae > Capsicum > Capsicum chinense. The sequence continues at coordinate 184,304,156 of JAPEIP010000013.1, forward strand.
GTTTTTCAACAAGAACTCTCTTTCATTCTTGTGCCCAAAAGTAATTTTCTTTACAAAGGCATGATTTTTATTTGATTTTTACAAATTTGAAGCATGAACCTATATCTTATGATGATTATTATG
>JAPEIP010000013.1:184305833-184317405 GCA_026120095.1 Capsicum chinense
CTAATAAGTCGTATTTTGTTATCTTTCTGAAATTCTTTTATTCTTGGATGATGATTACTTTGTTGATATTTGAGGGTTATTTATGGAAACCCCATTGATTTGTGTTGAACTTAATGAAAATGGCTCAAAGGGTTAGCTTGGGGCTACTCGTAGCCTCAAGCACCGTGTGATGCTCCGGGATCCGTTTTCTGGGGCGTTACATTTTTAAAGGCAAAAACCATTGCCAATAACTCTTACTCCATCATGGTATAGTTCTTTCGAGTAGGATTTATTACCTTACTAGCATAATAGATGGGATAAAGGATCTTTTATTTCCGTGGGCCTTGTACATCCCCTTTTTCCTAAACACTAGCATCATATATAATCTCAAAGGGTAAGCACCAATTAAGAGACACAATGATTGGAGCGATCACCACCTTCTCTTTTAGGATTTGAAAAACCTTCTTACATGCATCATTAAAATTATATTTCACTTCCTTCTCAATAATGATGCAAAAAGGATTAGCAATCTTAGAGAAATCCTTGATCAATAGCCTATAAAAGCCTGCATGTCCTAAGAAGCATTAAATTCCCTTCATAGAAATTGGGTAGGGTAATTTCTCAATCACCTCTATCTATGCTCGATCAACCTCTATACCCCTCTTTGGAATCTTATGCTCAATCAAAATTCATTCTTTGACCATAAAATGGCACTTTTCTAAATTTGGTAGTAAGTTGCATTCTTTAAACCATTGGAGAGTATTCTCCAAGGTGTTCAAGCAGTCTTAAGAAGAATCACCAAAAACCAAAAAATCATCCATGAACACTTTGATGGTGTCTTCTACTATATCAGAGAAAATTGATGCCATACATCTCTATTATATGGCTGGAGAAATACATAACCCAAATGGAAAATGTTTGAATGCAAAACCTATAAGGACAAGTAAAAGTAGTCTTGTCTTGGTCCTCAAGGGCATTAGTGATATGGTGTTAGCCTGAGTACTATCATTAAAATAGTATAATCCTCTACCTAGTAACCTAACATCTGATCCGTGAAGGGTATACGAAAATGATCCTTCTAAGTCGATGAATTAATTTTTCTTAATCCATACGCACTCTCATTCCAATTAATAGAATCATAGGCACTAGCTCATTCTTCTCATTAGGTACAATAATTATTCTTCCTTTCTTTGGAAGACAATATACCGAACTGACCTACTTGCTATCAATAATGGGATATGCTACACCAACATCCAACCACTTGATTATTTCTTTCTTTACTATCTTCTGCATATGAGGATTGAGACGATGCTGATGTTCAATAAATGGAACACAACATGGTTCAAGATGTATTTTGTGAGTACACAAAAGAAGCAGAATACCCAAAATATCTGTAATGGACTTTCTAATGGCCCTCTTGAGTTTCTAAAATACTGACAACAATGCTTTTAATTTTGACTATCTTACATCAGCTGCAATAATAACTGGCAAAGTGTTGTTGTCCCCCAAAAATGTATATTGCAAGTAAGATGGGAGAACCTTCAACTTTAACACTAGTGGCTCTTCAATAAAAGGATGACTAGGCAGAGTAGTTAAATTTTTCAGATCTAAATCAATCTTCTTGTTGCAAACTCATATGATCCACTTATATGCAGTGCATTAGCTATATCCTCATACTCCTCAATACCATTAGAGTCAACATTCATGATCACAACTTAAAGTGCTTCAACACCTAGTCTCTCTTAAATAGGTACAACTGCATTAGAACCATCATCCCAAAGAGTAACTACTTCAATATCTTGGAATGAATCTTTTTTCGCATCTTCCACATCAATCATAGATGTCACTCTTGACTCATTAGGCTGCCTCTTGGATTTTCATATATTGAATATCTCCTGTTCATCATTCAACCTTAGTATCAGATGCCAAGTACAAAATCAATCAATGTTCTTCCTATAGCCAAAAATGGTATTCTAGTATAATTGAAACTTGAAAGTCCACTTCATAATCTAAGATCACAAAATTAGTAGGAAAGATAAGAGAAACCACCTTTACTAATAGATTATATAACATACTAATTAATTTTTCACTATCTTTTCTGCCATCACTAGTCTCATGGTGGTAGGGTTTGGAGCTCCCAACACCATCTATTTTAAAACTACAAAAGGCATAAGGTTGATTCCAACACCCAAATCACATAAAGCACGAGCAAAGGTGAAAGATCCAATGGTTCAAGGTATAGTGAAAACACCGGGATCCTTCTTCTTTTCCACCAATAATTTAATGCTACAGCACTACAATGATGAACATTATCAACTATCTCATAACTAACTACTCTCTTCTTGGTGATCAAATCCTTCATAAATTTTTCATATCCAAGCATTTGCTCTAATGCCTCTAGAAGCGGTATATTGACCGACAGTTCTTTTAGCATGGATAAAAATATCAATAGGATAAGGAGGAAAAGGTTTTGGAAAGGTTTTCAATTCAGGCTCTGAAACCTTCTTTTCTTCTACATCCTTATTGTTACTGCTCTTTACATCAATAGGATTATCATTATTCTTTTTCTGTGTTTCAACAGTTTTTATAGGTGAGTCTATAGTGACATTACCTCTCCGAGTGGTAATGGAATGTCAGTGAATATTATTTCTGGGATTTACCACTGTATTGCTCGAAGAGTGCTATACTGTCTCTGATATACTATAGCTAACATCTGACCAAATTATTTCTCCAACATCTTGATTTCTGCAGTATGTGACTCAAATTTCTAGTTCAAACATGATAAATCTACTTTGATTTTGTTCATACATCTCTCTTGACTTTCTTACTCTTTGACGAGTTTAGACAAAAGTGCCTCAATTCTAGAATTGCATCATGACTAACTTGTGGAATATACTTGTCACTTTTCTCCATATAGTCATCTTTATGCCACCAATTACCATCTGTCTCTACTTTTGTCTCTATATTTATCATTATAGTAGTTTTGACCTTGATTCCATTGCCCTTAGGCCTAAAAATCTGTCAATCTATGATATAGATTCTTTGCCTCTTCTGCAGATTCAATCTCTAATGGTTTGGAAGTATACCTCTATGTCGCAGCTGGATTTACCAGCTTAGTAATCATTGTCACAATTTTTTTATAAGCAACCCAATGTCTATATGAAGCTATGAAACCTCTTGTACTATCATTTCATGATATGCTCTATAAGTGTCTGTTGCTCATATAGCATAAATATCACTACCATATTCTCAATTTCTAGTTTTCCATCCTTTATTGATCACTGTAATGTCATCTAGCATCTCTTTTGTAGCATCCAACTGATGTGTGAGCAGATTCTAACATATATGAATCTTTTAACTCTAAATAATTGTGAAGTCTGAAGCAACTTTTGATTATTTTTGATAGTTTTCTTGTGATATTATAGTTGTAGCAAGGATGGAAGGAAAACATAGGAAAGATGAAAAAAAAAAGTATAATCTTGTATAAGTGAGCTGATATGAGTCTGACAGCATTTTTTGCAAGCCGTCAGAGATGTGGTAAGCTATCAGAAAAAGGCATCTAGAAAAAACAATGAAGAAAAGTTACTGGATGAAGGTGACGACATTCTCAATATGTCGTTACAAGTATGGTAAGCAATTAAAAGATGCCATTAAGTGGGACAGAACATGGTGAAATAATCTGAAGGTCTGACGCCATTAGCTACACGTTGTCACTTCTCTGATAAGCTGTCGGAGGCATTATCAGAGTAAGGCAGAACAGATTAAGAAGGCATGACTTCTGACGACATATCTGAGATGCCGTCAGATGCCTGATGATCAACACCAACATTTCATCACCAAAATTTGAGCGAAGCTGTGATTTTATTATTTTATTACCATAATTAGGCTTTAGTATAAATAGCAACTTTTAGGGTTTCATTCAGAACTTCGAAAGCAGCTTTTGACATCTTGTAACTTAGTGAAGGGAAGTTCACTTGTTTTTGACTCTCTTAACTTAGAATTCAATTTTTGATCCTTTGATTTAGTTGTAGGAAATTCTTATTGTACTTGAAGGTTAAACAACTTTGAATTTAATCTTATGTAAGTTTACTTGCTTTAAGTTATGAATGTAATCTTTTTTATCTCTTTCTATCTTATGAGCAACTAAAACCCACAACTAGGGTTGTGGAATCTATGATTATTATTTTATTGATTTAATAGTTGGATTAGGGTTTGAGTTATTATGGGAATGTCTTGAAATTCTATTGTTTTAACTCAAATCTACTGGTTGCAAACATTAGGTTATGCCTTAGGTTTTATTTGCTTCTAACTGAGAAATAGACTAAAGGTTGTGAATTATCAATAAGGACTCAAAAGCTTCTAACCTTCTATTTAATGATTGATGTTGTAACTAGATCAATCTGCCTGTGATAATATCCAGTTGGAAATAGATATGTTATCTAAGTTCGAGAGAATTAGATAATAAATTGTCTGGTTCGGTCGAGAGATAAGTCAGATAATATCATTGGTAGGGATAATCTGCTGTTCCTACCTATCACGAGAATCATGAACAACTATTATTCAATTGAGATTAATAGTCATAGTTATCACAAACGTAGTTTCTCTATATGATTGATTCGAAATATTCAAATCTAAGTTTGAGTTCTAAAATAATTTGAAACGTTAAAATTTATTTGATTGATAAGAACCCCTATTTTGTATTTTCTTATTATTTATTTGAATTTAACTTGTAGCTATAGTTTTGAACTAATTTAATCGCCACTCACATTGTTCCCTGTGGATTCGATCCCGACTTCAAAGTTGTGTAAATATATTAATGACGACCGCCTTGCACTTTTTTAAGGTACAAGTTGAGCGTTATCAAAAATGATGCCATTGCCAGGGAACAATTTGGCGTATTGAGTTAGTTTGGAATTTTATCTTGAATTCAAACTTGTAAATATTTGTTATGATTTCCTTTGTTCTTGTGTTAGGTAGATTTTCTTTATTTTTGTTTATTTCTTACTATGGCATCATGTAAAAATGTAAGTTTGATGGTTGGAAATCTTATCTGGATGATCCATGTCCATAGTTAGATGGACCCCACTTGTAGCAAGATCGTAGATATACTCCCTAGAAAGAGATGTATGCACCATCTCTATCCTACCGGGAGTATAATTGTTCTTTATGTGGTGGTCAAGATGGGCATTTGAGTGATTACCCAAATTCCCCTTCCCCTTATTGCGCTAACCCAGGTTCTAGGTCTTCTTATGAGTATGACAAGTCTTATGGTTAAGAAAAAAAAGAACAAAGCACTGGAAAGAGTGACATTAAAGCTATGCATTAACTAATGTTGGATCTTATAGACACAACTAATGATACTATATGTGACATACGCCAAGACATTAGGGCATTTAATAATGGAAAAGAAAGGATAGAATAGATGGATATTGAGGTCAATCATCCAAAACACTTTTCTATATTCTGTTTAGATAATATCTTGTCTGTGGAATCATTTAAAATAATGGAAGATTGTGACGATAAAGAGCAAAATTCCTATACTAATGATGAGCTTGATATTGATCAACCCTGGGGATTTCCCAACCAACTGAGCCAACCATGAGGGATGATGCCAATATTGAGGGAATGGTGCTAGAGGCAAATAAAGAAGCCAAGTCAATCTCTTATGAAGACTTTAGCCCAATTCAAAGTAAAAATTTTGAGAAGATGAATAAAAGTGAGTGTTTAGAGGCTAACGGAAATTTTGAAGTATGATAATTGAGTTACACTTGAAGCAATTTTTTACACTATGTTTAGATGATATCTTGTCTGTGGAATCATCTAAACTAGTGGAAGACTGTGAAGATGAGGAACAAGAATCCTATCTTCTTTATTTTACACTTGATAAACAACATAAAAACACACCTCACTTTAAGGTTGAGTTGTTTACCATGCAATATTCATTACTTGGCTTCTTGATATTTGTACCACCTACCTATGAAAGAGGCAAGAAGATGGACTCTAAGTTGGCGGTGAAATTCATATACTCAAGGTGGAGGAAAAAGCTAAGTTGGGTCGTGCCGCGATGTTAAACTAGGCACTTCTTTGGAGGCAACCCAAGGTAATTTGTTGTTTGTATTTGTATTATGTGATTGACATTAGATCTTCGCATCTATGGTGCCTCAGGTATGTTTCTAACTCTCTTTTTTTGATTTGACATTTTGGGAACAATGCATGATATTAAGTTGAGAGTGGGGCTATTTGTGGGTGTTTATGTCCTCCTGGGGTTTTTGTTGCCGTGCCTCTTTTTCTCAAAGTTTTGTTCCTAGTAGAGCCGGCCTATTTAGGCATACTTGTTTGTTTTGTGATGTGTTATGGTTAACTGTAGAAAAATAAGTATGTAGAGTAGTTGACATATTTTTGTTGATTTTTTAGACTAATAAATACCACTCCGTTGATCTATTTTACAACTATGTAATATACACTTATGTGTGACCACTGTGCATCTTGTTATGGCATTAGTATTAGTGACATGATATCCACTGCTAAAAAATCGCATGAACCGGATAGGTAGTAGCTTGTGATTCACCTTTGTTCCATGTGTGTGTGACATACTACTTAGTTCTCTTTGTGTGTTAAGTCCAGAACTTTCCCGGTTAGTCTTACCTTTGTTGAAAGATAGGGGTTAGGAAAGGATCAGAGGCTGTTTTGATGTTTAAGTCACTTTTTGCCTAAATGACCTTCCCTGTGTGCATGATATCTCTTGATCCCTATTTTGAGCCTAAATTGGCCATTTCTTTCTATGACACCTATCACCTTCTCGTTTAGATCATAATGAACCTATTTTGGCCCTGGTCCTCCTTGGATATTGTGCACCTAGACTTAGGTAAACAACCTAAGTTGAGGGTGGCTATCATAGGGGTGCATGATGTAAACTGAGTATGGAGAAATGTAGAATAAAAGGAAAAGAATAAGTGAAAAAGAATAAAAAGCTGGGTGGTATGGAAGAAGAATAAGAAAATAAAAAGAATGAAAAAGAAAAGCAACATCCATCCTGAATAATTTGTGATCAAGAAAAGGAGAAAAAGAATAAAAAGGTTAATAAGTGAACCCCAAAAGTTAAGGTAGTGCCAAGGAGTCTTAGTTACTCTAAATGCCATTGAATATCAAACCAGCCCTTAGCCTACATTACAAGTCGAAGAAAAGACCTATAGTGATCCTAACCTACCTGTCTGGACACCTTGGTAATGAAAATAAGGGCCAGCATATGGTATTTGACATGCATTCATAGGAATTTATTTATGAGAGTGAGTGTCTCTTGACTGTCCCAGTATTGAGATGCTTGAGTTCATATATGAGTGGGGAGGGACTTATTTATTATAAGGGAACATGGGTTGCATTGCTAGCTTTTAACTTGTTTGGATTGTGTAATATTGGTACATGCATAGTTGTTGTGTCTGAGTTGATGCCATATCTTGATTACTTTGGGTCACATTGTTAATCTTCATGCATATGCACAATTGGATTCAAAGTGGAGTGTGGCATGAGTTTTGAGCTAAACTTGATAATAAACTATGATAGGTATCTTATGTGTCTCTTGGTTAAGCATCGTAGTATGGTGTTATCTAGTTGCTTGAGGACAAGCAGTTGTTTTAAGTTGAGGGTGTTGATGTGTGAGCAGATACTAACACATTTAAGGCTTTTAACTCTAAATAGTTGCGAAGCCTTATGCAACTTTTGGTTGTTTTTGATTGTTTTCTTGTTATATTTTAGTTGTAGCAAGGATGGGAGGAAAACATAGGAAAGATGAACAAAATAAGTAAAATCTTGTACAAGTGAGCTGATATAATTCTGACGGCATTTCTTGCAAGTCGTCAGAGATGTGGTAAGCTACAAGAAAAAGGCGTCAGGAAGAATAGTGAGGAAGAGTTGCTGGATGAAGGTGATGACATTTTTAATATGTCTTTATAAGTGTGGTAAGTCGTTAGAAGATAACGTCAAGTGGGACAGAACATGATGAAATAAGTTGAAGGTTTGATAACATTTACTATAGGCCGTCACTCCTCCGGTAAGCAATCGGAGGGCATCGTCAGAGTGTGGCAGAACAGGTTTAGAAGGCACGACTTCTGACGACATAACTGAGATGCCGTCAGAAGCTTGACGATCAACACCAATATGCCATCACCTTAATCCGAGTCCAGCTGTGATTTTGTTATTTTATTACCTTAATTAGGCTTTAGTATAAATAGCATATTTTAGGGTTTCATTCAGAACTTCGAAAGCAGCTTTTGACATCTTGTAACTTAGTAAAGGAGAGTTCACTTGTTTTTGACTCTCTTAACTTAGAATTCAATTTCCTATCCTTTGATTTAGTTGTGGGAAATTCTTATTGTACTTGACGGAGAAACAACTTTGAATTTCATCTTTTGTAAGTTCACTTTCTTTATGTTATTAATTTAATCTTTGTTATCTCTTTCTATCTTATAAGCAAGTAAAATCCTGATTATTATTTCATTGATTTAATAGTTGGATTAGCGTTTGAGTGATTGTGAGAACGTCTTGAAATTCTATAGTTTTAACTTGAATCTATTTGTTGTAAACCTTAGGTTATGCCTTAGGTTTTATTTGCTTCTAACGGAGAAATAGATAGAGGTCGTGAATTATCAACAGGGACTTGGAAGCTACAAACCTTCTGTTTAATGATTGATGTCATGATTGGTTCAAGCTACCTAAGATAACATCCGGTTGGAAATAGATATGCTATCTAAGTTTGAGAGAATTAGATAATAAATTGTCTGGTGAGGTCAAGAGATAAGTCAGATAGCATAATAGGTAGGGATAATATGTTGTTCCCACCTATCATAAGAATCGTGAACAGTTAATATTCTATAGAGATTAATTTTTATAGCGATCACAACCCTAGTTTCTCTATATCATTGATTTTAAATATTGAAGTCTATGTTTGGAGTTCTAAAATATGTTTAAACGTTAAAATTTGTTTGACTGATAAAAACCCCTATTTTGTCTTTTCTTTTTATTTATTTGAATTTAACTTGCAGCTATAGTTTTGAACTAGTTTAATCTCCACTCACTTTGTTCCCTGTGGATTCGACCCCACCTCCGAAGTTAGGTAAATATATTAATGACGACCGTCTTGCACTTATTTGAGGTGTAAGTTGAGCATTATCACCAACCAAGGATGCCTAAATTCTCTTCCAAACATAGTATCTACCATTGCTCTCAAACTGTCATTCAGTGATTTATAGAGGATTTCTCGAAGATTAGACCCTCTAATTATGTGATTTGGTACCATGCTCAGGTTCTTCTTCAATCTAGACCACACATTATACACAAATTTTGCAGGTAACCATCTAAAACTATAAATTTCATCCCTCAACTGTAGCATCCATGCAGGAGGAAAAAATCTACTCAAAAACTATTTTTTCAACTCGTGCTAAGTAATGATAGATCATCTCAGAAGTTCCCCCCAACCAAAGTGATGCTTCACCTGTCAAAGAAAATGGGAACAACCCTGATCTCAAGGATTCCTGCTCAATCCTAGGAATAGTAGAAGACGTGCAGATCCCAAGAAAATTTATATGATTCACGTTTGCATCATCCTTAGCTGCACCAAAAAATACACACTTCATATTAAATAATTGAATCATACCACGAACAACATCATACTTCACATTGGGTCCTAAAGCAGGAGAAACAGTGGCTCATGTCTCATTAGGCTTAATATAATCCACATCTTCTTAATCATCCTCCTATGGGTCTAAGTGCTGATATGCATGAATCAATTGCTCTATGCCTTTCTAAACTCAATTATCATATACCTATATAGTCCTGACTTGTCAACGTTGCTGAGCTAACTCATCCTCTGCAAAAAGTCTAGCCTATTTGACTTCTCTTGTTTCTTTCCCTAACAATTATTGCATTTGTTTGAATGCAGCATTCTGTGAATCTAGTGGAGCATGTGCGAGTGCCGTATTTGGATCCACGTATAGGGATGTTGAACGCCATCACGAACTTGTCCTAACATTCTTTTTGGTGTTTGAAAAATTCTGTTTAGCTTTGGATAAAATGGAAGGTATTGCATCTACTCAAAATATATGTCACACACCAGCATATGCCAACTAAAAATACAAAAAGAAACTAGAGAACTTCACCAATTCAATTCACTACTCAAACCATCTTTCCCGACAACGATGCCAAAATTTGATATCGCCCAAAACTACACTCCGATTAGAAGTATGTTGTGGTTGATTAAAAATATAACAATCCAACTATGTTGGGGTTGATCCCACATGGAAAACGTGAATAGTTTCTTGACTTGATGTAATCCACGAGTAGTATAGGAATGTAAATTGGGTATTTTTGTATCAATCGCATGTAGTAACCGGATCTTGTGTGAATTTTGAGTTGTAGACAATAGTAGATGAACACTAGGATTGTGTCCCCTATGGCCTCTCAAATCCATAAATTTTCCATGATCAACTCAACAATTCTGTTGTTCTTCATGCAAAGCCTACAAGATAGGTATTATCAGCCAATTATTAGGCATGAAGATAAATCTCACTCTTTACTTATTAGGTCTTAGGGTGTTGCCTTGTTTCTCCTTGTTTCAACCTCAGTTCACTATCACTAGTTAGGATTAAGTGATTAGATGAGATACGAGGATAATAATTTAGAGGTAGAAATCTCAAATCACTTTTGTAATTTCTTTTCCCAATCAGAAATTCCTTATTAGGGATGAATGCAAATACAGGCTCTCTCAAGCTCCTGCAGCTATTTGAGATTTATTATTGTATAGAAGATTGAGATACATGTATAAACCCATGAACGAATGAGTATTACACTTTCTTTACGTAGCTAATCCTCCATGGTTCCCTCAACCCTAGTCAAGGATATTAGTTGCTCATGTTTGTGCAAGAAACCATGATCATCAATAAAGAACACAAATAATTAATTGCACAAGAATAAGATGAATAAACTCCAAAGTCTTGAATAGAAAAAAACCCAAAAATTATAAGAATAATTGTAAAAGTATGTAAAGTAGTGTAATAAATCATAAGAGAGTATAACCTAATAACATGTAATCCCTAAGGTATTCATAGTGTATCAAAATAAAATAAAAATCCTAATAAAATATGTAAGTTAAAGTTATGCTAGTAGTCGGTACAACTCGATCTACAACTCGTACCGACAGCATATGAGTCGTACCCTACCTTCTCATATCTGTTCTAGTGTCTGATCTCCAAGGGCTTAAACTTATTATTTAGGATGTGACGTATACTTATAAGTCATAAATAAGTACATGACTCATGTCCTTCACTCGTATCTACCTGAGACTTCTTTCCTTTAAAGCTTTGAACAATAGTTTGTGCATGAATTCCCTATAAGAGTAGTACTTAGACTCCGACTCGTATACTTTTGATATTTCATCTTTTGGAATATAGCTTAGATCCTGTTTTACTTATCAGTTCCCTATATGAATCGTATACTAGATCATGACTTGGATACTTGAGTCATATATTTCTCATACTTGGCCTTTTAAATTTGCTTTTGGTTCTGTTGTTAATATTATTCAGCATACGAGTCGTATTGAATA
>JAPEIP010000013.1:184317505-184398178 GCA_026120095.1 Capsicum chinense
TCTACCTGAGACTTCTTTCCTTTAAAGCTTTGAACAATAGTTTGTGCATGAATTCCCTATAAGAGTAGTACTTAGACTCCGACTCGTATACTTTTGATATTTCATCTTTTGGAATATAGCTTAGATCCTGTTTTACTTATCAGTTCCCTATATGAATCGTATACTAGATCATGACTTGGATACTTGAGTCATATATTTCTCATACTTGGCCTTTTAAATTTGCTTTTGGTTCTGTTGTTAATATTATTCAGCATACGAGTCGTATTGAATATTTACTACTCGAGAACTGACTCGTACCTTGATTAGAAATGGTATTTTCCAGGTTTTTTTTATTCCCTTTTCATTCACACACTATTGTAAACCTATTTTACGTGCAATTTAAACCAAAGTTCATCATATCAAACAAAATATCCTAAGTTCATACATAAATTTGCGGTTTTAAGTATTGAAAGTGTCGTTTTCTATGACATATCACCTCTACCTAAGCCTTACTCTGCCTTTTCCAAAATAAGAATATGATCATGGATACAAATAGATTCTTTGCATCAGAATAGGCCATAAGGAGTAAAGGAATACTTTCTTGTAATAACCTAGGACCAACATATCCTTAGGACTCCAAATGACTATTTTATCGCTTACGAATACCAAGAAACTTTACGCAAGAGTTGAGAAACCATGGTTATAACCATATTAATTTTGTTTCCATTCATGTTATGTTGACGCATCATGGACGAAAAGGCCAACCAATAAAGGCATGACTTTCTCTCCTTTATACGAGATTCCACAAATACTGACATGCGAATTTGGGTACTCTACATGTTATCCTGGATGCTCGGACAATTGTTGTTACTCTGTTTCCAAAATTTACCATGTCCCTTTCTAATCCAAACTTAACAAAGGCACTAAAATTTCATGGCCAAATCCTGTAAACCCTAATAGTAATATATTTCCAACAATACATTACCAATTACCTTAGCAAGTGCAAAACCATGAAGAAACCTTATCCATGCTTGGTGATCAAACTTCCTTTTCCTTAGTCATAAATACTACCCAATGAACAACTCTTAGTGTACAAATCTCATTAATAATGTCTAGGTAAGAATTTATCAGAGTTATTCCAAATTCGTGGGTCAATAGTTATAAGAAGCTTAGATTCTATTTTCAGATTCTCAGAAGTTTTTATCCCATATCAGAAGTGAAATCTCACCAGACATCTCTATCTATTACCATGTTTATCCCTACTGATACATATTTTAAGAAGGTAAACCCAAACCCAACATATATCTTACAAGTACTTGAAAGATTAATGAGAGATAACAGTTGGGTTCAATAATTTAATAATGAGGGATGCAGTGTACACTGGTTCATATATCCTTTCATAGGAAATTACCCATAGGTTAGCAGTTATAGTTGTGTAAATTATGATGCGTATACTCAGTCAGACCTAAGAAGATGAGCATAGATCTGAACAAGATAGGTTATCACGAAAAAAGAAAGAAGTCATAGTAGACTTCCACCAAGTTGAAAGGCGCAAGGACAAGTCAAAAGGATGAAGGCTTCCACATGATGCTGATATGATGAACTCGGTGCCTAGATCTCGACCACATGTAAATATATTTTTAGTGCTGGCAGCTATAGGTCTAAATATTGACCTACAGATCCAAGATGAAGTGCCACTAGATAAGTATTGGGATTCCATTTAGTATGGTCTTGTTAATGGACTACTCCTATCCAGGAATCTTTTAGATTGATAATCCCTCTATACTAGAACATGCCATCTATAATTTTTGATACAGCAGAAATAAGGAATCATACTTCTCAGCATTTCCAAGATGACCAGCTGAGAAATATCTGAATTCCCCCCACTGCCCTAGATCATATTAACTCAAAGGGAGAAAAAAAGCAATAATATTCTCAATTAGTTGATCTAGCAAACTTGATGATTTCAAACTATGATCCAGATCCTATTCTTCTTATAGAGGTTGACAAAACCATTAGCGTGATTACCACATGTTGATCTAAATCCTAAGCCATATGGGTATCTCAAGCTCTCAGAATATCAAAAAAAGAGTAAGAGATACATGTAGTATAGATGGGCCAGAGAGAAAATACCACCTAATAAGGAACTAATGATCAGCAAAACTAACAGAAAGTAATATCTAGGAAAACACAAGTGCTTCATCTTCTATGACCATGGACACTTTGAAAAAGCGTGTCTTAAGTCCGGAAAGGCAAAGAGGGAGGCTTAATCTTCAGAAGAAATGATGGATGATACTAAGTTCCCAATCAAAGATGAGGTTTTCCATTATAATCTAGATAGCATTCCTAAATTTTTTTACAATAAAGACACAGGAACGCCTAAGGTTATTTTGCCTCTCTTCATTGATGGCCAACCTCAGCCCCTTTAAATTAATGACTACCTTTAGAAGATATCATCACCCATAAGTGAAGGTGAAATTAATTGGTTAGAAAAACTTATGGAGGAGATCAATATGCTCACGGAAGGTATCAACATGATCTCTGAGATGGAAATACCTAATGTCGAACTCATGATATATCCAACAAGATGGGGCAAGCCCCTTAAAGTCATCGCCTTTATAAACACCAGTGTGCTACCTCGATATAAAATCTTGACATCATCCCTATTGATCAATGGGTTTCCTAATTTAGGACCTTGGGCACAATATAAAAAAAAAGAGTCCTCACAACTAGGGTGATCACGAGGTAGCCTATCATGATCGAATTCTTCCTAGGAAAACTCTACATAACAAAAAATCCTTGGCTCTAATATACAAAGGAAGGATCTGATCATAGGCAGCTTAAGAACCACCTCCTTATTTTGACAAAAGGTATAAATTTTGTGGAATGATTCAAGTAATATTCCACCATACTAAGGTTATTCCAGATTATTGATGAAGATCCAGCAATGAAGATAAAGAATCAACTGATACAAGAATCTGGTGTGAAATCCTATAAAGAGTTCCTCAAGAAGAATAAAAATCAATTATGGATCAACCGGGACTTCTTCATTAGGCTTCTATTTTGAAAGAGTGAAAATTTTAATCCCACAAAGGCAAGTCATTTGAGTATGAATCCTAAACAACATCGGCTTGTGAATAAGAAGCATCTGAAACTTCTAGAGTTTGAGCTTATTGAGCCATCAGATTCCCAGTGGGCTTGTGAAGCATTCTATGTTAACCAGCATGTTAAACAAATAAGGGGAGAACTCTATCTAGTCATAAATTACTAACCACTACACCACAGTCTTTAAGATAACAAATTACCCATTCCAAATATGTTAACCTTATTCTCACTCCTAACAAAAGACACCTACTATTCTATATTCGATCATAAATCCAGATTATGTCATCTAGGTATACACCTAGAAGATAGCACCAATACGACTTTTACATACCCAATCGACACTACCAGTGGAAAGTTATTTTTTTTGGGCTCAAACGTACCCCTTCACTCTTCCAAAATGCCAAGATTAAGATATTCAAGACAATCCTTCATACATTATTTGTCTATATCAATGATAAGCTACTGTTCAACAATACTTTAGAAAAATACCTTGATCTCCTTCATCAATTGTATGACTTTGTAAAGTAGCATGGAGTTTTACTCTCGAAAAAAAAGATGACCCGCGTACAAGATGAAATTGACTTTCTGGGAAGGCACATTATATATAGATCTTACACTCTAGGACTACACATATGCAAGGAATTCTTAAGTTTCCAGATGCTAACTTTTTAGTTAAGTAGCTCTAGCAATTTTTAGGTGTGATTAAATATGTTAGAGACTTCATTCCTAATGTCTCTACATATATCTCTCTTTTGAAAGAGATACTAAAGAAAATGCTCTAGACTATGGAAAAGAGTAGGATGATGCATCCCAAAAAATAGAAAAAATATAAAGTAATGTCAAGACACTCCATGTCATATCAGACAGATAGATTATATTATAGATTGATGCTAGCAATGACTATTGGAGGGCAGTTCTAGTAGAAGAAAGAGACTGCTAGAAAAAAGTATGCACACATCCATGTGGAAAGTTTAAAGAAGCAGAACAACCCTATCATTCCACCTTTAATGAAATTCTAACTTTTAAGAAAGGAATCAAGAAGTTTAAATTTGTCCATATTCAGATTGAAATGGATATAAAGGCTTTTCCAAAAATAGTCCTGCTAAATCCAAAGATTGATGTAAGGTGTATTTATGCATTCTAGTGTTGCTATTCTAGATTATTTAGCCTTGTTTTGAGGATATAAATAAGTATCTAAGTGTCCAAGTATGTGTTTACAATATTTAATGGTGTTTTCACATGATTTTTTATTCAAATTGTTCCACAAGAGTTCAACCGAGAAAACTACCGCTACTAGCTTGAGCTAGGTGCTTGTCTAGTCTATCGTGTTAGTTTTTAATGTTTTAACTATGTTTAAAATGGCGTATTTATATATTTATAAGTGAAAAAACTTGGTCATAATATTCAAGGATCAATAGGATCAAGACAAAAGTCAAAACAATAAGCTTAAGCTCAATGTGAATCTAACCTATGCTTAGCTTATGTTTCTAGTTCACCGTCTTGAATGTTGTGTTGTTTTGTGCTCAAAATTATTATATTTAATGCTATAGTATGCTTTCTGAAAGGATTGTGATGATATATGAAGGATATAAAAGCTTCAAATCAAGTAGAAACAACTAAAACAGGGCTCGAAATAGCTTAATGAAAGCACAATACACAACCTGGAGTCAAATTGGATACCTGGAATGTCCAGGGAGAGTGTTAGAGTGTGAACATCTCTCTGGACGTGTGCTACATACTAAAATACTCAGAATGTACCCAAAATAGTATATCTAAGCGGCAAGGCCACTTCACAACCCCTACTTAAGTCAAATGGCCCTCGCGATGTGACCCTACTCCAAATACAAAAAAAAGTGCAAATTTGAATCCTACATGGAATGGGACTTGTTTTTTTTTATATAAATATTTTTGTACTCATTATTATTCGCTTTTGGAAATCTTTAGACAAGTGGAGGATGCTCTAAACATTTTTTTGGGTTTTATTTTCTTCACTTTAGTTACTTCATGGTTTGTATCATCAATCCAAGGGGTTGGATGATGAATATTTCCATTAAAGTCTAAAACTCCTTTTCGGGATTAAGGCCACGATCATGATTATTTTTGTTTTGAATTAAGTTTGTTGGATTACTTATTATTAATGGTTGTTGGTTTGTTCATGTTTTAACTATTTTAAGAATTATCTACCCTTTGAATAAATTAATTTTCAATCTTGTGATCTCAAGAGGGAGAATAGAAAGATAGAACATGGGAATAAGAAAAGTATGGTTCTTGTTCCTTTATAAAATAAGAGACTTGAATTAGCATCAAGGACAAGAATGTAGTTAGATACATTAGTTGATTCCTATGTAGACCATAATTTGATCCAAAAAGCTTCGAAGTGCTTTAATGAAAAAATGACTTAGTAAGGAGTTTGAGAAATTGAAGAAGAAAAAAGAGAAATCGATGCCCCAAGGTAATAGTTATTGGTGTTTATATTTGATGTGTAGAGGATTGGTGTGATAAAATTTATGCTAGAAATATTACCATGGTTGTGAAAAAAGAGAAAAATTCATTCATGTGCCAGTAAACTATACGTCCACTAACTATTTATGAGAATGCTTAAAAGGGATGGGGCAAAATAAAAGATATGGGTGGATGAAAATTTGTACTTTGGTTGTTTGGAGATTGGTTCTAAATGTCTAATGTAGTGTATTAAAGATCTTAGAGAGGTTAGTCACTATTCTTGGCCAAAATAGTTCTTACCTGTCCCTTAGCCTACATTACAACCTGAAAAGAACTATTTGATCCCAAATTTCATATTTTAATATTAGTGGAGTATGAAATTAAGGGCAAGCCTATGGTTCATTATTTGTAACTTGTGAATTCATTGTGAGAGTGAGCGTAATTTGCTTTATATACCCATTATTATAAATTACATTATTGTGAGTGATTATGGGTAACTCTCTTGTTGTGAGGGCACATGTTTGATGAATATGGGTGATTTGTATGATATCCTTGATTGAACAATAAGCATGAGTTTTCCAACTAGGCGAGTCAATTCTTGAGGCTAGGTTGTTTTGGAGTAGTGTTCTTGAACTTTCAATTGTGTTGTAACATGCTTAATGTAGTAACTTGCATTTTGTGTAGTAATTATAGTACTAGCTTAAGTGTCTAACAAGTAGTAGAAGTATGGATTGTACTCAGATCTTGATACTTATAGTTAAGAGTTGTTCGAGGATGAACGAGGCTTTAAGTGTGGGGTGGTGATGTTGGGTGTATTTATGCATTCTAGCATTGCTATTCTAGCTTATTTAGCCTTGTTTTCAGGATGATTCATGTGATATATTTGTTGATAATGATATAAATAAGCATACAAGTGTCCATTTATGTGTTTACAATGTTTAATGGTGTTTTCAAATGAGTTTTCATTCAAATAGTTAATTTAGAGTTCAACCGAGAAAACAAGCGTTACTAGCTTGTGTTAGGTGGTTGTCTACTCTATCGTGTTTGGTTCTAATGTGTTAAATAAGTTCCAAATTGTTTAATTATTTATTTATATATTAAAAAACTTGGTTATAATGTTCAAGGTTCAATTGGATCAAGACAAGAGTCAAAACAATAACCTTCAGCTTAATATGAAGTCAGTCTATACTTAGCTCGTGTTTCTAGTTTACCATCTTGAATGTTGTGTTGTTGTGAGCTCTAAAATGTTTTGTTTAATTATATATAATTTTTTTTGAATGGATTAAGATGATATATGAAGTGTTTACAAGCTTCAAATCAAGTGGAAACAACTCAAAAAAGCTCGAAATGGCTTAACGAAAGCACAATACACACCTTGGACTCAATATGGATACCTTGAATGACCAGGGCGAGTGTGGGAGCGTGTAAATCTATGTGGGCACATGCTGAATGAAAATATACTCAGAAGGCAACCAAAAAAGTGTAACCTTTTGATGAGGCTACTTCGCATCCCCTACTTAAGTAAAATTGCCCTCGCAACACGACACTATTTCAAATACGGGCAAAAGTAAAGATTTAAATTCTACTCGGCTTGAGACTTGTTCTTTACAATAAATACATCTTTTTACTCATTATTATTCACTTTTGGACATCTTTGGACAAGTGGAGGCTGCTCTAAACATTCTTTAGGGTTTTATTTTCTTAACTTTAGTTTCTTTCATTGTTTGTATCATGAATCCAAGGGGTTGGATGATAAATATTACATTAACGGCTAAAACTCCTTTACGGGGTTGAGGCCACGATCAAGATTAATTTTGTTTAGAATTAATTTTTTTGGATTTCTTCTTATTAATGGTTGTTTGTTTATTCTTTTTTTTTTTACTATTTTTAGGATTAGCTACCATTAGAATACATTAATTTTTGACCTTGTGATCTCAAGAGGGGGAATAGGAAGATAGAACATGGGAATAAGCAAAGTATGGTTTGTGTTTATTTATGAAATAAGGAATTTAAATTAGTGTCTAGGACAGGGATATACTTAGATGACTTATTTGATTCATATGTAGGATGATATTTATAAAGAATTTAAGTGATCGATTACATCCCCGCTCAACGTTGTAGTTATAAGGTAAACTTAGGTAGAGGATTAGAGGTTGAGAAACCATAATCACGAAATTAACCCTACGAATCATCAATCAAGATAAGAAATTTAATGAATGAAGTTCAATAACATAGTAGGATTATTGATAAGCCTTAACCCTTGGCTTCTATCCATTGATTGTCCTAAGTCATTACTTTTTCTGCATTAGTTTAGTTTCTTTTTAGTTTACAATTCTAAAATTATCTTGTTTACTTTTTCTCAATTGTTGAACTAGAATTGGACAGTCAGAGAACGCAAGTCCCTAAGATATCGATACTTAGGCATTCTTGAAGCCACTTTACTACTTGATAAGACCACGTACACTTGCATGTGCGCTTGGGCACTGCCAAATTTTTGGGAAATTCCCAATTATTGACTCAATTTAAAATTTTTCTAGGTTAGGAATAAGTGATATATTTTTGTTGGTGCTATTTTTAATTTCATCCTGCAAGTTTTTTGTTTGGTAAAAGCATGTTGATTAAGGGAATTTGTACTTTTGAGACTCTTAGGCTCATGTTCGTAACTCTTGTTCTTGTTGGCCTTAAATTGAATTCATGATATTGTTTGGTTCTTAGTCTATGATCATCCTATTTAGTTGAGCATGTGCCATATGTGTGTGAGACTTTTGTAAATTCCTTATTGCATAAAATTTTTAGAACTTGTCCGGTGTGTGTGTGTGAAGCGAAATAAAGAATGTGGGTTTAGGAGATGAGTTAGGCATTTCTTTGATAGCCTTATTTTTTACCTTATTTTATCTACCCCCCAATTGAGAACTTTATCTTTTTCTTTGGAAACCTCATATGTATCCTAATCCTTTCTTTGATAGACCACGTACAATTTCATGTGTGTGAGGGCGCTGTTAAAGATCATCCCAAATTCATAGATTCTATGATGGTCACAATTGTTTCCTCCCTACAAATTTTGTGTAAAGAACATAAAGGTAAATAAGAACATTTTGGTGGACTTTTTCTCTTCAAAACACTGTTTGATAAAAAAGAAGAAGGAGACAATGCCAGCCATCAGACTCTTGTTACCACTCATCAAGCACAACATCAACTGGTGGGTGGAAAAATAAAGCTCTACGGATAAACATGAAATACAATATTACAAGTCAAAGCATCCCATCTAGGATTGTGAAGTCTTTGTTACCAAGGAAAACCATCCGTAAATGGATGCGTATCTCAGTCGCAAGAAAGCTATGGTGCGTGGTTTAAAAACTCTAATTTCATATGACGTTTATCTATATCGACGTGAAATTATCAGTCATGTTGGAAAGGTTAGACTATATGTCTGTGGTGTCTACAAAAGCTTTGATTTCATATGGCGTGCCACCTACATTGTCATGAAACCACCTTTCATTTTACAAAGTTAAGAGCACTATTGCTAGCCACCTAGGTGCTGTCATCGGCAGTCCTCTATGCACCACTATCTCCACACCTATTTGGTATCAGAACCATCCCCACTCCCTAACTTAGTGAGGACACAGGAGTTCACATACATATCTGTTGATTATAAACACGTTATCTAGCTTTACATTTTCATATTTTTTACTTTTCTTTGTCTTAGCAGTAAGTGCTAGATCCGTTCTTAGTTTTCACTTTCCAGTTATTCTTATCAAATCCTGTGAATAGCTATCATAGTATTTCCATTATCAGAGTCAGTGTTTTTCCAATTATCATATGTTGCATCTTGTTCATAATTGAGTCATAGTTCCTTCTCTTAGATATTACAACAAATACTTTTTGTGTCTTTCCTTTAGATCTTTAGCACAAATATATATTGAGTCTTAGTCCACATAAATAATTTTTTTTTGAAATATGATTGAGTCTTTTCCCTATATCTTTAGAACAAATATATCAAATCTTTATAATCTAGAAAATATCAAATATATGTCTGCCTCAGAGTCTTCATCTTCAAGTATGTCCAGTCCCGATAAATCTCTAGTTCGATTAAATATGTCACCTATTGTCACCAAAACTCTATCATGAAAATATGACAACCTATACAAAGTAGGCGTGTTACTACTAGGACAAAAAATATCCTCAATATATCTACCTCTTCTAAACCCCTACTATGCCTTAGCAAAGAAGGCATATAACCCATAGCTGTAGATCTATTCTTTTGTATAACAAAGACCAAAAGGAGTTAAATAATACATTGTCGCATCAACAGTAGACCAGCATCCTATTCATACAACTTAGGAGGAACAATTCATCACTCTACAGATGCCACAAGATTTTCTACGGCAATGGAGAATCCAAGGCTTCACCCATATTCAGTTTGGTGCTATTAGGGTCTCATTGATGTATCACAAAAGAAAAGGACAGCCAGTAGTGTCGTGTCTTTAGATTTTTAATACCAGATACAATGAATACAAACATGCCAACTTGGGAAATTCAGAAATAATACTAAATGTCGGGACAGTCCTTGTCACTATATTCCCTATCTTCAACATGTTCCTCTCCGGTCCAAATCTTATAGCGGATTTGAATATCCAGGTTTAGATTCTAGGAGCTTCTCAGGAAACCACATTATCAATCCATATGTACCAATATTTCAATGACCTTCTGCTGGTCCACAACCCAAAATTCCTAAACTGATTCTTAGGAAATTGTATAGACAAAAATGATTGTATACACTACTACAATCATGACGGTCGTTATATTGTGTGGAGAAAATGTTCTTTCTCTGGATACTATTCATGGAAGTCAAATTATGGATGGCACACGTGCCAAGGAGATACCTCACACAATCCATCACAAAGTAAAACCACCAGAAAAAAGATAAATAGCCAGCAACCAAACTGTTGATGATGTCTCAATCTGGAAATAGTAACTAAGATGATTTTCTATCAAATGAGACCTTCAAAAAGGATAAACTAATCCATTCTCCAAAGATACCAGCTAAAACTATTATCCTACCATTCGGAGAAAAGTTGCACCTCAGCGACACAGAAATAACACTCAACTAGCAATCTGAAAATTCCATATACTAATATAGGATGTTGTGTAACATCAACCATGTAGGGAATAATGTTGCTCACTCCCAGAATAAGTTTGCAAGAAAATTTAAAGGAGTGAACAAGAGAGAAAACTAAGCATCCACTTAGTATGACAGTCTTATCCGCCAGTTTTAACTTAGACTCTAATTTATGCAGTATAATATATGTCTTTCAACCGTTTCAATATTTCATATATTTACCAACAACAAAAGGAAATGGCTTCTCTAAAAGAATAAATCTAGAACCTAAAATATGGTGGCTTTCAACCTCAGAGAACTCACAGCTCACTATCAAATCCAACCTTGTTCCATATGTTGACACATACATACTCTCTGCCAAAAATGAGCCACATCTTTCTCACTTCTTCTTCAAGCTCCCATGTGCCTATGTCATCATCTCAAGAACCTTAAGACGAACAAGAGTTTGATATTTCTAAGATTCAGTTGGAAATAAAAGGTTCCATTGCAACCAAAAGAAAAGCCAAGGTCACCCAAAAGTAGTCTAAAAAAAAAATAGAATCCAACACAAATAAAGGGAACATGATGATCTCAGACCATGACATCACCATCCTAGATGAAAATCTGATAATCCCTAAACAAGAAGTTCCATATCAATATAAAGAATGACATGCCTTACTGAATAATGACCTTCACAATCACAAGTCGTTTTCATCCTATCGTGATCCAGATGTTGATCAACTCGCCCTAAATCTATATGGCTTGAACATCAATTATGATGTAGTCTAAGAACCATATGCTATAAAGGATCCTAAACCATTAAATGAATCTCTAAATTGTATTAAAAAGATCAAGGATGTTGATCCCATTAGTCCTATGTCAAGTGAAGAGAATTCATTAGATGCTGATTTTGACTCTAACACCGGTGATAACTTTCCAGCTGATGGATATGTGGAGGACAATGAGAAGTCTATTGATTCAAAAGAATACATTAAGTACACTCTTGAATCATTAATTACATCTCTGAAAGAAGACTATCTACTAATATACAAGAACCACTACCAAGAACCAGAGGTCTCAGAAGTTGTCAATAACCAAGATGGGATGACGGATAATCCAACCAAAGAAAGAAGGCCAAATCCATGTCTTTTAGAAAAAAAAACCATGGTAACCATATTTCATACCTTAAATCTCAATAACATACAGATTTTATCTTTTCCCCAAAAGATCTAGGACTTCTATACTTGAATGGCGACGAAAAATCTGGTTGAAAGAAAGAAATATATAATACTCTCAGTGTTCACATACATATTTTCTGGAATACTCAGAGACTATTGGAACCCTCTTAGGATTTCCAATAAGAACTCTTATCTAACGTCCCAAGACTTTTCCTTCAACATCAAGATCCAACATGAGGCTTTCTGTAGAGACGCAGGCGAGAGAAAAGAAAATCTCCAGTGATAGCTCTTTGAGATGAAGTGCATTACATTTGATAGAAATAGTATCGATATCCACTTCCACAAGATGGAGAAGATACACTTGCAGCTGGGTAGAGATCCCAACCTAAAGCTGGCCTTGGTATCATCATTGCCAAAGATGATAGCAGGCCACACAATGATAATTATGGAGAAGAAGTTCAAATCCATAACTGTCCCACAGATAGGCTATATCTAGTAGGCCATTTTGTAAGCTCTGGACAACATATGCACAAAGAGAGCAGTAATGAAACCCATCATCCAAAGTAAACTAGCCTTTGATCGAGTTTGCAATGATGATGACCTTGTCACCAAGTCCATATGCTTATGCCCGCACCACAAGATGAGATCAAATAGGCAACTTTTATTCAGAAGGTTCAAAATGCCAAGGGATCCAGAAGATAGAAGCAGGGAAACATAACAAACCAAGTATTTTAAATGAAGGAGCCCAACAAATTAAAAGAAAAAAATGATAGCTGCTTCATCTGCAGAAATCCTTGTCACTATGCAAGAAACTATCCTTAATCCAAGAAGCTGAAGGACTCCATCCACCTCTTTGAAGAAATAGCTGATCATGCAGGAATCTATCTCAACAAAGAGGATGAACTTGAATCGGTCTTTTCGCTGGAAGAAGAAATGATGGAGGACACCCTCTTCTCTATAGATTTATATAAAATGTTAGGAGATATCTACATCAAAGATCACTACCTGATATCCAGTATCGAAGAAGATAACTATAAACCAGCTAGTAAGATTCTCATGTTCAACAAAGCAGGAATTCTATCTTTGACCCATCCATTCTGTGAGAGAGAAAAACCATCTATGAGATTTAAGTGTTTAGGAAGTATGTCATATCCATCCAGAAGCTATTTGGAGTGCACCCAAAATATCCTTTCTGCCATGTATTATAGCAATAAACAATTACTTCTCGTAAGAACTTGCGTTGCTATTCTGGTATCTGTGCCACCAGCACTATATTATCATGGATCTTAAGTAAGATGCCTTTAGTTATTTTGATCAAATCCATCCTACACTATAGAGATTCGTGTTGTGGTTCAAGCTATGACAATAAAAAATTTGATGCTCCAAAGATTTCTATGACACTATGGTATTCATGTTATATCATTTTGTAGGAATCACAGGCCATGCCATATAAGCTCAGCTGCAAATTTCACTCTTTTAGAAATTTCTTGAGTTTATACTCTCCTTGGAAAATGAATAATATAAAGTAGAACACTTTATTTTCCATCAGAACAAAGGCATTCTAAAAGAAATCTGGCCAAAAGATTGGGGAATATGGAACTACATTGACATCATCACCACAGGAATGAGGTTTGATAAGTTGTAAAAGAACATAATCCACCTTATTAAATTATGAGAGATAAAGTCACTAATGCAATCAAAATAATACAAATTAAAATGCCCCCATAATAGTGCGAAGATTCATCATCTAGGAAAAGGACTTAATTCACTAGATCGATAAAAAGAAACTTGGAAGACCAAGAACACCTCAGGCAGAAGCATGACATTAATTGGTGGACGGAGGAAGGATACGTAAGCTCATTGCCGGTACCATCCAACACTGCCTAAAAGATGATATCAGATGCCATGTTCAAGAAAGTTACCCTCTCTAGTGGGTTACCCTTTCTAGTGGGTTTTCCTCTCCAGTGGGTTACCCTCACCTCTAAGAAAACCCTGTTAGATGGGTTACTCTCACTAGTGGGTTACCCTTTTTAGTAGGTTACCCTAATCTCAACGGAAACATTCCTCAGTGGCTTACCATTTTAAATGGGTTTGTCCTAAAGCTACTGGCATAACTACTTTGTCGACAAAAAAATTAGTCACCTGCTTACAAGCTAGTGATGCACCGGCTTGTAAGCTACTGACTCACCTGCTTGCATATGCTATCACATGCCAACAACATTAGTGTGTTTTGTTCTTTTTTGGCCCATCACATTTCAGTATGGCCCCGTGTTAATAAATATAAAGTTTATCTAGTAATAATAGATAAAGTTTATCTCAGTAGTTTGCATACATATATGTTGATTGCAACTTTACTTTCTCTTAGATGTTAGTGTTTGATCCATCCTTAGTTCTCATATTCTGATTGACACTGCCAAAGTCCTATACATATTTGAGTCATAGTATTTCCATTATTAGAATCCGTTTTTTCCATCTATCATATTCTTAGTCTTGTACATAATTGAGTCATAGTTAGTTTTCATAGATATTAGAACAAATATTTGTGATATTTTGTCCTCAAATTTTTGGCATGAGGTATAGAGTCTTATTGTCCACAAAAATAGAAAAAGAATTTATATTTTTTTGAGTCTTT
Source organism: Capsicum chinense (assembly GCA_026120095.1). Taxonomy (NCBI): domain Eukaryota; kingdom Viridiplantae; phylum Streptophyta; class Magnoliopsida; order Solanales; family Solanaceae; genus Capsicum; species Capsicum chinense. Next base: position 184,331,940 of record JAPEIP010000013.1, read on the forward strand.
TCCATAGAGACTTAGAACAAATACATTGAATCCCTATATTCCAAAAGATACAAAAATATGTCTTTCCCTTATAATTCATCAGCTTCGTCTACTTTGTTTGATTGGTACCTATTTTTTCATAAGTTAGCGATGTTTTTAACCACTAATAGAACTTGTTATGTAAAGATAACTATCTCTATGGAGTAAAGATGTTGTAGCCTGAACAAGATATATCCTCCACATATATACCTCTACCTAACCCTTAATCTACCTTTTCCAGAAAAAAACATGTAATACATGGATATCGATTGATTCTTTAAATTAGAATAGGCCAAAAGGAGTTAAGCAATACGTCATTGCGACAACCCAAGACCAGCATATGGTTATGGCTACAAAAGACCATTTTATCACTCTGTAGATGCCAAGAATTATTCCACAAGAGTGGAGACACCTTGGTTATACCTATATCTATTTTGGTTCCATTCGTGTTGCATTGACGTATCATGAGAGAAAAGGCCAGCAAAAAAAGGCATGTTTTTCTCTCCTTGATATGAGATTCCACAAATACCAATATGTGAATTTGGGTACTCTACATGTTATCCTGGAAGTTGGGACAATTGTTGTTACTATGTTCAAACTTTTATTGTGTCCCCCTCTAATCCAAGCAGTACTAAAAATTAAAGTTCAAATCCTAAAAAAGAATAAAGAAACCTTATCTATTCCAGGTGATCAAACCTCCTTTTCCTTATTCATATATACCACCTAAAGAACCACCCTTGGTGTACAAATCTTAAGGAAAGAGTTTAGGGAAGAATTGGTCAAGGTCATTCCTGATTCATGGGTCAATTGTTACAAGAAGCTGAGATTTTATTTTCAATATTTCTGAACTTTTTTTCCCATAGCAAAAGTGATATTTCACAAAAAATCTTTGCCAATCAACATGTTATCCCCAATGATTCATAGCTGAGGGAGAAAAGCCTATAACCATCATATATCTTACAACTACTTGAAAGGTCCATGAAATATAAATATTGGGTTCAGTAATTTAATCACAAGGGATGCATCATACACTAGGTGAAATGTCCTTTCATGGAACATTGCCCATGAGTTAGCAAATGTAGCTATGCAGATTGTGACATGGGTAGGACAGCTAGCGATGATGATAAATATTGGTATTAGGGTCATACCAAACTTATAGTGGTACTACAAGAAATGAGAGAAGCTATCAATTCTATAACATACCTACTAGAAACCTCAATACTATCATTCATCGGCCAGCAAAGAAGCGGAATGACATCACTCAAAGAAAAATTACCCAATTGAGATACAACACCACAAATCCAAAAATATCCCAGCATATGCAGTACTTCCCACATCACCATAAACGGCACACTAAACCTTTTCCACTTCCCTATCAAGCTCATCTACCTTTGAGCTACTCAATTTTACCTAGGAAGATGAGCAGAGGTCTAAAAAATCCAGGTTTTCATAGAAAATAAAAGGAGCCATGGTAGAATGCCAACAAGACAAAGGCACTAAAGGACAAGTCAAATGAATGAAGGCCCTACATTATGATAATATCATGAACCCGATTCCTATCGCTCTACCATATGATAATATCTTTTCTAAGTTGGATGCTTTAGTCCCAGTGTGTGGCCTACAAATAAAAGATAAAGTACCACTAGATGAGGACTAGGATTCAATCAAGCATGGTCTTATTAAAGGTGACCACACCTGTCCAGGAATCTTCTAGATGGATGATCCTTCTATACTAGAACAAGCCATCTCAGAGTTTGATAAAGCAAAAACAAGAAATCATACCCTCAGCCATTCCATGATGACCTAGTTGAGAAATATCCTAATTCTCCTGCTACCCTTGATGATGTTGACCCAGAGGGAGAAGAAGGGAAATGATATTATCAGTCAGGTGATCAGGCAAACATTATGATTTCAAACTATGTCACGTTCCTATGCTTCTTATAGAGGCTGAAGAAACCACTGGCGCGATTACCACCAATCATGTTGATCCAGATTAAAAGACATACAGCTCTCTGTATCTCTCAAAATGTCAAGCAAAACATAAGAGATATATATATTACAAACAATTCAGAAAGAAGAAACTGCGCGATATAGAATTGATAATTAGAAAAATCATTGGAAAGAAACATCTAGGCAAACATAAGTGCTTTATCTGCCATGACAAAGGGCACTTTGAAAAAGCATGTCCTATGTCTAGAAAGGAAAAGAGGAAGGCTCAATCCTCATAAGAAATGATGGATAATGCTAAGTTCCCAATCAAAGATGAAGTTATTCTCTCTAATCTAGATAGAATTCCTAAATCTATTTGAAAAACAAAAATAAGAATTCCTAAAGTAAGTAAGTCTAGCATGAATACTGAACATCTTAAGCTCACAAAGAAGGAGTGTGTGGAACTTTTTGATTTTGTGCTTATTGAGCGATCAGGTTCCCAGTAAGCTTATGAAGCATTCTATGTCAATAAGCACACTGAACAAAAAAAATGAAAACTACATCTAGTCATAAATTACCAACCCCTATGCCATTTCTTTCTATATGATAAATTCCCTATTCTAAATAAGATGACTTTGTTCTCATACAAGCAAATGCTACCTACTTTTTGAAATTCGACCTTCAATTTTGATTTTGGCAGTTAGGCATACACCAAGAAGATAGAGCCAAAGTGGTCTTCTACATACTTGGTCACCACTAATAGTATAAAGTTATGCTATTTGGGCTAAAACTTGTCCCTTCACTCTTCCAAAAAACCATGATTAAGATATTCCAACCCATCCTTTAGATATCATTGGTCTACATCGATGATATAATGTTCTTTAGTAACACTTTATAAGAAAACCTTAGCCTCCTCTGTCAATTCCATGGCCTGATAAAGATATATATAGTTATGCTCTCAGCAAAGAAGATGAACCTCATACGAGATAAAATTTTCTTTCTAGGAATGCACATTACCAATGGATCATAAACTCTAGGACCACACATATGCAAAGATTACTTATGTTATACTAACTTTTCAGTTAAGTAGCTTCAACAATTTCATGGTGTGATTAAATATGTTAGACACTCCATTCCTAATGGCTCCACATATATCTCCTCGATGATGAAGATACTAATAAAAAAGACTCCAAACTAGGGATAAGGGCAGGATGATGCGGTCCAGAAAATCAAAGAAATATCCAGCAATTTAAAGACACTCTATATACCATCAGACGGATATATGATATTGCACACTAATGCTAGTAATGACTATTGGACTGTGGTTATCCTAGAAACAAAAGATGGTCAGTGAAAAGTATATGGACATGCAAGTGGAAAGTTCAAAGAAGCAGAATAAAACTATCATTCCACCTTCAAAAAAATTATTGATTTGATGAATGGAATCAAGAAGCTTAACTTCTTCCTCATTCATACTGAATTTTATTGTGAAATGGATATATGGGCTTTTCCATCCAGCAAAATCCAATGATCATCCCAAATCCATAGATTCTTCGTTGGTAACAATAGTTTTTCCCTAGAAATTTTTAGTAAAGAACATCAGGGGGATGGAGATCATCTTGGCAGATATCCTATCAAGGATAGATAAATTCTTTTCCAAACACTATCTGATAAAACAAAAGAAAGAGACAACACTTGCTATTAGACTCTTGTGACCACTTATCAAGCATAGTGTACTAATGGATGGGACAAGGATATCCAAGATCATTTTCATCCCATCCAACACCATTACCTAGAACATGAAGTTAGATAACATGGACAAGAAAATTTACCCTCTCCAGTCGGTTACCATTTCTATCAAGTTACCCTCTCCAGATTGTTACCCTTTCCAGTAAGTTACCCCTCTCTCTAATTAAATCCTATCAGATGGGTTACCCTCACTATTAGTTTACCCTTTTCAGTGGGTTACCCTAATCGCCAAGGAAACCCTCTTCAGTGGGTTACATTTCAGATCGATTTTTCCATAAGCTACTGACTAAGCTATACTGAAGATGAGGAACTTATCCACCTACTTGCAAGATGCCTACAACCTATTGATGCACCTTCTTGTAAGGGGCTGACTCACCTAATTAAATATTCTATAATATTCCAATAACATTAGTGTGTTTTGTTTTTATTTTGCCCATCACATATTCGTAGGGCTTGGTGTGTATTAAGAAAAGGCTCATCTAGTCATAACAGATAAAGCTTATCTGTTACTAAATGATAAAACGTATCTAGACATAATAGAAAATGCCTACACCTTAGAAGATAGGATTGGATTGTAATATTTTATTTTATCTTTATCCGTAGAGTTTCCTTCTCCTATAAAAGAAAGAACATACCTTTATATTAGAGGCATAAATTTTTCCACTTAGAGATTCACACTCTACTTGGATGAAATCGTCCTCTCTTGTAATCTTTCCAGATTATGAATAAAGATCTTTGTTGGCTAAACTTTTTTGCTCTTGTTTTCTCTCTTCAAGAGGGTTAGGTGCTATAGTTCTTTAGATCAAAGCAGTAGGGTAAAGGAATACTTCAGCGAGGTTCTTGTTGTGATTGCAACTTGGAACATTGAAGGTACTTTCTATTGATATGAAACAAAGCAGACTACATCCACGCGATGTAGACGTCTAAGTCCTTTCCAAAATTTATTTCTATTGATATGAAACAACAATTTTTTTTTATAGTTGCTTCATATATTGATATCCTGGTAACTTTGTAAGAAAATGTCCTTGAGATAAAAAGCTGAAGGATTTATCCACCTCCTTGAAAAAGTTTCTAGTTGAAAAAGCATCTATCTTATCAAATAAGACAACCTTGAATCGGTCTTCTCACTGCAAAAAGAGCCAATGGAGGACACCCTCTTCTCTATAGATGTTTATGAAGAATTAGGAGATATCTAAGCAGATGATCTCTCTATGATATCCACTATCGGAGAAGATAAATAGAAATTGGCCAGTTATATTATCATGTTTAACATATTGGAAATATTATCTATCGGAATAGCAAATTTCCCTCTAGATATGTTTAATAATTTATATGGATCCATCTGATCCATCTATTCTCTACGAAAGATAGATTTACTCTAGCTTTAAGTATTCAAAAGCTATAGCAAATCAATTTTATAGTCGTTCAGAGAACAATCAAAATATATTTTTTCTTATATGTTCATATTAGTAGCTAATGACTTCAAAAAAGAACTATTATAGTTGTTTTGGTACTTGCACCACTAGTATTGTATCCTTATGGAGTTCAAGTGTTATGCCTTTCGGAATTATTATCAAATCCAACCAGATCCAAAGATATTAATACTATGGTTCAATCCACAACAATACTGGATTTGGTACTCTAAGGATTCCTAGGATACAATGTCCTCATAGGTATTATTAGGTAGGAATTATAGGCCATGAAGTACAAGCTCAATCAGAAATTTAACCTTTTTGGAAATTTCCTGATTTAATACTCTCTCTTGAAGATGAATATTATAAAGCATGGTGCTTTATTTTCTAGTGAAAGAAATTCATTCCAAAGGAACGGGGGAATATAGAACAGCAATAACAATTATCTCCACTGGGATAAGTCGATGAGTGGCAAAAGAATATCAACCACCATTTAAGATACCAAGAGACGAAGCCACAGATTTCATCAAAAGCATACAAGTGAATGTTCCCCTATAGGAATGTGAGGTTTTATACAATAGAAAGAGTTTAATACCCCGTACCTTTTCCTAGCTTGAAAATGTCTAAAAAATGATAGAAGCATTATTAGGAAGATGAATCCACTTTTGTACACGTATTTTTAAGATTTTCATATTTTTTCATCTGGGAAAACTTAATAACCTTTCCATCGATATAAAATTCACCCAAATTCGATAAGCGGATAAGAAGTTATGACTATTTCAAGTTCCCATCGTAAAGCAGCGCCATATTGGTCAGTGGCGCGCCGCGCCATAAGCTAAAATGGCAATTATCCTTTTCCATTGGCTCAGCGCAATTTGCTCCATGTCGCGCCAAACTTCCAGGTCACAAAAGAAGGGACAATGCAGTGGCTCCATGTCGCGTTATCCCTTACTTTCCCAATAGTTGAATTCTAGAGACATGGCGCGATAGCGTAGCATCGCGCCTGGTGTCCAATTGAAGAATTTTTATTGAAATTACAAGATGCATCCAGGGTTAAAAAGGTTAATTTTCCACCCCTATTTAATCCCTTTAATATGTGATTCAGTCACTTTTCACCCAAAATACACCCTCTTCTCTCAAAAACCACTCAAGAACAGCCTAGGGCATTTTATAGAAGATTCAGAATCAAGAATTTCCTCCGTCAATCTTCGTGTATTTATGAACCAAGGTATGCATAGTGTTCATTCAAGGACTCCTTTCATCCATGAAGCTGAAGAATCCCTTTTCTAAATTAAAGTTTATGGATTTTCTTATGAATCTCATGATTGGGCTACTCTTGTTCATGTGGATAGTGACAAATTAAATTCTACTCCATGTTGGGTGATAAAATCTATGTGGGTTAAATTATTAAAAATATATATTTATGCAAACCTGTTACTAAACCCTTGAATAATGAAATTAAAATTGAACCATGTAGTTTAATTATCGTACAATGACGTTTACATGTACCATGCCTACAATATAGTTGATTAAATGCCTAGATGAAGGAAAAGTGCCTAACTAGTATGATACCATGAAATCCCCATGTATATACAAGTTATGCCTATCACATCTTTTGATGAAATGCTTCTATAAATGTATTATGATTATGATGTTAGTTATATTTTCAAGTAAGTTATGCTTGGTTAGTTTCGTTCCATTGAGTCCTAGGGTACTCGTACCTAAAACATTAGTTGTGTGCCTAGAGCCATGTCATATTTTCATGATACTCTCAGTCAAGCTATGAATCCTTAGAGTTCAGACAGTCTTATGACTAAGGAAATATCCATGATCTCATAAACTTTGTTCGTTGTTCGATATCACTAGTATTCTGTCAGTCAACGAAATTCAGTAACTCAACCCATGTTCAGTTCAATAAATCATGTTTAGAGTCTATCAAATGAGAGTAGGAATTAGCATCGAGTGAACCCAAAGATGGGAACACACACTATCAGATTAAGGTGTGATTCTTAAAGTCATCATTGTGTTCTAGAACTATATAGCAAGCATAAGTTGAGACATCAACACTGTCCGATGAGTTATGATAAGGTGGATAAGCACTATCAAATAAGGACCCTACCATTCTCTTTTGGGGACACTAAGTCAGATGAGGGTCACCCACAGCTTGTCCTTAACTGTGGCGTGGTATTGACACCCTTCTAATTGGGGTTACAAATTGGACGCAAACTGAGCTATAATGGCATATTAGGGTCATATCAGTTAGATAACTATTTCCCACTATTTCATGTTACAAAATTAGGACTGTCAGACACAGTCAATTAGTCTCTGTAATAAAAGTTAGATAGTTCTTCAAATTTTAGGACTGTTAGATATAGTCACCCATGTAATAAGGTATATCAGTTATCAGTATGTCATGTTATCAGTATTCAGATTCTGTAATCATGTTTTCACGGTATCAGTATCATTTATTATGGCTCAACGATGTATTCTCATTCTTATGATAGTTAGTCTGCTTTTATTATTGTTCATGCATATGAACCCCATGCATTCAGCCTACCTCATGTGCATACCAGTACTTTTATAGTACTGGCGCATTTGCATTATGGTGTCTTATACTATAAATTTTGAGACACGAGCTCCAGAGCATTAGTAGATTCCAGTTTCAACTATCAGACTTAGCAGTGAGTCCTTTTATTTTAAGGATATGATCATCATTTTATTATCTCAGTAATTAGTTTATTAGTTGGAGTTAGTTGGGGACATATTCCATCAACTCTTTTTTCTTATAGTCACATTTTGGAGGCTTTCCCGACTACAGTATGTTCAAAAAATCTATTTCAGTTTTGTTTTAGGTATGTCAAACCCCTCCCTAATGTTACATTTTTACCAGATAGTATGTCTCAGTGTTAAAGCTTATTGCCTTTTAGTTCATGGTTCCACATTATAAAGTATTTTATGTAGTATACACCTACATATGTCATTAATGTGTTAGCTTATAGTCCTTCACTGTCATGATCACTATGTATTATTTTTGGTATCATATTTGTAGCGTTACAAACTTGGTATCAAAGCCTAGAGTTCAATAGAGTCCTAGGAAGTCAAAAAGCCACATGTAGTAGTTTTTTGTACATGAGTATATTGCGCACCACATTTATGTACAGGAGACTATAAGATGTTTTAAGAGCAGTTTCTCCTCTTTTAGTATTCATGTTATGCCAGTGAGCATAATCTCAAGTCAATCTCTCAGTCTAATCCATTTCTACTTTCTTCTACAGAATATGCCTCCTAAAAGAAGAAACGTGAATCAGCTAACCCCTCAGCCTGAAGAACCTTTGGGCAAACATGTTTTTTATGTAAAGTGCTGAGCTACAATCACTACTCTTGCTAACTTAGTTGCTGCTCAAAATAAATGACCAGCTGTTGTTCCAACAAATCCAGTGGCCAATGTAGCTGTAGCCAGGATTTGGGATTTCACCAAAAGGAATCCTCCATTCTTTCTTGGGTCTAAGTCAGATGAGAACCCTCAGGAATTCCTAGATCAGGTGTAGAAGGTTACAATCATAGTAGGGGTTACTTATAGAGATATTGTTGAGCTAGATGCATATCAGTTACAGGATGTTGCTCACACTTTGTTTGAATAGTCGAAGTTAGAAAGGCTAGATGATGTAGGGCCTATTAAGTAGGATGAGTTTGCTTCTGCTTACCTTGATAGATTCTTTCCCCTAGAGCTTAGATAAGCTAAGGTGTTAGAATTTATCAACCTCAAGCACAGAAATATGATGGTGAAAGAGTATTCTCTTAAGTTTACTCAATTAGCCAGATATCCCCTCATGTGGTTGTAGATAGTAGGGCCAAGATAAGTAAGTTCATTTCTTGGGTGAATGATAGTGTGGTTAATGAGTATGGATCTGCTATGTTTAATAGTGACATGACTTTAGCTAGGTTCATGACTAATGCTCAGCAGATAGAGGAGCAGAATATTAAGCAGAGGGAGAAGAAAAAGAAGAGAGCTAGGATAGGTATCTTTAATTTTAGTCAGCCTAAGTCAGAGGAAGGCAATCTCTCTCTATTTTATCCAAAGTAAACAGTTCCATCTTCTTTTTCTACCAGTGCTCTAGTTTCTAATTTCAATAAGGGTAACAAAGATAGAGTGCTAGGCTCTAAGTCTCAGGGAAGTGTTAGTAGTGCTCGAACTAATCACTTTTTTAGACTTATGGTAAGAACTACAAGGGTATGTGCAGAGCTGGTAGCGATGTCTATTTTAGTTGTGGCAAGCCAGGTCATATAGTTTGAGACTGGCCTCAGTCAGGTTATAAAATTCCTATCTGCTCCTCAGCTCAGTCCGGTCGCCCGAATAAGCAGGGTGCTACCTCCAGTGCTACTAGTTAGCAATGACCAAACTAACTCTATTCTCTCCAGTCCTACCAAGATCAGGAAAATTCTCTTAATGTGGTTACTGGTATGTTGCAGATCTTTCATATGAATGTTTACGCTTTACTAGATCCAGGTGCTTAATTATCTTTTTTTACTTCCTATATAGCAGTTGATTTTAGAGTCAATCCTAAAATTTTAGCAGAGCCCTTTTCAATCTTAACCCCAGTGGGTAGAACCATCATAGTCCGACAAGTATATAGGAACTGCCCGACTATGATATTTTATAAAATCACTTCAGCAGACTTAGTCGAATTAGAGATGACTAATTTTGATGTCTTTCTTGACATGGATTGGCTTCACTCCTGCTATACCACAATCGACTTTAGAAATAGGATAGCCCAGTTTCAGTTGCTAAATGAACCCATCCTTGAGTGAGAGGGTAGTGTATCCACTTTCAGGGGTCAGCTTGTTTCCTACCTTCGGGCAAGGAAAATAATATCTAAGGGACGTTTCTATCATTTTATTCATGTTAAGGATTCTAGTTCCAAAACATCCAGTTGTGAATCCATTCTAGTTGTGAATGAATATTCAGCTATATTTCCCGAAGATCTTCCAGGAATCGCTCCCGAAAGGGAAATAGACTTCGGCATTGATCTTCTTTCAGATACTCAGCCTATCTTTATTTTGCCATACAGAATGGCACCAGAAGAACTCAGAGAATTGAAAGAATTTTTGAAGGATATCTTAGATAAGGGATTCATCAGGCCCAACATTTCCCCGTGGTGTGCACCAGTCTTATTTGTGCACAAGAAAGACAGTTCTTTCAGAATGTGCATAGACTACCATCAACTTTATAAGGTCACGATCAAGAACAAGTATCCTCTTTATAGAATTGATGAGTTGTTTGACCATCTCTAGGGTGCCATTTATTTCTCTAAGATAGATATGAGATCTGGCTCTCCTCGGCTAAGAGTCAGAGAATGTGACATTCTGAAAACAGCTTTCCATACCCGATATGGTCACTTCAAATTCCTAGTCATGTCATTTCGTCTTACTAATGCCCTAGTAGCTTTCATGAACTTGATGAACCGCATGTTCAAATGGTACTTGGGCATATTCATCATAGTCTTCATAGATGATATTCTTGTGTATTCCCGCAGTGCGTCAGATGATGCAGACCATCTCAGAACAGTCCTTCAGACTCTTAATAATCAACAGTTTTTTTCCAAATTTAGTAAGTGCAAATTTTGGATAAGGTTAGTAGAATTCCTTGTTCATATCATTTTGGGTGATGGCATTAGAGTAGATCCTCAAAAGACTGAAGTAGTAACAAACTGGCCTAGACCTATCTCTCCATCAGATATCAGGAGTTTCTTGGGTATGGATGTCTTTTACAAATGGTTTATTGAGTGATTTTCTTCTATTGCATCCCTTATTTTCAAATTGACTCAAAATAAAATCAAGTTTCAGTGGTCAGATCCTTACAAGAAGAGTTTTTAGGAGTTGAAGACTATACTCACCTCAGCTCCAGTTTTAGCTCTTCCAAATAGTCTAGATGGGTTCGTAGAGTATTGCGATACATCAATAATGGGTTTAGGTTTTGTTCTCATACAGCATGGTAAGGCCATAGCCTATGCCTCCAGACAACTGAAACCCCATGAGAAGAATTATCCCACTCATGATCTTGAGTTAGAAGTCGTAGTCTTTGCCTTGAATATTTGGAGGCATTATCTATATAGAGTTAATATAGATGTCTTCACAGATCATAAGAGTCTTTAGTATGTTTTTTCTCAGAAAGATCTCCATCTTCATCAGAGAAGGTATTTAGAGCTCTTGAAAAATTATGACATGAGTGTTCTCTATCATCTAGGCAAGGCCAATATAGTGGATGACATTCTCAGTAGATTGTGTATGGGTAGTGTTGCTCATATGGATGATAGTAAGAAAATGTTAGCTCAGGAAGTACCTCACCTTGCCAGACTAGGTGTTCGCTTAGTTGATATAGATGAGGGTGATATATGGGTTCAGAGTATTTCAGAATCACCTCTAGTTTTAAAGGTAAAAGAAAAGCAAGATAGATATCCCAACCTTGTCAAGTTGAAAGAGTCAATTTAGGATTAGAAAGTAGAGGTTTTCTCTGAAGGAGGAGATGGTGTTTTGGGTTGTCAGGGTCGTATTTGTGTTCCAGGTGTAGATGACTTAAGGCATCAGGTTCTTGCAGAAGCACATGGTGCACACTACTCTATTCATCCAGGGTCCATAAAGATGTACCGCAACTTGCGGGAAGTCTATTGGTGGAGGGGGATGAAAAAAGATATTGTAAAGTTTGTGGCTAAGTTCTCGACATATTAGCAGGTTAAGATAGAGCATCAGAAGCCTAGTGGTCCTATGAAGGAGTTCATTATTCCTACTTGGAAGTGGGAAGAAGTGGACATGGACTTCGTGATGGGTTTGCCTCAAACTCGTCATCAACATTATTCAATTTGGGTCATTATAGAAAGGATGACCAAATCAATCCATTTCCTTCCTGTTCATACCTCTAATTCATCATAGGATTATGCTAGACTCTACATTAGGGTGTTGGTTATATTACACGGCATTCTATTATCTACTATATCAGAAAAAGGTGCCCAGTTTACCTCTAACTTCTGGAAAGCATTCTAAAAGGGTCTTGGTAACAAAGTTCATCTTAGTACAACCTTTCCTCCTCAGACAGATGGTCAAGTAGAAAGGACCATTCAGAAATTAGAATATATGCTACAGACGTGTGCAATTGATTTCAAGGGTAGTTGGGACGACTACTTGCCTTTGATTGAGTTTTCATATAACAACAACTATCATTCCCATATTCGGATTGCTCCATTTGAAGCTCTGTATGGTAGGAGATGTAGATCTCCAATCAGTTTGTTCGAATTTAGTGAGGCCTCAATCACATGGCTTGACATAGTATTCGATACCTTAGAAAAAGTCTAGTTGATTAGAGAAAGACTCTGAGATGCTTAGAGCCAATAGAAGTCTTATGAAGATGTTTACAGAAAAGATCTCGAGTTCAAGAATGGTGACTATTTCTATCTAAAGATTTCTCCCATGAAGGGAGTGAAGCATTTTGGCAAGAAAGGAAAACTTAGTCCCCGATATGTCGGTCCCTTCAAGAATATCAGTTGATTCGGCAAGATAGCCTATGAGCTTGAATTGCCTTTAGATCTATTCTCAGTTTATCCAGTCTTCCATGTTTCTTTGCTCAAGAAGTCCATAGGTGACCCAGCAGTTCTAGTCCCTATTCAGAGCATTAAAGTTCAGAACAGTCTCTCTTATAAGGAGATTCCAGTCGACATCCTAGACTATTAGACCAGTAGACTAAGGAACAAAGAAGTCCCTCAAGTTAAAGTTCTTTGGAAAAAATAGTCTGTCGAGGGAACTACTTAGGAAGAAGAAGCAGACATACATACCAAGTGTCCTCACCGCTTCTCTGCCAACTCAAATCAAGCTCAAGGTAGCAGTCCTCCTTAAGCTTACTCAGTTTCATGTTCAATGTTCATTAAAAACTTGGTATCAAGTACCATTGCATATTTAGTCATGCATTCATATATCAGTTCAGTTATAAAATTATGCATCAGACGCATTCTCATTGTGAGAAACTTAGTTCCTCAGAACACTCAATCATAAATTCATGAATCAATTACGCATGCATCAGGTATGTATGTCTAGTATGATATATTCAATTATCAATCATGTCAGTCATGAGATCATATTTCACTTATTCATATTTAGTATGTATGTCAGTTTATATTCTTCCCCTCACTCTCAGTTTCATTCATGGATGAATGTTCTCAAGAGGGAGATATTGTAAAACTCCATACTTTTCCTAGCTTGAAATCATCTAAAAAAATTTTAGGATCTTTTTTTGAAATATAAATCCACTTTTTTACGTGTGGAATTCATCTGGGAAATTCAATAAGCTTTCCATTGATATAAAATTTTCCTAAATCCGTTGACTGGCTAAGAAGTTATGACTATTTCAAGTTTCCATCATAAAACAGCGCCATATTGTTCTGTGGCACGCCGCGCCACAAGCTAAAATGTCAATTGTCCTTTTTCCAGTGTCTCAGTATGATTTCCTCCGCGTTGTGCCAAAGTTCCATGTTGCAAAAATAAGGGGCAACAGGATGGCTCCGCATTGCGCCATCCCTCAGTTTCCCAATAGTCAAATTCCAGTGACACGGCGCCATAGCACTGGGTCGCGCCAAGGGTCCAATTCAAGAAATTTTTATTAAAATTATAAAACATGTCCGGGATTAAAAGGGTCAATTTTCCACCCCTATTTAACCCTTTAACACATGATTCAGGCATTTTTCACTAAAAATACACTCTCTTCTCTCTAAAACCTCATAAGAACAACCTAGGTCTTTTCATAGAAGATTTTGAATCAAGAATTTCCTCCATCAATCTTCGTCTACTTCCAAACCAAGGTATGCATAGTGCTCATTCATGGACTCCTTTCATCTATTAAGCCCAAGAATCCCTTTTCTAACTTAAAGTTTGTGGATTTTCTTATGAATTTCATGATTGGGCTCCTCTTGATCATCTGGATAAGGAGAAATTGAATTCTACTACATGTTGGGTGATAAATTCTATGTGGTTTAAATTATTAAAGATATAGATTCATGCAAACCTATAACTATCTCTTTGAATGATGAAATTTGAATTGAACCATGATGTTTAATTATTGTACAATGATGTTTACATGTACCATGCCTACAATACGTTTGATTAAATTCCTAGATGAAGGAAAAGTTCCTAACTAGCATGATACCATGAAATGCCCACGTATGTACAAATTATACCTATAACATGTTTTGATTAAATGCTTCTATAAATGTATTATTGATTATAATGTTAGTTATATGTTCAAGTAAGTTATGCTTGGTTAGTTCTCTTCCATCGAGTCCTGGGGGTACTCATACCAGAAATATTAGTTGTGTGCCTAGAGCCATGTCATGTTTTTACGATACTCTCAGTCAAGCTACGAATCCTTAGTCTTCAGATAGTCTTATGAATTAAAAAATCTCCATGATCTCATGAACTCAGTAAGTTTTTAGATATCTTTAGTATTACGTCAGTCAACGAAATTCAGTAACTCATCCCATGTTCAGTTCAGTAAATCATATTTAGAGTCTATTCAGGCAACAATCATAATTAGTACCGAGTGAACCCAAGGATAGGAACACATACTATCAGATGAAGGTGTGATTCTTTGAAGTCATCCTTCTATTCCAGAACTATGTAGCCAGCATAGGTTGAGATATCAACACTATCCGATGAGGGTTGATGATGTGTATAAGCACTGTAAGATAAGGGCCCACTATTTTCTTTTGGGGACACTAAGTTAGATAAGGGTCACCCACAACTTGTCCTTACCAGTGGTGTGGTATTGACATATTTCTAATCAAGGTTACAAATTGGACCCCAATTCAGCCATAACGGCATATTAGAGGCATATTAGTTAGATAACTATTTCCCACAGTTTTATGTTACAGAATCAGGACTGTCAATCACAATCAATCAATCTCAGTAACAGAACTCAGATACTTCTTCTGATTTTAGGACTTTTAGATATAGTACAAGACTCATCTAGTTCTATTAGATTCAGGACTGTCAGATACAGTCACTCATGTTATCATTCATATCAGTTATCAGTATGTTATGTTATCATAATTCAGATTCAATAATCATGTTATCATGGTATTAGTGTCAGTTATTATGTCTCATGCATGTATTCTCATGCTCATGATAGTCTGTCTGCTCTTTTAACTGTTCATGTATATGAACCCCACACATTTAGCCTACTTCACATGTATACCAGTACATTCAAAGTATCGACGCATTTGCGCTATGGAGTCTTATACCATAGGTTTAGTGACACAATCTCCAGAGCATCAGTAGATTCCAATCGCAGCTGTCAGAGTTAGCAGTGAGTCCTCATCATTCAAGGACATAATCATTATTTTATTATCTCAGTAATTAGTTTATTAGTTGGAGTTAGTTGGGGACATATCCCATCAACTCCTTATTTAGGCAGTCATATTTTACATACTTTTGGACTATTGTATGTTCAGATAATCTATTTCAGTTTTGTTTTGGGTATTCATACCCCTTCCTGATGTTATATTTTTATCAGATACTTTGTCTCAGTGTTGAACCGTATGGCCTTTTAGTTCTTGTTTCTACATTATAAAGTATTTTATACAGTATACAGGTATAAATATCAGTCATGGGTTAGGTTGTGGTCCTTTGGGGTCATGAGCATTATGTAGTATTCCAGATATTAGATTTGGGGCGTTACAAAGAGTTACTTCACCAAATCAAGGACGAGAATCTAGGAAGTCTAACAACGTCCCTGTCAAAAGTATGGCATAGATTTGTCGATGGAAGAAGGATACAAAAGTTCATTACCGGCACCATCCAACATTGCTTCCTAAAAGATGATGTTAGATGACAAGTTCATGAAAGTTACCTTCTCTAGTGGTTACCCATTCTAGTGGATTTCCCTTTTCAATGGGTTACCTTTTCTAGTTGGTTACCATTGTCTCCAAGGAAACCCTATTTGACAGGTTAACCTCACCTTTGGGTTACCCCTTCTAATGGGTTACCCTGATCTCAAAGGAGACCCTCTTTAGTAGGATACCCTTTCAAATGGGTATGTCTTGAAGCTGCTGACTCATCTACTTTAGAGACAAGGAGCTTATGCACCTGCTTACAAGAAGCCTACAATCTACTGATCCACCTTCTTGCAAATTTCTAACTCACCTACTTGCACATACTGTCACATGCCAAAAAAATTTGTGTGTTTTTTTATTTGACACATCATATGTTAGTAAGGCCCGATATGAATAAATAAAAGTCTTATTTAGTCATAAAAAAATAAATTTTATCTCTTGCAAAAAGATAAGACTTATCTAGTCATAATTGATAATGCCAATCTATTTGAAGATAGGATAGGATTTTAATTTTTTTGTCATATTTATCCATAGAGATTTTTTTTTCCTATAAAAGGAAGCACATACCTTAGGTTAAAGGCATCAATTTCTCCACTTAGAGCTTTACTCTTAACTTGGATGAAATACTCCTCTCTAGTAATATTTCCATATTATCAATAAAGATGTTTGTTGTATAAACTCTCTTGATCTTAGTTTCTCTCTTCCAAAAATTTGGGCACTTTGGTCCTTTAGGTCGGAGTAGTGGGGTAAGGGAATACTTTGATGAGGTACCTATTGTGATGCAAAAATGAAAGTCCAAAGGTAATTTCCATAGGTATGAAAATAAGTCGGCTTCATCGGTGCGACGTAGAAATGTAGATCTTTTTTATGTATATGAAACAAAATTGGCTTAGTCTGCACTAAAGCTTTTCTATAGAGATTAGTTTTCTTTGAAAGAACACGCAGATCTAAGGTATGCCTTAGTACACCTTTTGTTCTATAGATGGTTGAGAAAAATAGGCTAGAGTGAGCTACTGTTAGACCTGTTTATGTCATATACGGAACAGTCTTGTACTAAGGAGACAAGATTTCCTGTGTTCTAAGACGGGCAAAATTAAGCCATCTCGTTTAGGGTTGTGAAGTATTTGTTACTAAGGCAAAAATTTTGTAACCTAATGTGTAGCTCAGTCATAAAAAAGCAATGATGTGTTGATTAAATCCTATGATTTAGTATGGTGTCTGCATATATGGACGTGAAATGGCCCATCATGTTGGAAAGGTTAAAATCTGTGTCTGTGGTGTCAATAGAAGCATTGATTTCATATAATGTGCCACCTATATGGTCGTGAAACCACCTTTCATATTGAAAATTCTGGAGCTCTATTGCTATTCACCTATTACTGTCATTGGTAGTACTCTCTGCCCTACTTTCTCCACGTATATTTGATATCAGAGTCATCCTCACTCCTAAATGGAGGGAGAAAGCAGGAGTTTGCATACACGTCTTCGAATTAAAAACATGAGTGTCAACTTTGCATTTTTATTTTTAGTTTAGTTTTACTTTTTTATGTTTACATGACTCGCCCTAGGCCCTTTTGAAATAGGCATTTCAAGTTTGTCCAGGATAAAAGACCACCCCCATTACCCAACCCTATCTCTAGCCGCTTGCCTTGAGTTGGCTGAATTCCTAGTATGTAATAAAATAGTGTAACATCTCACACGAAGACTCTGGGATAAGATAACGATCGTGACCGACCCAACCGAGTCCAACCATCCCATACCAATAACCTAACTATTTTTAACCATACCAGTTATAAACCAAATCATAACCAAAGATGTTCCAAGGCATAACATAATTAATTCTAAAATAAAATATGCCGTAACAATGAGAAATTATGTCCGATGATGCCAGCCTCCCAGCTTATTCCAAAGCCAAGGATGACACCTATATTGGTCCTACCCATTCAAATCCATAGCAGTTCCACAAAGCCTCTAATAAAAAAGTTATGAAATTCTGTTGGAACATGCCCCCAATCTTAGCCAAAACCAATTTCCATAGTAAAATCAAAATGTCTATAAATATCCATAACATGAAATAGAACCTTTTGAAAGGATTGAAGCTCGCCACTTCAGTCCAAATGTTGTTCCTAAGTCAATCACTATTTAGTAGGAGTAGAACGATCATTTCCATTATAGCATGGGTATACAGAAGTCAATAGATAGGGTTACCGAGTGACCACTAGCATGATCTTAGAGTAAGGATAAAATAATTACATTTATAAAACCAAGTAAAACCATCCATATGAACACAACTAGACACACAAACATACACACACACACATATATATACTATACATAGATTCTATTTTTTCTATATAAAGGACCTTTATTTGTTAGGGAAGGTTAGAAGAAAATTTTTCATTTTTCTTTATTTCTCTCTCTAAGTAGTTTGCTCTCCCCTCTCTCTTATTGTAAAAAGTCAAGGTTTGAATAAAAGGGCTAATAGCCGCTATTATTTACTATTCTGGCCTTACATCCGGCCATTTTCAAGGTAATTAGTTCTCTTTTCTTTCTAAGGTATTGTAAAAATTTATTACCCTCTCCACCGTGACTATATCTAGCTAAAAATATTTCATATCGATGCTAGAGATCTAACTTCTCTTACATCGTAACTATGAAAGATCCAGACTCTATCATAATAAGAAGGAATTTTTTTATAGTTTCTTGACTTGGTTCTGAAATGGTTGGCACAGTCAAAATTATTACATCTTATGATGTCTTTATCTTAGTAACTACGTCTAGAAAGACATGAATTTTAAGCCCGTTAAATATGGAAAAAAGGCATCACTTTTCTCACGGTTAGAAATGCTAGACACATGACCTCATCATAAGTAAGTATTAATCTTCTGATAGGCCCCTTGATCGAGAGAAAGAATTGATTTCTCCATACAGTCAATAAGCTATTTGAAATTCTCTTATTTTTTTGTTGGTGCCTCAGTTGGTTTTCCGACTAGGCTTCTCGATATTATTTAATTAGGCCACGTGGATTACCGCCCTCCTATCCGATCCTATTAAAATGGTATCAGAGCCTAGGTTATTTCTTAGTAATTAAGTAATAGATCTGTAGTCTTTGGCATAGATATAAACTTTTTCAATATGGATATGGCAGAAGTTAGTACAAAAAGTACTAAACTTGAAGAGGTAGATATACCTCTAAATCTTTATTTATTAAATAAATGGACTATCCCCAAGGTAGATATAAAAACCATTTACGAATATGGTTTCTTTGATAAAATGATATATAAGCAAATTATAAAAACTATTGAGCTATCTATAGCATTAAATATGGATAAGCAGACTATTAAACTGTTAAATAAATGTCATATCGACATATATAAACGCCCTTATAATTTCATGCATATTGGAATGGTTCAGATTGCATTTAGACCATTAACTCATAAAGAGCTACTAGAGACATTTCTAGCTGTACTTCGGGATGCTAGAAATCTAAATTTCAGACAGTCTTATGGGTTAAATTAAATCCACGGTAGTATATGGTCCAGTATATTTTAACACACAGCCAAATTTGCAATTATCTTTGTCTGATGTGAATAGTCTTGATGCTTTGACATTGAATATAAAAGCTCATGGTTATAATTATGCCCCTGGTTCTGAGCTAATTGTCTTTCTTATAGAATTTGATACAGATTATTGTCTACTCTAAACCCAAGATACAAACTGATAGATGATGCATCAAATCAGACCTTATTGGTCGAAACAAACTTTCTAAGATCCAAGGTCACCACAAGGAGACCTATAAAGTAGGATGAAATTGAATTCCCCAAAACATGGATCTTAAATTTGGTTATTTCCCTGAATCAAGTCACGGATGATGTGACAAAATTTGAGTTATCTCACATAACTCAAAATCCAGATGGAAAGATTTTTCTACAATTTGATTAGAAGGCCACGGTTTATAACCAATATTTCTTTATATGCATGTAGTAAATCCTACTATACATCATATATCTTCTATTGAACCAGTTTATGGTCTGGCTAGGAATCGTGCAACATCTTTACATACTATTTATTCTTCATCTACACATTTTGTAGAAAAGTTTAAAATTAATCTAAAACCAATATTGTTAAAGCTAGTGATAATATCTCTTATAGGGATAACCTAACTCCTTCTGCAATAGGGTTTGATGTTAACAGTGTTTAATATGATTCCATACCAGATTGATTTTAGTCTTGGTTCACAGGTAAGGAGTTATATAAAAAAGGTATTTTTTGATAAAAAATAGAATCAATTTAAATAATATTTCTCAAGAATTTTATGAGATGTGTGCATTGCCTAATCATATTGTGTGCTTTGTGCCATGGTTCATGACCACATATTTACCATTATATGTTAAGGTGTTGGAATGAACTGATCAAGATCCGAGTGGTAATATTTTTCAAACTATTTACCCTCCCCAATCACCTTTTGGATTACCTAATAATACCCGAATTACTTTTTCTTCATTCCAAAAATTCATTGCTAATGAAATTGGTAAAGTGATTGTTGCAGAAATAAATAATTTGATTTCTCAGAATAATTATTTAAGTCTTTATGTGAAAGTTTATGGAGAACATATTTCTTCTCTTGATAAAACACTTGTTGAATTGATTGAGATGGTGAAAAATCTTAGTGTTAGTCCAAAATCTTATGATATTGCTTCCACTTTCGAAGATAAGATAGAAAACTTGAAAACTAGGCCTTGTATTCAGGTACCTCTAGATGTTGAGGAATTTGAAAAATTGTCTCCCATAGAAGAATTGGAAAAATTGGTTGATAAGAAGTTTTCTGATTTCAATATTAAACCCATTGATTTATCTAATGCCTTTGCTGATAGCATTAAATCTACTCCTGATACGGGAAATAAAATTTACTCTGAACTCAATAAGCTCAAAGGTATGGTTAGGAATCAATCGGGGAGAAAATATGTTGATATACCCCGCATGACTTCTAACTATTATCTGTGTCCAGCTCATCAAGATGTTCTAATAGAGGAAAGAGATTAGAATCAGACCAATATGTCATATAACAGAGATGCAATTTATTAATGGAATTTTGATGGCTTATCCAAAAGACAATTATTTATCCCTGTTCATTGAATGTTAATGTATTCTACTATAGCAAAAGCTACATCATCTATCGAGAATTGTAAATGATGTATAGATACAACTATTTGTAAAATGATTGTTGCTGCTTTTACTAGCCAACTTCGTGGATAGCAGGACAATTTATTAGATAATGATAAAAGAAATGCTATATTTGAATCTAAGAATTCCACCCCTGGTGTTGATAAGCTAGGAAGAGCATTACCTGCGAGTAAAGAAGATGTTGTTTATACTCTTATGCTTAATATTATTGAACATTTTAGAGGTAGATTTACCAATCAATATGTAAATACTCTAATACTCTTAAATGGTCTTAGATGTAGGAACTTAGTAGAACTTATATGGTATAAAGACACCTTTCAAAGAACGGTCATGTATTTACCCAAAAGTAAGTATGAATATTGGAAGGCGAAGTTCATAGGTGGTGTTCCTCCTCTATTCGCTGAAAGGGTTAGAAAGGAGCTTAGGGGCTCGAGTTCCTATGGTGAAGTATCTTATGACAATTTCTAGTCGGAATCAAACCTTTTTGAATGCAACTAACATCCGCACCACTATCAATTATGGCAATTTTAGTTACAGAAAAGTCATTATCAATTAGAAAAGTGCAATTAATATACCATGTATGGGTAGTAACAATTTGCATCATTCCTAAAAAATAGTCATTATTTACATCAAGATCTTGGACAATGTCATTGTTCAAATTTTTTAACATTTTTTCCTTCCCTTTGGAACTGGAAGAAATATCATAGTAAGAAGTATCTTTCTCAATCTCAGTAAGTCATTGATCACAAATCATTTGGCTTTGTTTTAGGGATATCATCTCCTTTATCACGTAATCTACATCAATTTATAAATCATTGAAAGATGTATCTTTGTCCGGTAATTGACTTATAGCAAGACGTCTATTAACCTCATCCAACGAACAAGGCATGTAATAATCATTATCAGTACTCCGAGTAACATAAATGCTATCAACAGTTTTAGAATTACTAAGGGTGTTATTAGCAGATTTTTTTGTAGAAAAATTAATGATTTTTTCACGATGTTTTTAATCAAAAACTTCTTGTAATAACTCAAGAATGCTATCAGTGGTGAGGTTTTAAAGATGAATTTGTTGGCTCTGATTTTAAAGAAGTTATAGATAAAATAGACTAGTTTGATATTGATCTATCTGACTAATCAATTATATGCAGCATGACTA
The DNA here is from genome assembly GCA_026120095.1 of Capsicum chinense. Classification (NCBI taxonomy): domain Eukaryota; kingdom Viridiplantae; phylum Streptophyta; class Magnoliopsida; order Solanales; family Solanaceae; genus Capsicum; species Capsicum chinense. The sequence goes on from JAPEIP010000013.1 coordinate 184,354,262, forward strand.
CAGATCCGCCCTGGAAAATGGCCAGAGGAAGAGGCAGAGGAAGAGAAAGATATTCCTCGGGTGGAAAATTCGTCCCATCATCATCATAGCCTCAGGAAATATCATATGCTTCATCATCTAGTGCCCCAGTTATACGAAGAGGAAATAAGAGTTTGATAAATTCCAAGATTCCACAAATACGTGAATCTTCATCTTCACAATTGATCCATTTAGATGATATTCCGGAGGATCATCCGTTATATGGATAATTGCAATCATAGATAACAACAAAGCAAGCAGATACGTTTGCTAATGTTGTTTAAAAAATATTGGTAGCAAGCTTTATAAACTAATCGATAATAGAGAGCTGATAGTTCTCATCAAAAACTCTGAATTATAGATTTGGAGTAGCCCGAAGTGCAACTACAAATGTCTCTGGTATCCCTTCAAGTGTTAATGGTTTAAATGCAATCTGAACCGGTATAGTGGAAATTAGTACCTCTTATGATGGCTTTGTCTTAGTGAGGGTTCCTATGGTGAAAAATCTTATGAAAATTTTACCTATGGTCAGCTGATAGCATCCTATAGTCAGCAAGGTTTAGCATTGTGCAATGAGTTAAAATTGGCTAGACAAATTAATCTTGATAAGATTAGAGAAAAATCCCAATTAGGAGATTTTTGTGAAAAAATTGGTATGGATAAATCGGCTTCCACTTCTCAGGAAAAGGGTCCAAGATATTCTAAGTCTGATAAGCCCTAAAAGAAGAAGAGATCTATGCATAAATCTAAAAAAGAATGTGAGATTTGTAAAGCCCAGCGTAAATCCACTAGATTTATAAAAAATAGATCTAAGTGCGATCTTACCAAAATTAAGTGTTACAGATGTGGTAACTTCGGGAATATTGCTCCTAACTGCAAGCTCCAAAAGCTTAAATCTTTAGGTCTTGATGATGATATTCATGATCAAGTTTATGGTTTATTATACACTTCTAGCTCTGAGTTTGATTATTACTGTGATTCTTAATCTGAAAATGATGTTGAATTGTCTGATTCATATGATAGTGATCATGCTAATATTTGTACTGACTGCAATGATGATAATTATGTTTGTGATGAAACTTTTTATAAATTGCAATCACAGTTTGAAGATTTAGAGTTGAGTGTTCAAACCCTCTATTACTATTTACAGAGTAGATCCACTATATATAGGGACCCAGATGTGGGACCCATAAATACTATGCATATCTGCGTTTAAAGGAAGAGTTTTTATAATAGTGATTATCAATTTTTTAGAGAGGAAATGAGTGTAAAATTTATTTTTCACGCAAGTATTCTTTGTATAAAAAATCAGGCAGGGAATTATCAATTTCTTTCTTATATTGTATCTCAAAATCAAAAGAGGATAATTTAGCTTGTCACCTTGCAAATATCAATTTTGAAGCATGATGTTTAAAATCTTTATTGAGCATATACTTTACTGGTTGGGCATCTGTTCGAATAAAAAAAATTTGATTATATAAATCATCCTGAAATTTAAGAAAACATTTAACAATGGTTAACATTACTTTTTCCACCGTTGCATATTTCTTTTGACTATCTATCCATTTTCCAGAATAAAATCAGATCAACCATTTAGAATTTGCATGGGGATTAACTTGTTTAAGTATTCCACTATACCCAATTTTAGAGGCATCGGTTTCAACAATTTTTAGCCAAGAAATGTTAGCTAACATTAAGCAAGGCAAAGTATTGACACGTTTTTTAATATGTTTAACAAGGTTGGTATGACTATCTGTCCGAGGACCGTAAAAGACCCTTTTTAGCCTAGCATATAAGGGGGATAAATATCTTGACAAATTCCCATAAACTAGGGATATATAATTCAAAATATCCAAGAATCGTTGCAAAAGAGTTCTATCAGTGATGACATCTGGAAAATTTTCAGTAAAATCAAGAGAACGCTGAATAGGGACTATCTTCCCTTGAAAAATATTATAGCCTAAAAATCGAATATTTGTTTTAAATAAACTCATCTTTGGTTTAGATATTACCAAACCATGTTGTTTTACAATCTTTTTAGACATATTAAGATGTTGAAAATGCAATTCTAATGTTTTAGAAAACACAAGAATATCATCACTATAAACAATAATGAACTCCATATATGGATTAAAAATGTCATTCATAATTTTCTAGAATTCAGAAGGAGCATTTTTTAATCCCAAAGGCATCACATTCCATTCAAATTGACCAAATGGAACATTGAAAGTAGTTCGATAAGTGTGCTCTCGAAATATCTGAATTTGCCAATAGCCTGATTTCAAAACTAATTTAGAAAATATATTGGCATCAAATAATTTGGATAATCAATTTTTTTTTTTGGAATAGGGTATCTAGTCCATTTTAAACATTTATTTAGAGACTTATAATTTATTACTAACCTTAGCATGCCTCATTCTTTTTTAGTGGCATTATTTACATAAAATGCAGTGCAAGACCAAAGAGATTTAGAATGCTTTATCAAACCTTTTTTAAGAGATTAGCAATCTCCTTTTTGGAGAATTCGACTAACTCTGTATTCATTTTACTGTGTCTAGATTTCGTTGGGATATTATCCTCGCATAAATCATCTTCAAATGGAAGAGTTACAATGTGCTATTTTTGATTCTAAAAAGCATTAGGGGATCAGCACACACATCAACAGTCATTTGTTTGGAGATCATTTATATTTTTTCCTATATTTTAGCAGATTTCATAGTGTCACCAATATTTATACTAAACATTTCAAGCTGAAGAAAATTAACATGTCTTTGCTTTATGTCAATTAAAGGATTTATTTCTCTAGTTACTGGATCTATAAGAAAAGGGTAGCATATCTTTTTTTTTTTATAAGTAGCAGAAAATCCCTTAGCATCAATATGAGTGTAAGAATAAATGACATTTATAAAAGGTGTCCCAAGTATAATTGTGGGATATAATTGATTTTTCACCAAAAAGAAGAAATACGGAATACAAATATTATTTTGGTAAATATGTGCATTAGGGAATTTATAATTAATATCAAGGGTATGACCATATGGAGACTTAACAATATGTGTAGTCTAATTATAATTTCTAGTCGAAATCAAACCTTCTTGAATGCAGCTAAAATTAGCACCACTATCAATCATGACAATATTAGTTACATAGAAATCATTATCAATTAGAATAGTGCAATTAATATACCATTTATGAGCAGTAACAATTTGCATCATTCCCCAAAAATAGTCATTTTTTGCCTCAAGATCTTGGACAATGTCATCGTCCTCATTGTCTGACATTTTTTCCTTCCATTTGGGAATGGAAGAAGTATCATAGTAAGAAGTATCTTTCTCAATCTTAGTAATTCGGTGATCACAAATCATTTGGTTTTGTTTTAGGGATATAATCTCCTTTTTCAGGTTATCTACCTCAATTTTTTAATCGTTGAAAGATGTATCTTTATCGGGTAATTGAATTATAGCTAGACGTCTATTAACCTCAGATAACGAATAAGGCATGTAATAATAATTATCAGTACTCCAAGTAACATAAATGCTATCAATAGTTTTAGAAGTACTAGGGGTGCTATCAGCAAATTTTTTTGTACCAAAATGAATGATTTTTTCATGAAATTTTTCATCGGAAACTTCTTTTAATAACTCAAGAATGCTATCAACAGTGAGGGTTTGAACATTAAAATATAAACCTTCAAACTGTGATTGTAATTTACAAAAAATTTCATCACAAACACAGTCATCACAATTGCAGTTAGCAAAAATATTAGCATGATCACTATTATATGAATCAGGCAATTCAATATCATTTTCAGATTAAGAATCACAGTTATAATCAGACTCAGAACCAGAAGTGTATAACAAACCATAAACTTTATCATGAATATCATCAGCAAAACCTAAAGACTTAAGATTTTGGAGCTTGCAGTTAGGAGCAATATGCCCAAAGTTACCACATCTATGACACTTAATTTTGGCGAGATCATACTTCGAACTATTTTTTGTAAATCTATTGGACTTATGTTGGGCTTTACAAATCTCACGTTCTTCTTTGGATTTATGCCTAGATCTCTTATTCTTATGGGACTTATTAGACTTTGAATATCATCGACCCTTTTGCTGAGAAGTGGAAGCCGGTTTATCCATACCAAATTGTTCACAAAAATCTCCTCATTGGGACTTTTCTCTAAGCTTATCAAGCTTAATTTGTCTAGCCAATTTTAACTCATTGCTCAAAACGCTAAACCTTGTTACATACAGGTTGCTATCAGCTGACCATAGGCAAAATTTTCATAAGATATTTCACCATAGAAACCCAAGCCCCTAAGCTTCTTTCTAACCCTTTCAATGAATATAGGAGGAAGATCATCTATGAACTTCGCCTTCCAATATTATATATATATATATATATATATATTTAAACCATGATGGGAAAAGGGATCAGGTTTAGCATGCCTTTAAAACCTTTACCTGGGTTGTATAGTTTCCTCATCCAAAACTACCCACGGGATATGTGGGTTCAGCTCCCCCTGCTGAAAGGGCTCCAGTACGTGTAGCCGCACGACCATAAAAGTATTCCTTGAGATAACTACTACATCCCCTATGTAGCCTCACGCTAGGGAAGTATCCCTTGAGATGACTAGTATATTCCCCAAATATAGTGTGACAACATGCATACGGTCACCAAGACCAACCTTATATCATCAAATATAGTTCTAGTTTTGGTCCCCCTGGGACTTCCACCTTCCACAACTTTGCCACACATCCTGCTATTATTTCCCAATTTAAACCAATTTCCAAATAACCAAACCATTATCCATTTATTTACAAAGGATATTGATATTGGTATCATCATACCAACCTGTATTTGAAAGTATCATCCATAGCCAACCATTTATAGGTTTAAGGGGACTTTCATGGTCCCTTCCATTTAACATGTTAAACAACTATGAAGATTTCATATGCTCCTCAAGCATATCCATTAGCCATTGATTCCAATCCATTTAAACCATGCGTATTTCCTTTGCCAAATTTTAAAACATGCAAGAGTTCCATTAAAAGTAGTCGATGCAGTGAACATATGTTTATAAACGTTTTGTCAAACACATTGGGGGCATAATATGACGAAAATCAATTCCAATTACCAATAAATGATTCCCATGCAATCCAATTATGCAAAACCACCATTAATGCATATAAAGTCATAATTAAAACCATGGGAAACCACAACTAACCATTTAACGTAAAAACCCCAATTCGTATTTGAAAACCAATGTCATACAAACAATGAAATCATAAAACATTCATAAAACCATGAGTTCAGAGAAAATTAACAATGAGGGAAGAGAAACTGCCTTAAATTGAGATAATGATGGAAAAAATCCACCAAGACAAGCCCAAAATCAATACTCTAGTTCCCTTGCCCAAAAGCTCTTGAGAGAATTGTAGAGTGTTTTAGAAGAGTTTCTAAGTGTTAAGAAATGAATAATAGGGTAAATAACCTCCTAAGTAGGTTAGAAGTCATGGGATCCTATTAGGATAAGTGGGGAAATATCAAGAATACCCCCCACTTAAGTTGCACAAAAATCCCATCACATGGATACGACTGACCCACATGCGTCGTACCCTCCGATACGATTGGTATCCTCTACTCGTATCCTAGTCTCAACCCTTGGATCCAACACTGTCCAGCATACGACTTATTTAACCAAGTCGTATTGACATCATATAATCCATACAATTCCTCTATACCCCTAGTAGATTTACACCCTAGAAAGATTTAGACATTGTCCACAGTACTAGTCTTGGGTATGACTCGTACTCTGGCTTACGGGTCATGGTGAGCCACTCATACTCAGATCCAACCTAAGTAACCAAGTATAATATTAGTTAAAGAACCAAATAATCTGTAACCACCAATACAGGTTATACCCCGAAGTGGTATCTATTCCAGTAACCCAAGTCAATCTCACCAACTAATATTGGTTAGTATACGACTGGACCTTACCATCCATACCCTAACATACAGCTCATACCCATGAGACATATTGGGTCCAGAGATTAGAATTCAATGAAATTTTCTAATGTCAAGAGACGAAGGTGTTTCAGTCTTTCCCACTAGGAACTTCCATCCCTGAATGACTAACAAAGTAGAGGTAACCACATGCAAGAGTTATTGATATTATCTTATTAAATATATTCCCAATCTTTAGCAAAGTTAAAAAATAAAGAGGCAAAGATATAAATATTTCCTTTAACAAACTCAGAAAATAAAGATATGCTGAAGACACATACCATCCGTACGAATCCCAGGTGCAGAAAACAAATGCCGATATTTGGACTTCATGTCTTCTTCTGCTTCCCATGTAGCTTCTTCCACGTTATGGTTTCTCCAAAGAACCTGAACAGAAGCCACAACATTGGTACACAATCGATGAACCTGCCTATCCAAGATCTCAACCGAGACCTCTTCATATGACAAAGAATCTGTGAGACCCAATCCTTTTAAAGAAATAACCGAAGAAGGATCACTAAGGCACTTCTTCAGCATGGAAAGATGAAAGACCGGATGAACCAAGATCATACTAGAACACAACTTCATCTTATAATCCACATTACTAATTCAACGGAAAACCTCATAAGTACCCATATACCGAGGACTGAGCTTTCTCTCCTTTCCAAACTACACTAGTCCCTTCATGGGAGATACCTTGAGGAAAACCTTATCCATAACCACAAATTCTATGTCTCTACTCATAACATCTGCATAGGACTTTTGGCAACTTTGGATAGCCTTAAGCCTATCCCAAATTACCTTAGCATTCTCCATAGCCTGGTAGACCAAATCGGGACCAGACATGTCTACCTCACCAAGAAAAAATCATCTAATAGGATATCTACAACTCCTACCATACGACACCTTAAAATGGGCCATACCATTACATGAATAATAGCTAATGTTTAAGCGAACTCCTCCAAAGGTAGATGCTCAACCTAATTGCCACTATAATTAATCACACAAGTCTGAAGCATATTCTTTAATGTCTGAACAGTTCCCTCCACTTATCCATCTGTCTATGGAAGAAATGCAGTACTTAGACTCATATTAGTCCCTAACCCTCTTTGAAAAGATTTCCAAAAGTGAGACATAAACTGCATGCCACAATTAGAAATAATCAAAATAGGCACCTCATGCAGCTTCACAATCACCTAAAGATATAGATTAGCATAAGCCTCTACTGAGAAGGTAATTTGCACTAGCAAAAACTAAACATACTTAGTAAACCTATACACAATGACCCAAATCGAATCATATTGATTCCGAGACCAAGAAAGATCGGTAACGAAGTCTATATTGATCATTTCTCGCTTTCATTCGGACAAATCAATTTCTTGATACAACCCTTATGGCCACATGTACTCAATCTTAACCAGTTGACACACTATGCACTTGGCTACAAAATCAACCACATCCCTCTTCATACCATTTCACAAATACATTTCTTTGAGATAATAATACATTTTAGTTGAGTCGAGCTGAGCAACATAGTACAAATCATGCGCCTTATCCAAAATCCATTGTCTCAAAATGTCGACATCAGGAACACATAACCTTTCTTAGTACTGAAAAGTACCATCACCACTGATCTCAAACACCACTACTTTTTTCCCACCAACATCACTCTTGATTTTCATCAAGATAGGATCTAACACTTACTTCTCCTTAATATCCGCACCCATAGATGATCGAACTAGTTCTTGCACCGCTATACCACCATTCTTGGAGTCCAAAAGGTGAACTAAAAAATTAACGAAACAGTGAATATACTCTACCAATTCCTGCATTTCCTCCTCCACATAAGCTGAAGTCCCCATGGACAACCTGCTAAGAGCAATAGTAACCACGTTAGCCTAACCTAGATGATAGTGATGACTCATACTATAATCCTTGAGAAGCTCAAGCCATCTCTTCTTCCTAAGATTAAGTTTTTTTTGGGTAAACACATATAGTAGACTCTTATGATCAGAAAAGATACCCACATTAACACCATACAAATAATGGCGCCATATTTTGAAAGCAAACACAAGCACCAATAGCTCTAAATTATGAGTATGATAATTCCTCTCATGTACCTTCAACTACCGGGAAACATAGGAAAATGCCTTCCCATGTTGCATCAAAATATAACCAAAACCTACCCGAGATACATCACAATAACCATGAACCCATAATTTCTTTCCTGTAAAATTAGAATTGGAGCCGAAGTGAACTTAACCTTTAACTTCTCAAAACTCCCTTCTCAATCACCTGACCAAGAAAACTTAACCATCTTCTAGGTTAAATTAGTAAAAGGAGCATCTATCAACGAAAAGCTTTCCACAACCACCTATAATACTTTGCTAAACCCAAGAAGCTTGGAATGTCAAATAGAGTCGTAGGTCTAGGACACCTCTATACCACAACAACCTTTTTCAGGTCCACCATGATCCCCTCACTAGAAATAACGTGACCCAAGAAATTTACATCATTCAACCAAAACTCACACTTGGAGAACTTGGCATACAACTATTGTTCCCTTAGGGCCTGCAATACTACACAGAGGTGATTAGTATAATTCACCTCGCTCTGCAAAAAAGCTAAATATCATCAATGACCATAGTAATGAGGAGATCCAAGTACTAACAAAAACTATGTTGATTAGATCCATAAATGTTCTCGGATCATTAGTCAACCCAAATGACATCACCAAAAACTCAAAGTGCCCACACTCAATACGAAAAGACATCTTAGGGATATCCACCTCCCTAATCATTTGTTGATTTTATCCAGATCAGAGATCAATCTTACAAAAGAACTTTGCACCTTACAACTAGTCAAACAGATCATCTATCCTTGGAAGAGGATACTTTTTCTTAACCGTCACCTAGTTTAATTTCTTATAGTCAATGCATATCTGAAGGGAACCATCCTTCTTATGCATAAAAAAGCGGTGCACCCCAAGGAGATACACTAGGATGAATAAACCCCTTATCAAGAAGATCCTTAAGTTGCTCATTAAGTTCTCTTAACTCAGTCGGAGCCATTCTATACGATGGAATAGAAATTGGACTAGTGTTCAGAATTAGATAAATACCAAACTTTATTTCCCCATCCAGAGAAACACTAGAAAGATCATTTGAGAAGACCTTTGGAAACTCATTAACAATTAGAACTGACTAGAAAAAAAAATCTTTTGAGTTAGATTGTTTAACCGGACCAAGTAATAAAGACACCCTTTAGAGAATAACCTTCAAGCTATAAGATAAGAAATAAATCTCCCCATAGGAGCTAAAGAAACAACCTCACATTCTATAACTAGCTCACCACAAAACTTAAGAATAACCTTACAGGTCTGACAATCCAATGATGCATAACAAGAGTGCAACCAGTCCATATGCAGAATTTGATCAAAATCCACAAAATCCAACTCAAATAGACCCACCAAGGTCTTCTTGCGACTAATAGATACCACACACCCTCTATAGACTCTCTTAGCAATAACTGAGTTACCTATTAGAGTAGAAACACAAAAAGGATCTAAAATAACTTTTGGATCAAAACCAAAAGATACAACTACATAAGGAGTCACACAGAAGAGATTAGACCTCGGATCAAGAAAATAATATATGTCATGAGAAAAATGTTGTAACATACCAGTAAAAACATCAGGTGATGACTTGGATTCCTATCGAGATGCCAATGTATACAACTTGTTCTGACAAACAAAAGAACTAAGAGAAGGAACATAAACAAATAAAATATCACCAGGTATAGGAGTATAAGATGAAGCCACAGGAATATTATTCGCCCCCATAGAAATCCTATTAATAGGACAATCCTTAAGACGATGGCTTTCATGGAAGCATTTGAAGTATTTGTCCCTTCTTTCATTGTAATAATCCTGATGAGGAGGACCATAGAACCAACAAAGAGGGAATAAAGAAATCGATTAGCCTCCACTCGCCTGATATTGAGCACCCTATACATGAAAGTTATCACCACTATGATGACTCCCATCGCTAACTAGAAAGAAGCACTAGCAGAAGAGTAAGAACCAGAACTACCCCAATTCTTTTTGTGCCATTTGTGACAATCTCGACCACCCTGAGATTGAGCACCTCTCTAGTAAGAAAACCTTTTTTTCTTAGCTTGCCTATCTCTAAACTCTGTCTGGTTCCTTCTTTTATCCTTCACTTGTTGGATATGAACAGACAACCTAGAGAAGTCCATATCCTTAATCATCAAGGCAGTCTTGCTTTCCAAAATCAAATCCCTATTCAACCTAAAAGCAAACTTACTCATTCTAGCCCATATGTAAGCCACCAAATCAACATCAAACCTTGACAATTGATGAAACTTCAAGGGATATTCCTTGATAGACATTGTCCCCTACTTGAGGTTCACAAAATCCTCCATCTTTGCTTCCCTCAAATATTAGGGAAATAAAAGATCTAGAAAAGCACCAGAGATGGTATCCCATAAGGATGATTCCTGCACATCTCCTTTATCGCTATCCCACCCTTTATACCATTAATATACAACCTCTTTGAGCTGATATGCTGTAAATTTTACCACTTTCATATTGGTAGCCTTCATAACTCAAATATTTTTTCCATTTAATCCAAGAAGCCCTATGGATCCTCCTTTACCTTAACTTTAAAAAATGTGGGATGAATTATCTTCACAAATTGGCCAAACCTTATAGCATTAGTAGACAAAGCAGCAGACACATCAAGTAGTAACTAATTTAGTAATAGTATGAATAAACTGATGGAATTCCACATTTGTATCCTCTCCTTGAGGTGGACTAGTACTAACTGGAAGAACTCTAGACTAGGGATAGGACCATGAGATCAAAGATGAACCCCAGAAGTAAGATAAACCCCTTTAGTATTACCCCAGATAAGATAGAAGGATTTTTTTGTGTTTTAGATTTATGAGGCATGATCTGAGAGAAGAACAAATAAGGACTAGAGAAGATTCCAGGACTGAGACACTAAGCTTGAAAATAAAATAACGTGAAAGTGAAACATTCCAAAATGCCTTATAGTGTCTCCCTTATGAGAATGGCACACAACATACCCCTGAAATAGACTTTACTCGATATGGCTTTGTGGACTCCCAGTTGACCATGAGCCTAGGCTCTGATAGCAACTTGACATCACCCTCCTTGACCACCCTTATTACGCAACCTAATCTCCAACCGTCTGTCCTGATTTGTTTAAATTTTGAGCATATATCAAAATAGTGCAATAGCTCACACAAAAACTCTAAGATAAGATCACAACTGTGACCGACCTAACTGTGTCCAACCATCCCGTACCAATAATCCAACCATACCGAACCATACCAAAACAAGTTCCATAAACCAGACCATAGCCAAAGATGTTCCAAGACATATATAATTCCAAGGCTAACACCTATACTGATCCCGCCTATTCCAACCCATAAAAGTACCACAAAGCCTCTAATCAAAAGAGTAATAAAATCCGGTTAGGATATGCCCCCAAGCATAGCCAAAAAGAATATCCAAAGTAAAACCAAAATGTCTAGAAATATTCATAAAAAGAAATAGAGCCTTCTGAAAGGATGGAAGCTCACCACTTTAGTCTAAATTCTCTGCCTGAGTCAATCACTATGTAAGAGAAGAAGAAAAATCAATTCCTGTATACTGTAGGTATACAACCGCTAGTAGACGGGGTTAGCGAGTAACCGATAGCATTATATCAGGGTAAGGATAAAATAATACCATTTATAAAATTAAGTAAAACAATCCATATGCACAAAATCATACATATATATACATATAAACATACTGAGAAAAGAAATAGAGTTTAGCATATCTTTAAAACCTTTACATAGGCTATGTAGCTTTGCTGCACGACCAGGGAAGTATCCTTTGGGATGACTAGTACATCCCCTAAATATAGTGTAACATCATATACACGGTCACCAAGACCAACCTCATATTGGCAAATATGAGTTTCTAGTTTTTGTCCCCTCGAGGCCTCTACCTTCCACATCTTTTTTACATATCCCACCATTATTGCCATATTAAAACCAATTTCCAAATAACCAAACCATTAACAATTAATTAGCCAAGGCCATTGATATTGGTATCATCATACTAACCCTTACTTGATAGTACCAGCCATAGCTAATCGTGTATTGGTTTAAGGAGACTTTTAAGTGCATTTCCATTTACCATATTAAACTACTTGGGGGATTCCATGTGACCCTCAAGAATAATCATTAGCCATTTACCATTCCAAGCCTTTTAAACCATGTATTATTTATTTAAAAAGTTTTAAAATATGCAAGATTTCAATTAAAATTAGTTAATTGAATGAACATATCTTTATATGCATTTTGTCAAACTCATTGGTGGCATAATATGACCAAAACCAATTCCAATTACTATTAAGCCATTCCGATGTATTCCAATTATCCAAAAGCACCATCAATGCATAAAAAGGCATAATTAAATCCATGGGAAACCATAACCAACCATTTAACATCAAAATCACCAATTCATATTTTAAAACCAAAAATCATAGAATCAATAAAACTATGAAAACATTCATAAAACCAAGCTTTTAGATAAAATTATCAATGATGGGAGAGAATATGCCAGAAACTAAGATGTTGATGGAAAGAAATCACCAAGACAAACCCCTAATCAATACGCTAGTTGAAACCCTAGCTTCCCATGCCAAAAAGCTCTTGAGAGAATTATGGATTGTTTTAAAAAAGTTTCTAAGTGTTATTGAATGGAATAATAGGGTAAATAACTTCCCAAGTAGGTTAGAAATCATGGGACCCTATTAGGATAAGTGGGGCAATGTCTAGAATATCCCTACTTAAGTTGCACCAAAATTCTATCACATGGGACTGACCTACACGAGTTGTATCCTCTAATAAGATTGGTAGACTCCCCTCGTATCTTATCCACAACCCTTAGATTCAATATTGTCTAGCATACAACTTATCCAACTAATTCGTATTTACAACATATGATCCATACCCTTCATCCATACCCCTGGCAAATTTACACCCACGGAAGATTTAGATAATGTCCATCATACGAGTCTTGGGTACAACTCATATCAAACCTAAGTAACCAAGTCTAAGATTAACTTAAGGAAAAAAACAATCCATAACCACCAATATGACTCATACCCATAAGTCGTATCCCTTCTAGTAATCAAAATCCATACCACCAACCAACACTAGTTAGTATATGAGTCGTATTGGGTCAAGAGATTAGAATTCTTGGAAATTTTCTATGGTCCATAAACCAATATGTTTCATTTGTCTTTTTTTGTTAGTCTTAGATCTGTAGTCCTCTTTTCAAATTTTCACTACCAAAGTCTTATAAATAATAGTCATAGTATTCCCATTATCAGATAAAGTTTTTTCTTGTGATCATATTCTGTGTTTTGTATATAATCGAGTCGTAGTTTGTTAGATTATAGAAAAAATATATTTTGTATCTTGACCTTACATCTTTAGTAAAAATATACAAAGTCTTATTGTCCTCAAATATAAAAAAAAGATTTTTACATTTTATTGTGTTTTTTCCATAGAGCCTTAGAACAAATAAAACGAGTCCTTATACTCTAGAAAATACAAAAAATATCTTTGTCTCTAAGTACTTACCATCTTCCTCATCTAGTTCATATAATCCTTTGTCAAGATAAATATGTCGATCACTCCTAGTGATACATTGCCGTGTAAAATTTACCATTTATATGGAGAAAATGTGTTGCCATCACAAAACAAGATATCTACCATAACTTTAAAAAATCCTTATTTAGTTGTTTCTAAAATGATATGCAATTCTTGGATGAAGGTTCACTCAATGGTCAATGTAAAGCAAAAAGGAGTTTAGAAATTTGTTGCTGCAACACCACTTGTCTAACACCCTATTCTTGTGACTACAGAGGAACAATTCATATCACTGCAGATGTCAGTGGACTTTCCAAAATAGTAAAAGCCTTGGATTTACTCATCTCCATATTGGTGTTGTATGAATTTTTTTGACATGTAGAGAAAGAAAAGGCTAGCCAATTGTGGTACATGTCTCTCTTCTTGATACCATATTCAACAAGTACAAACATGAAAATTTAGGTACATCAGAGATCATCCAAGATTATGGTACAGTCTTTGTCACCATATTCCCTAACGTCAATATACCATTATCTGATCTACATCAAATAAAGGCATTGAAGATCCAAGTTTAGATTCTTAGAGCTCGGCCGGTCGAAAATTCCACTGTGGCAACTCTTCATTGCTGTCACATCCTAAACCAGGTCCTGGATGTCATGGGCATCCCATGTCCAACCAGGACTGGGGACCTCCACCTTACCAAACACAACCAGCTTATACAGTCTCATATGGACTGAATTCTGAACATAAAATAAGATAGAGTTATTGTTCACATCAAGACTTTAGGATAGGATCATGATCATGACCTACCCAACTGAGTCTAACTATACCAAACCCAACTATCCATACCATACCAAACCAATGAGAATATGAAAACAAAACATGACTATCAAACCCAAAATGCAATATGATGGAACAACCAATAATACCATCCAATGATGCTAGGCCCAACACCAATGCCAACTAAAAGGCCAACACTAATATTGATCCCACCTATACGAACCCCTAGAAGTACCACAAAGCCTCTGTCCAAAAAAATACAAATATCTGATTAGAACATACCCCCAACCATGGCCAAAACCAATATCCAAAATGATAACAAAATGTCTAAAATTATAAATATCATGAAATGGATCCTTCCAAAAAGATAGAAGCTCTCAAATTCAATCATAATATTGTCCTAAAATCATTCACTATGTAGGAGGAGTGGAACTACCAGTTTCTCCATAGCCTAGTTTTACAACAGCTAGTGGACAGGTTAGCGAATGACTGCTAGCATGCATCTTAGGATAAGGATAAAGTAATAACATTTAAAAAACCAAGTAAAACAATCCATTATTTTTACAACCATACAAATATATATATATATATATAAGTGTTGAGAAAGGGAATCCGTATTTAACATGCATTTAAAATATTTACCTGGGCTGTGTAACCTTGTTGGTTAGCCAAACCCATGGGCCGTATGGGTTCAGATCTCCTTGCTGAAAGAGTCACAGTGCTTGTAGTCGTACAACAAGGAGATATCCCATGGGATTACTAGTACATCAATTAAATAAAAAACTTTACATTTGCACGTGGCTTTAAAGGACCCCTTATATCCACCTTCTACAACTTAGTTACACATCCTGCCATTAATGCCAAAATTAAAACCATATCCAAACATATCCAATTACCATTTGTTAACCGAGGCCATTTATCAGTGGTATCTTCATACCAACCATACTTACAAGATTTATCCATTGCCTAATAATTTAGGTTAAGGGGAATCTCAAGTGCTCTATACATTTACCATATTAACCTCTTGAGAGACTTACATGTACTCCAAAAGTAAAAACAATAAGCCTTTAACCTTTGTAAACCATTTAAACAATTTATAGTTTCATGCATAATCTGAAAATGAGCAAGAGTACCCTTTAAAGAAGTGAATGCAATAAACATATCTTTATAAGCATTTTATCAAACACCTTGGGGGTATAATATAAAAGCATATTTAAACCATAGGAAACCAAAACTAAACTATTTACAACAAAACCCCCAATTATTATTGGAAAACCATAACCCATGTAATGTTGAAACTATGAAAACAATCATAAAATCCATGCCTTTTTAGAAATAAAAAGTAGTGAAAAGACACATGCCTTAAAACGAGAGAGATGATAAAAGAAAATCACCACAACAAGTCACAAAGCAATCCTAGAGTTGAAACCCTATCTCTCTTGCCCCAAAAGATCTTGAGAAAATTATTAAATGTTTAAGAATAGTTTTCTACATATTAATGAATAGAATAATATGGTAAATAACCTCCTAAGGATATTACAAGTTGTGGTTCATAATTAGGTTAAGTAGAGAATTGTCCAAAATACCCCCACTTAAGTGGCTTAAAAACCCGTTACAAGGATACGACTCACCCTCTTATGAGTCATACCCTTCCTTATGATTGGTTCCTACCCATCGTACCCATTCCTTAACCTTAGATTAGAAACTTTCTAGTATACGACTCATCCAATCAGGTCGTAACCTCAGCATACGATCCATACCTATGATATGTAGCCTTTCCAGAATGAATTACCAAAACAATCAAACACTTCCCGTCATATAAAACCCTGATATTACTCGTATCTAAGACTTATGACTCATACCCTTAAGTCATCACCATTTCAGTAATCAAAACCATCCCACCAACTACCATTGATTAGTTTATGATAGGATGATACCACTCGTACTCCTGAGAGATGGCTAATATCCATGAGTCATATTGGGTTCAGTGAGCTAGTTTTAAGGAAAAATTTCTAAGGCCGAAACCCAAGATGTAACAATTGCCAGATATCCTGGCGAGTAAAAAAACATAATATGAAACTATCTTCTCTAAGTGCAAAGAACCCTCTATTCTTGAGAATAGATGCAAATGAAAAACCACAGAGTGCACTAAGATCCCAGGAAACATATCAAGGGATAGACTGGTTGGCATTATTAAAATCTCATGGCTCAACAAATATGAGAAGTTGAGAAATGATCCTCAACCTCTCAAGTCCACTAATGATTCTAACCAACTCTATCTAAAAAACTACCTAGAACTATCTTTTACATCCCCATAAAGAACCCAAATGACGATCATCCTGATGTAAATGACCAGCTAACCATCCTCAGGTTCCTCAGTAGAATTATGAAAAAACATGATTAGATAAAATACTTCAATCATAAGGGTCATATTATGATGTGGCATAGGTGCCTTTTCTCAAGACATTCCCATGGAAGATTAATTGTCACAGTAAAATAAGCAATAGAAAGGATGGAGCGGCTACTCAATCTGAAATCAACCCTAATATGCATATGATGTGGCTTTCTAAATCCAGTCACATAAATACTTTCCCACCAGATCACCACTCCGCAAAGGATAACCTAATTCGAGCTCAAAAAGTACCATATTTTACAAATCAGAAGGTGCTCATGCATCCACCCAACATACCATACTTATCAGAGCAGTCAAAGATAATTTACTGACTATTCAGCCTGACAAAATATCCACTAGGAACCCCATTTCTATATTTTTTGGATAGACGACAAAAAAAAGTGGCCTCTCTAAATAATAAATCAAGAATCATAAATATGACTGGGCCATTCTACAAAATGTCCAAGTATCCACTATATTTCCAAATTAATATCCTTCAAAAAAATTAGTCTAACCTTATCCACCTTGTTCATCCATGCTATTCACTTTAGCTTCAAAATATGAACAAAAGACTAATACTGTGTGGACAAGGAAAGATGTCACGGCATAAAAAGTCAAGATAGAACAAAATCGAGTTGAGAAGATAAGAAATTCTAGCTAGTTTCCATATGATGCTAATAAGATGGTCTGAAGATGTACTTAAATCCTCTATATCCAAGACTTTGTAGTCCCAACTGATTACCTGGTGATCTAAGGAGAAAAAATCCAAAATAATGAACTACCAGTTGATTCTCTTATTTAGAGAGTAGCCTAAAATTGTGATCCGTAAGAACAACTACAGGTCATAAATGGCCTATCAGTTGATCCAACACATATGATGATCTCATGTTTTAAACCAATTTCCAGTACTTCAAAAGATCTCTTTCAAATCAATGAGGAGGAATCGCACAACAAATAATAAGTCTTTTTGAAATAGAGTCTTCTCAAAGACAATCACAAGGAGGATAACTTGATCAATCTCAACAAAGTTTATCCAAGTATTATTGTCTAAAAGGATGATAAGCTTGTGCTGAGAGAGCCATCTCATCACATAGACTCCCATCCTTCTAAGCAGTATAAGGAAACTTTATTTGGCAACATTATGTCAAATAAGAGACCAAAATTTTCCCACTATGGTGTGATACATGACGATCCAATTCCTAGGCTAGATAGGTCTCCCTATCTCTCAAGTCATCAAGCAAGGTAAAATAAGTACATACAGTATAGGCGAGCCCGAAAAAAGAAACCACCGAATAAATAATTTATGATCAGCAAAGACACCAAATACTCCTAGAAAAAAGATCCAAAAAAAACATAAATGCTTCATCTATAATGACCAAGGACACTTTTAAAAAAAATGTCGTAAATCTAAAACATCCAAGAAGGAAGTTAAAACTACATAGGAAATCATGGCTTCTCAATTCCTAACTGAAGATAAAGCTTTTCATGATCTTTATCCCGACCAGATGACATTCCTATATCTTCTTTCAACGCAGAGAAGGAAATATCCATGGGTGTCTTTATTGATGGCAAATTATAACCTCTCATTAGTAGACAGTCATCTAATATTAATGATGACTTTTGTGATAGTGAATGTGTCAAAGGTAATGAAGATAATATACAACCATCAATCTATTTTCTTGAGGATAAATGTCCTTCCATGTTTAGGAAACACTCCAAAAAACCTGTGGTCTTTGAACCAGTCTTTAATCAAAATAAGCTGACTAGTGATCCAGTTCTAGAAAAGAGGAAAAAACAAAAAACAGAGGCAAAGGAAACCATTGCTCCTATTCTACCTTGTCCTCAAGAATTACACACTCTTATGACAATGAAGAATCTAAATATTCTATGAAAGAGGAGATTTGTACTAAATAAGATAATCCAAAACAACCCATCTCTTAATCTTTATTAATGAAGGAATAATCTAGTAATGAAGTCTAATTGCCCATACTAGAGCCATCTAGATGGATCCCAGAGAAAGTTACAGTTGAGGTGATTCAAACTACCTTGGAATCCAAACAATGAGACTAAGGCGATCAAGCAAACCAGTTGTTTCAAATAAAGGAGACCAACAGAAAATAACATGAAAATAATAGGTGCTTTATTTTTCAAAAGCCTGGTCACTTTAAAAGAAACTGTTCTCAATCCAAAAAAATTTGAAGGGATTTTGTCAACTTATTTTTAAGAAATTGCTAATGACATAGGCATCTATATTAGCAAAAGGGACAACCTTGAATCAATTTTCTCACTGGAAGAAGGGCCAATAGAGAACACCCTCTTCTCCATAGATGTTTATGAAGAATCAAGAGATTTTTATGCAGATAGTCTATCAATTCCCATACCGGATAATATAAATAGAAATCAACTAATCAGATTCTAATGTGTAACACATCAAAAATATTATCTTCTGGAATAACAGATCCCTCTAAATATCTTTAACCAATATATGGATCAATTTGATCCATCTATCCTCTATGAAAGACAAACTTTCTATAAGTTTCAAGTAGTCAAAAGGTATAGCAAATCTATCCTAAAGTTGTTTGGAGTGTACCAGGATATCTATTCTACTATGTGTTCATATTACTAGATGATTACTACTAGCAAGAACTCCTATGGTTGTCTAGTACTTTTGCCACCAGTGTTATATCCTCATAGAGTTTAAGTGCTATACCTTAAGGCATTATGATCGAATCCAACCATCTCCAAAGAGATTCATAGTATGGTTCAAGCAACAACAGTAATAGATTTGAAACTCCAATGATTCCTATAATCCAATGGTCTTCATGATGCATTATTTGTTAGAAATCATGGGACATAAAGTCCAAGCTCGGCCAAAAATTTCATCCCTGTGGCAATTTCCTATTTCAATACTCTTTCATAAAGATGAATATTATGAAGCATGGTGTCTTTATTTTCCAGTAAAACAAATGTATTCCAATAGAATGGGCAAAGTGGAACTACACTAACGATTATCCCTACTAGCATGAAGTCCAATGTACAATAATAGAATATTAGCCACCATATGAGATCATAAAAGTTGAATCCATAGACTCTATTAAAGTTATACTAATAAAAGCTCCCCTATAAGATTTTGAATATTAATACAATAAAAGATTTACTTCACTTAATCAATGAAGAGAATCTTGGAAGCCTAAGAATGCCTTAGACAGAAGCATGACATCGATTGGTGGATGGAAGAAGGATACACAAGCTCATTGCTGGCACTATCTAAAACTATCTAAATATAATGTCAGATGATATGTGAATTAAAAGTTACCCTCTCAAGTGGGTTACTCTATTTAGTAGGTTACCCTCTAAAATAGGTTACCCTTTCTAGTAGTTTACCCTCCTCTCCAAGAAAACCATATTAGATGAGTTGCCCTATTTAGTGGGTTCTACTTTTAAGTAGGTTACCCTTATTTTTTAAAAAAAAAAACATCCTCTCTAGGTTACCATTTAAGATGGGTTCATCCTAAAACTGCTAACTCGACTAATTTGAAGATGAGGAGCATAGCCACCTACTTGCAAGATGCCTACAAACTCGTATAAAAGAAAGCATAGGCCTTTAGGTTAGAGGCATCAATTTCTCCACTTAGAGATTTTCTCTCTACCTAGATGAAATCCTCCTCTCTTGTAATCTTTCCATATTATCTTTAAAGAAGTTTGTTAGCTAAACTCTTTTTCTCTTATTTTCTCTATTCCAAAAGGATGGGTGCTTCAGTTTGTTAAGTCATCATTGTGGGGTAAGGGAATACTTTGATGGGGTACTTATTGTGATTGCAACATGAAACTCCAAAGGTACTTTCCATGGATATGTAATGAAGTCATCTTTGTCCATGCGACGTAGGCGTCTATGTCCTTTTAATGTATATGAAATGAAATTTCCTTAGTCTTCACTATAACTTTGTAAAAAGATTCATTATCTTAAAAATAACATACAAATATGAGGTCAGCCTTAGTACACTTTTTGTTCCACAGACACTTGAGGGCAACAATCTTGGGAGAGCTATCATAATACCCATTTATGTCATATACAGAACAGTCTTTTACTAATGAAATAAAAGATTTCCTTTTCTATAAGACTTGCAAAGTCTATCCATCCAATTCGGTGTTGTGAAGTCTTTTTTACCAAGGCAAACCATCCATAATCAGATGCATATCTCATTCACAAGAAAGCTATGGTTTGACAATTAAAAGCTCTAATTTTGTATGGCATCCACTTACGTGGACCTGAAATTTCCTATTATGTTTAAAAGGTTAGATTTCGTGTCAGTGGTGTGAATAGAAGCTTTGATTTATTATGGTGTGCCACCAATATGGCCGTGAAATCGCATTTCATATTGGAAAGTTTAGAGTTCTGTTGCTAGTGTTGTGCCCAAGAGTATACACAATAGTATGTGGTCCTACCAAGTAATAGACTGGCCTTAAATAAAGCTAAAAATCGATACCTCAGAGACTTTAATCAACAACTATCTAATTCAAGTTTAACTATTGATATTAAAGTGGTGCAATGTAACCAAAAGTGTTTTGAAAGATTATAAACTAAAGGTAAACTAATATAGAGGAGTACTTTGCATACACATTTGCGGATTGCAACACGTGAGACAACTTTACATTTTTATCTTTTGTTTAGTTTAATTTTCTCTATCTTAGTTGTTAGTCTTTGATTCGTAGTATTCTATTTTAAGCTATCTCTACCAAAGTCCTATAAATAATAGAGTCATTGTATTTCAATTATGGGAGTCAGTGTTTTCTACTTATCATATTCTATGTCCTGTACATAATCGAGTCATAGTTTCTTTTCTCAAATTGTATAACATACATTTGTTGTATCTTGTCCTTACTTCTTTAACACAAATATATAATGCCTTATTATGCACAAAAATATAAATATAATTTTATATTTTATTGAGTCTTTTCCATATGTCCTTAGAACAAATATATCGAGTCCTTATAGTCTATAAATTACAAAAAATATGTTTTCCTCCAAGTCCTAACCATCTTCCTCATCTAGTTCATATAATCATTTTATTAAGATAAATATGTCTATCACTACTAGTGATTATTTATTATTTAAAATTTACTATTTATATGAAATAGATATGTTTCCATCACAAAACCAAATATCAACAACACCTTAACGAAATATCTATTTAGTTGTTGCTAAAAAAATATGCAATCCCTAGATGAAGATCCACTCTATGATCCAAGAAAAGCGAAAAGAAGTTAAGGAATATGTTTCTACAACACCACTTGTCTGGTATTGTATTGTTGTGACTCCATAAGAAGAGTTCATATCATTGCAGATTCCAGAGGACTTTCCACAATAGTGGAAAAGCTTTGGATTTACTTATCTTCGTATTGGTGATGTACGAATCGCATTGACATATCAAGGAAGAAAAGGTCGACTAGTTGTGGCACATTATTATAATCTTGATACCAGATTCAACAAGTACCAATATGCAAATTTAGGTACATTAGAAATCATCCTAGATAATGGTAAAGTATTTGTCACCATGTTCCCCAACTTCAGTATACAATTATCTAATCCAAATCAAATGTAGGAATTGAAGATCAAGGTTCATATTCATAAAGCTTCACAGGTCAGAGATTTTACTCAACCAACTCTTCATTGTTATATAATATGGCACTAATACAAAATAGATAGGGAGAGATCCAAATAGACGAGGAGATAGTAGGGTATAGAGGACTATCGGTGATTGCAGCTAGGTGGCCAACAATAGTGCTCCAAACTTTCTAATATGAAAGGCGTTTTCATGACTATATAAGTGGCATTCCATAAGAAATCAAAGATTCTATCTACACCACAAACACAAAGTCTAACCTATCCAATAAATAAAAAAATTTCACATCAATATAGGCGGACATCATAAAAAATCATCGCTTTTAATTGACACACCATAGCCTTTTTGCGACTGAGCTATGCATATGGTTATTGATGGTTTTACATGGTAACAAAGGCTTTACAACCCTGAATGGAATGTCTAGACTTTGCCAATCTTAGAAAACATGAAATCATTTTTCTCCTATGTATAAGACTATTCCTCATATGACATAAATTGGTCTCACAATGGCTCTCCCTGTCTTGTTTCGCTCAGTGTTCATGGAAAAAATGGTGTACTTAGGCAAACCACAAATTTGCATGTTCTTTTTAAGATAACAAATCTTTTTAGAAAGCTATACAGAATACTAAGAAATTTTTTTTTCATATACATAGAAAGGACATAGATGTCTACATCACGTGGCTAAAGCCGACTTTTTTTCCTATCCATGGAAAGTACCTTTGGAGTTCCATTTTTCTATCACCACAAGTACCTCAACGAAGTATTCCCTCAGCCCACTACTCTGACTTAAAGGACCGAAGTACCCGTCCCTTTGGAAGTAGTATACAAAAGCAAGAGAGTTTAGCCAAAAAAACATCTTTATTAATAATATTTAAAGATTTCAAGAGGTGAGGATTTCATCAAGTAAAGAGTAAATCTCTAAGTCGAGAAATTAATGCCTCTAACCTAAGGCCTATTCTTTCTTTTATAGGATAAGGAAGCTCTATGGATAAATCTAAAATAAAATATTATAATTCTATCTTATCTTCTGAGAGATAGGAATTATCAGTTATGAATAGATATGTCTTATCCATTCGTAAGATATAAGACTTATCATTATTTACACCGAGCTCTACTAAGATGTGATGAGCCAAATAAAAAAAGCATACTAATGTTGTTTCCATGTGATAGCATGTGCAAGCAGGTGAGTCAATAGCATTCAAGTAGGTCTATCAAAAACTTGTTAGCAGGTGCATATGCTCCTTGTCAACAAAGTATCAGAGTCAACAACTTTAATACAAACCCATCTAAAAGGGTAACTCTCTATAGAGGGTTTCATTGTAAATGAGGGTAACCTTGTAGAAAGGGTAACCCACTACTAATGGTAACCCACCTAATAAGGTTTCTTTGGATACGAGTCTAAACCACTAGAAAGGGTAACCAATTGGAAAAGGTAACTCGGTGAAAAACTTAACCCACTGGAGAGGGTAATTTTTTTTGCACATGTCATCTTACGTAATCTTTTAGGCAGTGTTTGATAGTGTCGGTGATGAACTTTTGTATCTGTTTTCCATCCACCAAGAAACATCGTGCTTCTACCTGAGGCATTCTTGGCCTTCCAAGCTTCTCTATACTGATCTGGTGAAGTAAATCCTTCTGCTGGATGATGAATCTTCACATTCCTATAGGGGTGAATTTATTTGTATGCTTTTGATGGCATTGGTGACTTTATGTCTCATTATTGCATATGGTGGATGATATTATTTTATAGCTCGTTGGACCTTATCCAATGGGGATGATTTTCAATGTAGTTCCACTTTCCCTATTTCTTTGGCTAGATTTCTTTAGGAATACATTAGTTCTTTTATAAAATAAAGCATTGTACTTCATAGTATTCATCTTCTGTGGAGAGTATAGACACAAAAAATTTATAAAGAAGTGAAATATTTTATAGAGCTTGGATGTCGTGGCCTTTTATTCCTATAGTATAATGCATCATGAAGAACATTGCATCAGATGAATCTCTAAAGCATCAAATCTAGTATTGTGGTGCATTAAACCATAGCATAGATCTATTTAGAGCAGGTTGGTTTCAATTGTAATTCCATAAGTCAACTCACTTAAACTCTATGAGAATATAGTACTAGTGGCACAAATACCAAAATAGCAACAAGAGTGTTTTTGTGCATAAAGGCATTGGCTAGTGCTATGAACACATCTCATGAAGAATATTTTTTGTGCACTCTGAACAGTTTAAACATAGATCTGCCATACTTCCTAAACACTTAAAGATTGTAGAAGGATCTTTTCTCTTAGAGGGTGGATGGATTGAAAGGATCTACATAATTGTTTTATAGATTTGAAATGCATTCTATTATTCAAGAAGATATAATTCCTATTTTGTTGTGCATGAGGATTTGACCAGCCAATTTCTAGTTGTCCTTTTTCACACTAGATATCAGGTAGATGTTATCTGATTTTTCATATACATCTATGGAGAAGAGGGTGTCTTACACTAATTCTTCTTCCAGTAAGAAGACCGATTCAAGGTCATCTACTTTGCTGAGATAGATTCCTATATGCTCATTAATCTTTTCAAAGAGGTGGATTGTGTTCGTTAACTTCTTAGCTTGGGGATAGTTTCTTGTAATGTGACTAGGATTTGTGTAGATGAAGCAGCCAAGATTCTTTTTCTTATACTTTATCGGGATCCTTGATCTAAAATATCTAGTTTGCTGGATTTCCCTTCTCCTATTATTTGGAGGCCTTGGTAGTTTGAATGTTCTAAACAATAGCTGCCCTTTTTATCTCATCTTGGAATGTGGGTATGAGCATCTAGAATTGGTAACGAGGTCATGCTTATTGCAAGCTCAATCGAGGAATGGAATATTATGGATGATCTACTTTGGCACGAATCTCTTTATGCATATATTATCCAGAGATTGGAAGATGGCCTGCTGAATGTAGCCTTTCTATGGGACATTTATAGAATTGAAATTCTCCTCAACAATTATCATTGGGTGGACTACTAGTATCTTTTGTACTGATAATACAAAGGCATAACTTCTGATTAGTAGTGGTGATAGGGTAAGCAATAGGTCATTTTAGCTTTGTTTCTGGGTGTATGCCTAGCTACCATAATCTAGATTTGAGATTGAATTTGAAAAAATCGTTGGATTTTGATAGGTATGTGAATAAGGTTAACTTAATTAGAATGGTAAATTTGTAATCTAGAAGGCAATGGTTTAGGGGCTGGTAATTTATGACTATGTAGAGTTTTCCCCTTGTCTATTTAGCGCACTTGTTCACATAGAATGCTTTACAAACCCACTGGGAATTTGGTGGCTCAATGATCCTAAAATCAAAAAGTTTCACCCATATTTTTTTCTGTTGGCTACAATCCATTACTTGAACAAAACTAGATTGAAACACACAAGAAAGTGACCTTGCAAAAATTTTTGGTTGATCGACGATGGTAATGATATGTGTTGTGTTGTATCCTTGTTGTGTGTTGTTATTAACTTACGTAAAGGTTTCCATGATGTATGTTATTGTGTTAAATTGTGTATATGCTTGATTTACCCTTCTTTCATGGACAAATAATCCCAAGTGGGGAAGATGTAATGCACCTAGATTTGAACACTTGAGAGAACATCAACTTTTGATGCCTCTGGAGTTGATATAGTTGGTGGTACTTGAGTTGTAGCCTAAGTCATGACTCGTAGCCACCATGCCATCCCCTTTCGTATAATCTAAAGTATAATATGGTAACATACGAAAGGGTCATTCCTTGGTTGTAACCAACCTTATGAGTCATATAGTAGTCAACTCTATAGTGTAAAGTCTCAAACCTAGAGTAGACTATTTTTGTCATGACTTAAGCTTATGATCGGAGGGTGATTTTTACCCTTGTTAATGACTCAACGGTCCTTTTACAAACCCACAAAAGTGTGGTTGACCTAGGAGTACACTTGGATACCACCTGTACCCTAGGTCACGATTGCCATAGTACCCATATGGGGGAGTCATACCCCTGCACGTGTGGATTGTCAAACTTTTAACCTAGGACCTTTTCTTTATTTACCTTGTATAAAACCCTAAACACTCTCACAATATAAGTCATTTTAGCCTTCCAAGTCATCATTTGTAGGACTTAAACATTCCAAATACTCAAAAGCCTCTTGGAATAAGATTTGAGGCTAGGGTTTAGAGTAGTTCATCTTTTGGCAATAAGGAGAGTCAAGATTGTTGATGTGTCATCATGTTTGATGCATGTATCAATTCCCCTTTTTAAATTACTCTAAACCTATGTATTTCACACTTGAATTAGTAATTGTACATAGTGGTTTTGAATCAAATAGAAAAGGTTTTACTATCTAACAATTAATAATTATGATTCTTCTTTGTTCTCATGATTATGTATGTTATAGATGGGAGATCTCATATGTGGATTCTTGTTGTATGTTTTTTAACATAAGGGTTTTTATTAGACCTAGTCTTGATGATATCTACATTGAATATGACCTTGATACAAGTATAAAAAATTCGTAGCCACCATGCCATCCCCTTTTGTATAATATGAAGTACAATGTGGTAACATACTGTCCTCCATATGATAGGGTTATTCCTTGGTTGTAACAAAGCTTATGAGTTTTATACTAGTCAACTGTATAGTGTAAAGTCTCAAACCTAGAGTGGACTATATTTGTCATGACTTGAGCTCATGATTGGAGGTTGAGTTGTACCCTTATTTATGACTCAAAGGTCCTTTTTCAAACCCATAAAAGTATGGTTGACCTAGGACTATACTTGGTTACCACCCGTACCCTAGGTCACGATTGCCATAGTACCTGTATGGGGGAGTCGTACCCCTGCACGTGTGGACTGTCTAATTTTTAATCTAGGACCTTTTGTTCATTTTCCTTGTCTAAAACCCTAAGCCCTCTCTCAATATAATTCATGTTAGCCTTCCAAGTCTTCATTTGCAGGACTTAAACATTCCAAATAATCAAAAGGCTCTTGGAACAAGATTTGAGGGTAGGGTTTAAAGTAGTTCATCTTTTGGCAATAAGGATAATCAAGATTGTTGATGTGTCATCATATTTGATGCATGTATCTCATCCCCTTTTTAAATAACTCTAAACCTATGTATTTCACACTTGGATTAGTAATTGCACATGGTGGCTTTGAATCAAATGAAAAGGGTTTTACTACCTAACAATGAATAATAATGATTCTTGTTTGTTCTCATGTTGATATATGTTATTTATGGTCGATTGCTTATATGGATTCTTTTTATATGTTTTTTAGCATAAGGGTTTTGATGAGACCAAGTCTTGATGATATCTACCTTGAAATTGACCTTGATACAAGTATACCAAAAAGGTGTTTGTGAAAATGTCTAAGTAAAATACATATTTATATGTGGGTGATGCATTGACTTAGGGGAAGGGCCTAATGAGAATGAATGATTGGTAAATTGTACGCAAAAATTATTGAGAACCATGTATTTTGTATTTGGTGATATTTGTTGTTTCAATGACTAGTAAGGGATTGAAACCCTAGACATAAAAATTAACTTATCGTCTGTGTTGAAACTAAATATGGTAAGAATGTGCTGAAAACTTGCTAGTGAATTATGAATGGTTAAGTAGGTCTTGGTGACCATAAATGTAATAAATATTGTGTTGAATTGAGGCATGTAGCCAATTTAAATGATTAATGGTTAAATAATTTATTGCATTGGCCTAGTGGACATAGAGACATGATAATTCTTAAGTGAATGTAATGATTGTTAATGGTTGGTAAAGGACTTTTTTGCCATGTATTGAGTTATCATGATTGTTATTGCTTTGTAAATAGTTTCTTGGACATTGTTAATCATGTAAAGAATTACCCTATAGCTTTAAGTGGTGTGATGGCCCTATAAGAATAAACGATTGATGATTGACTTTGTGTTGATATTGCTGTCTAAGTAATTTGTTTTAACTATGACCATGTTATTTAATGAATAAGAAGGAGGTTCAATTCCATAAGTTTGATCTTGAATTGTGTTTGGAACCAAGTGTGATGAAAATTTAATATAATGTTGTGAATGACTTGTGATTCAATTTTGTGGGTCATGAGGACGACAAGTTGAATTATGAGAGTAACTGAATGAAGGCATTGGCCTATTAAAAGAGTCAAACAATAAAGTCTCCCATGAGGACCATGTGGTCCAGTTTAATGTTGTATTAGCTAAATGAGCTAGAGCTCTTGAATGTGTGCTATTGTCTTAATACGTCTAAAAGAATGATATGGATGCCGATGCATGAATAAGGTATTAATGTTCCATGGACAAGCCAATATTATGGCTTGGATTAAAGTTCTATTTCGTTATTAAATTTACATTGCCAAGCCAATATAATAGGTCGGATTAAAGTTTTATCTCGTGATTAAAGTTCTATGGCAAAGCCAATATGATGGCTCAGATTAATGTTCCATCCCATGATAAATTTTCATGGCCAAGCCAATATGACGGCTCGTATTAAAGTTCCATCTCGTGATTAAAGTTCCATGGCTAAGTCGATTGATGGCTCAAATTAATGTTTAATCTCGTGATTAAATTTCCATGGCTAAGACAATTTGATGGCTCGGATTAAAGTTCCATCTCGTAATTAAAGTTCCATAGCTAAACTAATATGATGGCTCGGATTAAACTTCCATCTCGTGATTATAGTTTCATGGCCAAGGCAATATAATGGCTCGGATTAAAGTTCCATCCTATTATTAAATTTCCATAGACAAGAATATATGATTGCTCGTGATTAAAGTTCCAACTCTTGATTAAAGTTCCATAGCCGATCAAATATGATTACGGTTCTACACCTAAGTGATTGGGTATATGAGTAGTGCCATTGATTTAGTAGGTAACTATGTGGTTGTAGTCCCTTGGCTTGATGAATTATAATCATGGATAAAGTACCTAGTCTAATGATATGTGAGTGTTGATAAATTCTTATGCCTAATGAGGATGGTATGAATCTAAGTGGTGAATGTCGAAGTCCTCTACTTTGTGTCATATGATTTAAGTATTTGAGAATGTTATTAAGTCCTGACAACTTGATTTGTTAAGTGATATGTTTATGTTCAAAGATAAATATGTGAATGTGGTTGAACATGATCCTTTTTTGGAATGATGATATTTATTTATTCTTAACTTTGGGTCACATGCTATCACGCTAACCACTAACCCTCTCCATAAACAATGTCCCCATGTGACGTAGGAGCTGGAGTACCTTCTTCATCTTCTACAAAGTGATCAGGTGTTCGAGTGGATTTTTGCTATTACCTTGAAGTGGTGAGCTTCCATTCTCTAGAAAACCTACCTTTCATAGTCATTTTACTCTATGTCATAGACTTGTATAGGGTGGTACTTGGCTATTGTTGGGGGCAAGTCCCGATATATTATCGACTTTATTTTGGTAGAGGTTTTGTGCATGACTTTGGACTTGGGCATATTTGGCTAGACGACTCTTGATTATTAATAAAGATGGGTATTGTCTAGTAATCACTATTATTCTTATATTTCTACTATTTTTATATTATGCTCGAGATCCATCCGACCCCTGTTGATAATTATTGATGATTAGGTTTAGTTATGAGGTGAAATCTGGTACATGTGTGCTTGATGTTCCCATACAACATGCCTCAAAGTTTGGTGCATGTCAAGTTGGTATTTGATCCTAGTTCTGTGGTCATTCGAGAGGCCACAAAGTCGTGTCAAGTAGAGTCTATTTTATGGGTGTGAAGCGCACCATACTTATAAGAGAGAGGCTACGAGGCATTTATGAATATTTCTCTTTCTTATGATTAAATCTCATGCTATGTAGAGTCTAAGGTCTTATATTTATCTGATTTCTGTTTGCTCATCTTTCATATCATGTATCCAAGGAGATTTGATGATTGGGCAAACCCTTCTGTACCAACTAGGGCAATATGAACAATGCTCGTCCAACTTCTGAGATTAAGGCCTGGTCAAAGGTCATTATATCTAACCATCTTCATAGGGTTCCACTTATTCCCACTAATCCCTCTATGGGGTGGCACATATTCTCATTTCCCTCAAAAGTCTGGGCTTTATTTCTCCCTTCCTCGACTGGAAAAGTATGGTAAAAAGTAGTAGAAGAGAAAGTATTGGGTAGTTCCTAGTTCCTACTTTACGAGTATTTCTCCCTACCTAAATCAGTTCGGAGACGGGTATCTTCAAATCAGTAATGCTCATAGGGCATAAGTGCCTAATATTAGGCTAGTGGAGCCTAACCTTCATTCACCTATCATCCTTGACCATTTTATGGTGAATCACACAGTTGTTGATGCAAGAAAAGGAAGAACTGGTGTTTTATATATGGTCAATGGGGTCTCATGAAATGGAAATGTCCCATAAGGGTTTTTGCTTGGGCAATACAAAGGATGTATATTATCACTTCTTTAGCTTTAGCACCTAGGGGTAAGTTCAGGCTATGGTTCCCAGTCGACTCCATCTCAGCTTTCTTGTAGATTTTATGGTCAGAGTCATATTTGTTAGTTTGAGATGGGGAGAGCCGAATGTTATCATTGTGGTTAGGTCTAGTATATAAGGCTACAGTGCCCTTCTCGAGTAGGTTCTTAGGCCAACAGGGACTCTGTGGCTACTTCCTCTACTCCTGAGCCAAAAGGTGCTACCTATGCTTCTCTTCTTTTACTGACACTAGCTAAAGTTGCTTGTATGCACTTTTTACTCACATGGGGTCCGAGGTGCCCCCAAATATTATTGTGGGTATGTTGAAAACTCCTTCTCCATGTTATGTATGCATATGCTTTGCTTAGTATGTTTGACTCCATTAAAGATTGTGTTTCTCAATTCAGTTGTGAGTCATTAGGCTTCTTTTTCCTGTTTCTTCCCTGGTAAAGCACGTCATGGTTGAAAAAAGTCTTTAAGGGGTGTGTGATATTCATTGGACATAAAGAAAGCCTTGTTGAGTGATGTAGGTGGTCATGTTTACATTGGAAATCTTTTGAGGGAAAATTCATTGCACTCGTGTTATGCTCTTTTAGATTGTCGTACACATAGGGTCATGACAAATTTCCCTAATAGTCAGTCATTGTATGGGAACATGGTTCCTTGTTTCTGTAAGTTCCTATCGGAAGATTCTTTTCTATTATGAAGGTCCAAGGGGATATTTCAAAGAGGTGTTTGTACCACTTACTCTAAGTTAAAGATCCTAACTCTAAAACGGGACTTCTCTTGAACTTATTCTTGTGGTTAGTGAGTTCTTGTCATGTCCTTTGTGTTAGCCAATGCCTCGGCTTCATTTATGGACTAGGTAAATAGGTTTTCTTATCTATTCCTGGACATGGTTTCCATTGTCTTCATTGGTAATATCTTATTTATTTTAAGAGTGAGGCAGATTATATAGATCACCTACATGTCGTGTTGCAAATTTTGGAGGAACATTATTTTTTTGCCAAGTCCTCCGAGTGTGAATTTTGTTAAAAATTGTAGATTTTCTTCTTCATGATACCTATCTCTAGTGGTGAGATCATGGTGGATCCCCAAAAGCTATTCGGTGTTATGTCTTTTCGTGTCTGGACTAAAGAACTTCACCTTTGGTATGTTGTGTCGGGATGGGTCGCATTAGTAACCTAGATGAATACTCTCAGTACCTATAGTTTCGTGTCTCCTATGGCGAGAGTGATGTGAAGCAATAAGGGGAGGGCTTAGTCCCCACTATGTTTGTCCCTATATGGTCTCGAAAGGGGTTGACAATGTCGTCTAAAAGATGGAGATTCCTTCTAGGTTGACCCCTACTTTCTTCTGAGTTCCATGTCTTTATGTTACAAGGATGCTTAGGTGATGCCTCATTGATTTTTTTCCTTGAAGGGCATTAGAATTTTTGGGGTTCCTTGACTTGTGAGGGGGTCCCGATAGGATCTTAGATAGGAAAGATCACTGGTTGGAAATGATAGAAGTTGCTTCGGTAAAGGTTCTATGGAGGAACCAAAAGTCCGACGAAGCTACGTGGGAAACGAAAAAGGACATAAACTCCAAGTATTCAATTTTGCTTTCTATTTTGAAAACTTAAGATTGAGGCATGTGTTAATCTCCTTGCATTAAATTATGTCTTCGATAGATGATGGCCTAAAGTCTCCCATATTTGAAATTGAATCATGCCTTTGATGGATAATGGAGTAAAGTCTCCAACATGTGGATTTTATTTATATTGTTGACAGACAAATATAGTAAAGTCTCTAAGGTTGAGGTTTAGTTATGTCAAGTTTATAAAATAGGGTAAAGCCCCAATCCTTGAATCTAAGTATGCCTTGTTAGGTCATGGTTGAGCCTTAAAGTTTATGAAATAAATGGTTGGTGATGTCTATTATGTCCTTGTTGTGCGCCCTATCCTCAATTGTGTGAATATCATTTTGATGCATGCAAATTTGTTAACTCAAGGAGGATCTTGTCTTACCCATCATTCTCGGACAAATGATACTAAGTGGGGGAGAATGAAATACCAAAGAATGAGACTTTACAAAAAAAAATTATTGATTGGTGATGGTCATGTTATTTGTTATTTGTATCCTTATTTTTTGATGTTTTTAACTTGTGTAAATGTTTCTATGATGAATAGAGATGTGTTAAATTTAGTATATACTTTATTTACCCTTCCTTCATGGAAAAATGATCCCAAGTGGGGATGAAGTGAAGCACCTATACTCGAACCCTTGAGAAAAATTAACTTTTGATGCTCTGGAGTGGATACAGTTGGGGTTACTTGAGTCGTACCCTAGGTCACGACTCGTACCCACCATGCCCTCTTTTTTCATAGACTAAGCAGTATATTAAGGTAGCATACTTTTCTCCATACAAAAATGTCATTCCTAGGTCGTAACCAAGCTTAAGAGTTGTATACTAGCCAACAGTATAGAGTAAAGTCTCAAACCTAGAGTACACTATTGTGGTCATGACTTGATGTCACGATTGGAGGGTGATTCATACCCTTAGTTACAACTCAAAGGTCTCTTTTGGTACCCATAGCAATGTGGTTTACCTAGTAGAAGGCTATGGTACAAGTTTGGGTACTACCATTACCCTAGGTAATGATTGTTGTAGGACACGTACGGGGTAGTCGTACCCTTTCACGTGTGGATAATCGAGATATTAACCAAGGAGCTTTTGGTTATTTACTTTTTTTAAAGCCTAAGCCCTCTCCCTTTATAAGTCTTGGTATCGTCCCAAGTCTTTATTTGCAAGACTTAAACATTCCAAACACTAAAAATGGCTTTTGGAATAAGAATGTAGGAAAGGGTATGGAGGTATTCATCTTGTGGAAAGAATGAGAGTCAAGATTGTTGATGTGTTATTTTGTTTGAGGCATGTATCTCTTTCCCTCTTTAAATAACTCTAAACCAATATATTTTTTACACTTGAATTAAAGTCGCATAACTAATATAACATGATGGCTCGTAATTAATGTTCTAAATCTTGTTTAAAGTTCCATAGACGATCAAATATGATTAGAATACCATGCCTAAGTGGTTGTGGTATATGGGTAGAGCCCTCATTTTAATAGGTAACCATTTGGTTGTAGTCCCTTTGATTGATGAAGTATAAACATGGATGAAGTACCTTGTCTAGTTATATATGAATATGGTTAAAGTCTTATACCTAATTGGGATGGCATGAACCTAAATATTTAATGTCGGAGTCCTCCACATTCTGTCATATTATTGAAGTATTTAAGAATGTTATTAAATCTTGACAACTTGATTTAGCATGTGATATATTTATGTATAAGTATAAATGTGAGAATATGATTGAATAATATATATTTACTTGTTGTTGAATGATTATATTATTTTATCCTTAACCTTGGGCCACAAGCTAGCGCTCTTACCACTAACCCTCTCCGTACGCTACGTCCCCATGCAATGTTTGCATTGGAACACCTTTTTCTTCTTTTTCTACAAAGTGATCAGGTGTTCGAGTGTATTTGTGCATTGACCTTCAATTGGTGAGCTTCCATTCTCTAGAAAACCTACCTTTCATAATCATTTGACTCTATGCCATAGACTTGTATAGGGTGGCACTTGGCTATTGTCGAGGGCATATCCTGGTGATTGTCGACTTAATTTTGGTAGAGGTTTTGTGAATCACTGTGGACTTGGGCATATTTGGCTAGAATTTTGATTATTAATAAAGATAGGTATTGTCTAGTAATGACTATTGTTCTTATGTTTGCTATATTCTTATATTATTATCAATATTCGTCTGACTCGTGCAAATAATTATTGATGATTAGGTTGGGTTATGGGGAGACCTCCGGCATATATTTGCTTGATGTTCCCATACGACATGCCCCAAAGTTTAGGGAATGTCAAGTTGGTATTCGATCTTAGGTCCATCGTCATCTAGGAGTCGATAAAGTTGTGTCAAGTAGAGTTTATTTTATCTTATAAGAGAAAGGCTATGAGGCATTTAGGAATGTGTCTCTTTCTTTTGTTTCAATCTCATGCAATATAGAGTCTACGGTCTTAGATTCCTCTTATTTTTGTTTGCTCATCTTTTATATCATGTATCCTAGGAGATCTGATGATTGAGCAAAGCCTTCTATCCCGACTAGGACAATATGGACAATGCTTGTCCATTTTCTGAGCTTAAGAAATGATCTAGGGTCATTACATATAACCATTCTCATGGTTTTCCACTTGTTCCTACAAACCCCTCTATTAGGGGTGGCACATATTCTCATTTGCCTCAAAAGTTTGGGTTTCATTGCTCCTTTGCTCGACTGGACAAGTTTGGTAAAAAGTGGTCTAGGAGAAAGTATTGGGTGGGTCCTAGTTCTTATATTACAACTAGTGATCCCTACCTGAATCCATTAGGAGATGGGTATCTTCAAATCAAATAATGCCCATAGGGCACAAGGTGCGTAATATCAGGATAGTGGAACCTAATCTTCATTCACCTATCATACTTATCCATTTTGCAATGAATCACACCGCCGTCATTGAGAGAAATAGAAGAATTGGTATTTTGTATGAGGTCAATTAAGTCGTATGCAATTGAAGTGTTCCATAAGGCTTTCTTCTTGGACAATACAAAAGATGTCGATTATCACTTCTTTAGCTTTGGCACCTAGGGGTGAGTTCAGGTTAATGGTGCCCAGTCGACTCCATCTCGCCCTCCTTGTATATTGTATAGTCAGAGTCATCTTTGTCAGTGTGAGATGAGGAGAGCCAAATGTTATCATTGTGGTCAGGTTAGGCACATACAGCTAGAGTGCCCCTCTCGAGTGGGTTCATAGGCCAATAGGGACTCTGTGGCTACTTCCTCTACTCCTGAACCAAAAGATGCTACCTATGCTTCTATTTCTAGTATCGAAGCAAGCTAAAGTCGCTTATATGCACTTTCTACTCACTATGGGTCCTAGGTGCCCCCAAATATTGTTGTGAGTATGTTTAAAATTCTTTATCCATGTTATGTATGCATATTCTTTTCTTGGTAAGTTTGACTCCATTAGAGATTATGTATTCCAATTTAGTTCTGAGTCATTAAGCTACTGTTTCCTGGTTCTACCCTGGTAAGATACTCCGTCGCTGTAAAACGTTTAAAAGGAGTGTGTAATAGCCGTTGGTAGTGTACAAAGCCTTGTTGAGTGATGGAGGTGGTCATGGTTGCATTTGATATCATTTGAGAGTGAGTTCGTTGCACTTGTTTTATGCTCTTTTAGGTTGTCGAACCCAAGAGGTCATGACTAATTTCCCTAATAAGTCGATCATTGTATGGGTAGATGGTTCCTTGTTTCTTTAACTGCCTATAGGAAGATTCTTTTATTTTCTCAAGGCCCAAGGGGAGATTTCAAAGGGGTGTTTGTATAACTTACTCTTAGTTAAAGATCCTTACTCTAAAAAGGGACTTCTCTAGAACCCGTTCTTGTGGCTAGTGAGTTCTTCTCATGTCCTTTGGGTTGGCCAATGCCTCAGCGGCAATTATAGACAAGGTAAATAGGTTTTCTCGCCTATTCCTGGACATGGCTGCCATTGTCTTCATATGTAATATCTTAGTTATTTTAAGAGTGAGGCAGATCATATAGATCACCTCAGTGTCATGTTGTAAATTTTGGAGGATCATTATTTTTATTCCAAGTCCTCCGAGATTGAATTTGGTTAAAAAGTATAGATTTTCTTTTTCATGATACCTATCTCTAGTGGAGAGATCATGGTGGATCCCCAAAAGTTATTCAGTGTTATGTATTTTGGTGTCCAGACTGAAGAACTTCACCTTTGGTAAGTTGTGTCATTATGGGTCTCATTAGTGACCACAAGAGAATTTAAATGATCAATGATTAAATAGTTTTGTGAAGGTAAAATATGCCTATATTGAATTGACCTAGTGGACATTAATGAGTCATGATAATGCTTAAATAAATGTAAATGCTTGTGGATGGTATGTAAAGGCCTTATTGGCCATGTATTGAGTTATCATGATTGTGATTGCATTGTAAATGGTTGTTAAGAACCCTGTTAATCATGTAAGGAATTGTCCTATGACTTTAAGTGGCATGATGGCCTTATAAGTATAAATGGTTGATTATTGATGTTGTGTTGATGTTGTTATCAATGTAATTTGGTTAACTATGACCACGTTGCTTTGATGACTAAGACGGAGGTTTAATTCCTCAAATTTGAAATTGAATTGTGTATAGAGCGAGCTGTGATGAAAATGATATATAGTGTTATTAATGACTTGTGATTGGCTGGTGTGGGTCATAAGGACCACAAGTTGAATTGTGTAATGAATTGAATGAAGGTCTTGGCCTATTAAAATTGTTGAACAATGAAGGTTCCCATGAGGATCATGTTGTCCTGATTGATGTAGAATTAGCTAATTGAGATAGAGATCTTCAATGTGTGGTATTGTCTTAATATGTCAAAAAAATGATATGGATGCTAATTCATGCACTAAGGGATTAAAGTCCATGGCCAAAACAATATGATGGCTCAGATTAGAGTTCCATATCGTGATTAAAGTTCCAAGGCCAAGCCAATATGATGGCTCGAATTAAAGTTACATCTCGTTATTAAAGTTCCATGGCAAAGACAATATGATGGCTCGAATTAAAGTTTATCCCGTGGTTTAGGTTCCATGGCCAAGCCAATATGATGGCTCATATTAAAGTTTCATCTCATCATTAAAGTTCCATGGACAAGCCAATATGAAGGCTCAGATTAAAGTTCCGCCCTGTGAATAAAGTTCCATGTCAAAGCCAATAGGATGGCTCAGATTAAGGTTCTATCCTGTGATTAAAGTTCTATGTCCAAGCCAATATGATGGCTTGGATTAAAGTTCCATGGTCAAGCCAATATGATGGCTCTTTTTAAAGTACCATCCCATGATTAAAGTTCCATATCCAATAAAATATGATGGCTCATTATTAAAGTTCTAACTCGTGTAAAGTTCCATAGCCAATCATATATAACTAGAGTTCCATGCCTCAGTGGTTGTGGTATATGGGTAGAGACCTCATTTCAATAGTTAACTATATGGTTGTAGTCCCTATGCTTGAAAAAGTGTAAAATGGATGAAGTACCTTGTCTAGTGATATATGAATATGGTTAAAGTATTATACCTAATTGGGATGGCATAAACGTAAATGTTTAATGTCGGAGTCCTCCACTTTGTGTCATATTATTGAAGTATTTGAGAATGTTATTAAATCTTGACAACTTGATTTGGCATGTGATATATTTTTTTGTAAGGGTAAATGTGAGAATATGATTGTACAAGATATATTGACTTGTTGTTGAATGATTACATTATTTTATCCTTAACCTTGGGTCACAAGCTAGAGCTCATACTGCTAACCCTCTCCGTATGCTATGTCCCCATGCAACGTATACGTCGTAGAGGGTTAGCGGGTTAGTGCATTGACCTTGAATTGGTGACCTTCCATTCTCCAGAAAAACTACCTTTCATAGTCATTTTACTCTATGTCATGGACTTGTATAGGGTGGAACTTTGGTATTGTCGAGGGCATATCCAGATTATTATCAAATTCATTTTGGTAGAGGTTTTGTAGGTCATGGTGGACTTGGGCATATTTGTCTAGACTCTTGATTATTAATAAAGATAGGTATTGTCTAGTAACGACTATTGTTCTTATATTTCCACTATTCTTATATTATGGTCAAAATCCGTTCGACCCGTTTGGATAATTATTGATGATTAGGTTTGGTTATGGGGCGACCTCCGGCACATGTGTTCTTGATGTTCCCATACGACATTCCCCAAAGTTTGGGGCTTGTCAAGTGGGTATTCGAGCCTAGGTCTATGGTCATCCAAGAGTCCACAAAGTCGTGTCAAGTAGAGTCTATTTTATTGGTGTGAAGAGCACCACACTTATAAGAGAGAGGCTATGAGGTATTTAGGAATTTTTCTCTTTTTTGTGTTTCAATCTCATGCTATATAGAGTCTAAGGTCTTAGATTCCTCTAATTTTTGTTTGGTAATCTTTAATATCAAGTATCCAAAGAGATCTAATGATTGGGCAAACCTTTCTGTCCCAACTAGGGCAATATGGACAATGCTTGTCCATCTTCTGTGATTAAGACCCGATCAAGCGTAATTATATATAACCATCCTCGTAGAGTTCGACTTTTTCCCACTAACCCATCTATTGGTGGTGGCATATATTCTCATTTTCCAAAAAATTTGGGTTCCATCGCTTTCTTACTCGACTGGACATGTTTGGTAAAAAGTGGTCTAGGAGAACGTATTGGTTGGGTCCTAGTTCTCATATTACAACTAGTGATTCCTACCCAAATTCATTGGTAAATAGGTATCTTAAAATCAAATAATGCCCATAGGGCACAAGGTGTCTAATATCATGCTGGTGGAGCCTAACCTTCATTCAAATATAATCCTTGTTTGTTTTGCGATCAATCACACCATCATTGTTGTGAGTAATGGAAGAAATGGTGTTTTGTATGTGGTCAATTAGGTCACATTTAATTGAAGGGTTCCATAAGGGTTATTTCTTAGGCAATACAAAGGATATCGATTATCACTTCTTTACCTTTGGCAACTAGGGGTGCGTTCTGGCTAATGGTGCCCAGTCGACTCCATCTCGTCCTCTTTGTATATTTTATGGTCAGAGTCATTTTTGTCAGTGTGAGATGGGGAGAGCCAAATTATATCATTGTGGTCAGGTCGGGCACATACAGCTAGAGTGCCCCTCTAGAGCGGGTACTTAGGCCAAGAGGACCTTTGTTGCTACTTCCTTTACTCCTGAACCAAAAGATGCTACATACGCTTCTATTTCTGGTACTAACGCTAGCTGAATTTTCTTATATGCACTTTCTACTCACTAGGGGTCTGAGGTTCCCCCAAATATTGTTGTGGGTATGTTGAAAACTCTTTCTCCATGTTATGTATGCATATGCTTTGTTTGGTAAGTTTGACTACATTAGAGATTGGGTATTTCAATTGAGTTCTGATTAATTAATCCACTTTTTCCTGGTTATA
The DNA here is from genome assembly GCA_026120095.1 of Capsicum chinense. NCBI lineage: Eukaryota > Viridiplantae > Streptophyta > Magnoliopsida > Solanales > Solanaceae > Capsicum > Capsicum chinense. Next base: position 184,394,303 of record JAPEIP010000013.1, read on the forward strand.
CCCTGGTAAGATACTTTGTGGTTGTAAAATATTTTAAAGGGGTGTGTGATAGCGTTGGTAGGAAAGAAAGCCTTGGTGAGTAATAGAGGTGGTCATGGTTGCATTTGACATCATTTGAGGGTGAATTCTTTCTACTTGTGTTATGTTCCTTTAGATTACCGGGCCCATGGGGTCATGACTAATTTCCCTAATGAGTCGGTCATTGTATAGGAACATGGTTCCTTGTTTCTGTAAGTGCCTATAGGAAAATTCTTTGATTTTTTCAAGGCCTAAGGGGAGATTTCAAAGGGGTGTTTGTACAACTTAGTTTGAGTTAAACATCCTAACTTTAAAAGGGGACCTCTCTAGAACCCGTTCTTGTGGTTAGTGAGTTCTTGTCATGTCCTTTATGTTCGTCAATGCCTTGGCGGCAATTCTAGACAAGGTAAATAGGTTTTCTCATCCGTTCGTAGACATGGTTTCCATTGTCTTCATGTTGCAAATTTTTTTAGGATCATTATTTTCATACCAAGTCCTTCGAGTATAAGTTTGGATAAAAATTATAGATTTTCTTTTTCATGATACCAATCTCTAATGGAGAAATCATGGTGGATCCCCGAAAGGTATTCGGTGTTATGCCTTTTGGTGTCCGGACTGAAGAACTTCACCTTTGGTATGTTGTGTCATGATTGGTCTCATTAGTGACCTAGATGAATAATATGAGTCACTCAATACCTATTGGTTCGTGTCTCCCATGTCGAGGTGATGCAAAGCGGTAAGGGGAGAGCTTATTCCCCTCTATGTTTATCCTTATATAGTTTTAAAAGGGGTTGAAAATGTCACCTAAAATATGGAGAGTCCTTCTAGGTTGAACCATATTTTCCTTAGAGTTCCATGTATTTATGTTCCGAGGATGCTTAGGTGATCCTACGTTCATTTTTTTCCTTGAAGGGCATTCGAATTTTTAGAGTTCTTTGTCTTTTGAGAAGGTCCCAATGGGGATGGTAGCTCGGAAAGTTCACGGGTTGTGAATGATAGAAGTTGCTTCGGTAAAGGTTCTATGGAGGAACCAAAAGTCTGAGGAAGCTAGGTGGGAAGCTGAAAAAGACATGAAGTCCAAGTATCCAAATTTTCTTTCCATTCCAAAAACTTATGATAGAGGTATGTGTTAATCTCCTTGCATTAAATTATGTCTTTGATAGATGATGGACTAAAGTCTCCCACATTTGAAATTGAATCATGCCTTTGATGGATAATGGAGTAAAGTCTCCAACATGTAGATTTTATTTATGTTGTTGACAGACAAAAAGAGTAAAGTCTCTAAGGTTGAGGTTTAGTTATTTCAAGTTTATAAAACCTGCTAAAGCCACAATCCTTGAATTTAAGTATGCCTTGTTAGGTCATGCTTGAGCCCTAAAGTTGATGAAATAAATGGTTGATTGATAATGACCATGATGTCTATTATGTCCTTGTTGTGTGCCTTATCCTCAATTGCGTGAATATTGTTTTTATGTATGCAAATGTGTTAACTCAAGAATGAGCTTGTCTTACCCATTATTCACTCACAAATGATCCTAAGTGGGGGAGAATGAAACACCCAAGAATGAGAACTTGCAAAAAAAATTTATTGATTTGTGATGGTCATGCTATTTGTTTTGTTGTATCCTTATTTTGTGTGGTTTTTAACTTGGGTAAATGTTTCCATGATAAATAGAGATGTTTTAAATTTAGTATATTCTATATTTACCCTTCCTTCATGGATGAATGATCACAAGTGGGGATGAAGTGAAGCACCTAGATTTGAACCCTTGAGAAAACATCAACTTTTGATGCTCTAGAGTGGATACTGTTGGGGGTACTTAAGTCGTACTCTAGGTCATGACTCGTACCCACTATTCCCTCCCTTTTCATATACTAAGCAGTATATTAAGGTATCATACTGCCCTCCATAGGACAATGTCATTGCTAGGTGGTAACCAAGCTTACTAGTCATATACTAGCCAACCGTATAGATTAAACTCTCAAACCTAGAGTAGACTATTTTGGTCATGACCTGAGCTTAAAATTGGAGGGTGAGTCATACCCTTAGTTAAAACTCAAAGGTCCCTTTTAGTACCCATAACAGTGTGGTTGACAAAGTAGAATGCTAGGGTACAAGTTTGGGTACTACCAGTACCCTAGGTCATGATTGTCGTAGGATCTATATGAGGGAGTCATACCCTTGCATGCGTGGACAATCCAGCTATTGACCAAGGACATTTTTGTTATTTACCTTTCCTAAAGCCTAAATCCTTTCCCTTTATAAGTATTGGTATCCTCCCAATTCTTTATTTACAAGACTTAAACATTCCAAACACTAAAAAAGACTTTTGGAACAAGATTGTTAGAAAGGGTTTGGAGGTATTCTTCTTGTGGAAAGAAGGAGAGTCAAGATTATTGGTGTGTCATCTTGTCTGAGTCATGTATCTGTTCCCCTCTTTAAATAACTCTAAAATCATGTATTTTTCACTCATGAATTAGATAATGTACATGGTGGTTTTGAATCAAATGAAAAGAGTTTTATTACCCAACAATGAATAATGATGATTCTTATTTATACTCGTGTTGATAGATGTTATTGATGGTAGACATGCTTGTTGTATGGTACATTGATGGTTCTTGATTAGCCGTAGTCTTGATGATATCTACCACGAAAATGACCTTGATAAAAGTATGCACAAAAGTTGTTTGTAAAAATGTCTAAGTGAAATCTAAAGGTATATGTGGGTGATGTATTGAGTTTGGGAAAGGGCCTAATGGGCATGAATGATTGGTAAATGGTATGCTAAAGTTATTGTGAACCGTAAATTATGTATGTGGTGATATTTGTTGGGTCAATGACTAGTAAGGGATTGAAACCATAGACATAAAAATTAACTTATTGTGTGTGTTAAGCCTATATGTGGTAAGAAGGTGGTTGAAACTGTCAAGAGAATTGTGACCATATATGTAATAAATGATGTGTTGAATCAAGGAATGTGGCCTATTTAAATGATCAATGGTTAAATAGTATTGTGAAGGTCAATTGTAACACCCCGTATTCAAGTACGTGTAATGGCGTATTCAAGTACGTGTATTGGTCTTATTTATATGGAATTAATTTTTTTATTTTATTTATACCGAAATTTGCCCGTCGATGGTTCCATGTGAAGGTTATTGAATAAGATTTTCAACAATATAACTATTTCCAAAAACGGATAGGTTTCGGATATGATCGAGCACGTTCAAAACTATAAAACGGTGGTCGGGATATTTGGGAATTGTAAATGTGCTGGAAAATTTCCTGCACACAAACTACTGAGGCCAGCCGAATTTTTGGGTCAACTTTGAACGATCATAACTCCCATAATATAATGAATTAGGAGAAATTCGACCTATCAAAAGAAAGATCTTTTGGTATTCTTTCCAATGCAATTGGTTTCATCCAAATCCAACGTCTGAGTAAGGAGTTATACTCATTTTACTTCAGCCTGTCAAAATAGATTTTTAGGGTCAATTTCAAACGACCATAACTCCTTGTACAGGACAAACTGGGTGGCCTACTTTATATGAAATGAAAGCCCTTTAATTTATCCTTCCAACGATACCAATTTCACCCAAATCTGATATCGGAGCAAGGAGTTATGGTCGATCTACTTTAGCTTACCAAAATAGTCTACCAAAGGACAGATTTGACATTATTTAAATTTTAAAGGCATTTTGGTCATTTCATATTATATTATGGATGGGAATATGTGTATATATACATGTATATGATTTCAAAAACTCATTTTCATCATCAATCATTGAGAAAGAACAAACCCTAGCCAAATTTGACCATTAAATTACTTTTGATTCAACCGTAGAAATTCCAAAGTA
>JAPEIP010000013.1:184401085-184438296 GCA_026120095.1 Capsicum chinense
AAACTGAAGAGTAACGGCAGCAAGTGATTGAGTTCAGTAGTTCCTCATATAAAATTATTGACTCTAGAGATATAGTAATATGGAGAAGACAAAATTGTTTCAAGCACCCTCTTTGGTTGTTTTTTTATCCTAGCTTTTACTATTTTAATAAGTATCTAACTTTAGAATACATATATTGTCGAGCTGGTCATCTTAGGAGGAGGAAGAGAAATATAGAACGTGGGGATAAGTAAAGTAAGATTCTGATTCTCTTATGAAATAAGAAATTTTAATTAGCTTCTAGGATAGGGATATACCTTAAAGCCTTGTTTGGTTTGCGTGTAGGATGATATCTTAATACACCTAATTGGATTATTACATCGCCGCTCAATGATGTAGATGTAATGTCTAAGTAGGTAGAATATTAGAGGTCGGGAGACCATGATCATATGATAAACCCTACGAATCAGCAACAACGATAAGCGATTTAATAAATGAAGTTCAATAGAACAGTATAAATGTTTGTAGTGCTTTAAGGGTTTCGATCCATTAATTGTCTAAAGTATTTACTTTACGCTACATTTACTTTAATTTTTAGTTTAAAAATATTCAAAATTCTTTTGATTATGCTTGCACTAAATTTATCTCAATAATGAACTAGAATTGAATAGTTATTAGAACAAGCCTCTGAGGGATCGATATTCAGCTTTCTTTAAGGCCACTATATTACTTGGTCGACCATGTACACTTGCATTTGCACTTGGGCACTGTCAAGTTCTTGGCATCGTTGCCGGGAACTTGTAAATTGGCACCTATTTTTTTTTTAGTTTTACTTTTTAGATTTCTAATGTGCTTTAATCTTGGTCTTGGGATTGATTTTGTAGGAAATGAGTGTGCAGAATAGTAAGCAAGCAAAAGATAGGGAATTGGTTCAATCAAGCCCCAAACCCAGGAAATATTTCCATTAATGAAGGAGACAAGCAATCATTCTTCTCCGTATCCCACAATTTTAAGAGAAACGAGGCAATCCTTCAAAATGGCTGAAGACTAACCAGCCAATAGGATGGTTAGAGAAGTGGCAATCCAACTTCTGACTAATTTGACCTCTCCTTTGTAGTAACCAACTACTGGTGGTAATTTTAGCATAAAGAAAACATAGTGCAGCTTTTGATCAGCAATGGATAGTTTATAGGGCTTTCATATAAAGTTCCACAAGTACATTTTTGAATCTTTCTGGAGATCAGTGATATATTCATCCCTATGGGTGTGTCAACTGATTATGCAAGGATTACACTATTTCCCTTTTCACTATTGGGGAAAGAAAAAAAGTTATTTAACGCTGATTCAGCAAATTTAATTAAAAACATGGATGACGTAGCCCAGAAATTTGTCATCCGATTCTTTCCATCTAGAAAGACTAGAAGACTTCACAATGATATTGTGTGCTTCAAACAAATGCCAGATGAGAATTTATATCATTCTTGGGAGTTCTTTAAAGCTTTTCTTTAGGACTGCCCACATCATAACAGTCTAACGAGGTATTATCTCAAACTTGTGTTGAGGTACTTGACCATACCATAAAAATTTTGCCATATTCAACTGCAGGTCGATAAGCTTTGGAGTTGACATATGATGAGCTTTATACTTTGTTGAACCTAATTGCCCAAAGGTATCCCGAGTGACATTCAAACTTAAGAAATGCCATAAAGAAGGTTGCAGGTGTATTAGAGTTGGATCAGTTTACTACTATCTCCACCCAGCTTTTTGCACTGCAAAATTAGGAAAGTAGTATAAAGTTGGGGATTACAAAGGTTACAACTATAGTTAATGCAATTCAATAGACATTGGGTCGGTGTGAGGTTTATGGTAACAATGGGCATTCAGCAGTTGTATGTGCTGCAAATCCTAAGTCTATGATATTTACAGGCAATTCTCAAATTCCAAATTATGGGAATGCCTACAATCTAAAGTGGTAGACTTTGACACCAAATCAATAATGGAATGCCCAACCGTAGTAGTTTCAACAACAATAAGTTTAGAATAATTAGTCCTTAACTCAAGCACAATTTGTAGCGGATATAAAGATCCAGCAAGTATCTGCAAGGAGCTTGGATTTTCAAATTAGTCAGTTTGTAAACGTACAAAATACAAGGCCTCAAGGTGGTTTTCCAAGTGATACTAAAAATCATAAACAAGTAATGGAAATTACTTTGAGGAGTGGTAAGGATTTGAATGAAGGACCTACAAAAAACCATGGAGGTAAATACAAAAGAGGCTCCTAAGATGGTAGATGACAAAGCTGTTGAAAATTCAAGGAAGTCTTAGTACTTGAAGACAAAATTTGTTGAATAGTTAGAGGAGAGACCACTACTACCTTTCCCACAGAAGCATATAAAGGCAATGGAGGATGCATTCTTCAAAAAGTTCTTTGACACATTTAGAGAGCTTCATATTAACCTTTCTTTTTAGATGTTTTGCAGAAAATGCCTAAGTATGCTAAGTAATTAAAAGATATGGTCAGTCACAAAGTTAAACTGTAGGTTGTTGAGACAGTAGCACTCAATGAGGAGTGTAGTTCTGTGGTGATGAAGAAAATACCCAAAAATCTAAAATACCCTATGAGTTTCACTCTCCTAATTCAAATTTACAATAGTAAGGTAGTCTAAGAACTTAGTGACTTGGGGGAAAGTGTCAAATTGATGATCCTCTCCTTGTTTAATACCATCATCCTAGGAAAGCCAATATCAAGAACTGTGATACTCCAATTGGAATATCAGACCCTAGCCCATCCCGAAGGAATCATAGAGGATGTTCTCATTAAGGTTGGTAAGTTTATTATTCTTGTTGACTTTATTGTTTTAGATTTTTAGGTAGATGAAAGAGTGCCGGCCATCTTGGGACATCCTTTCTTAGCAACAGGAGGAGCCTTTATAGATGTGAGAGAGGGCATGCTCACAATAAGGCTTGATGATGAAGAAGTGGTATTTAAAGTGTACAAAGTTCATAACACACTATCCTACTAGAAATACTTATGCATGATTACTTTGATTGAAGATGGAAAGGTCTATTCCATAAAAGACCACTTTGGACTTCCTCATTGAGCTATCTAATACTCCACTACCATAGCATTACATAATGCAAATTGATGAGCCTAAAAAGGCTATAGTAAAGAAAGTTATTAATTTTTAGATTTCACACTAAATAGGTCAAAAAATAAGAAGATGGTGTCCTAGTGTAAGGAAAATAATTTAGGAAAATGGATGAGTTTAAGATTAGGTCGTGCCACAACACTAAATTAGGAACTGCGTGAGAGTCAACCGAAGTTAAGGTAGGTTTTATTTTTAATATTTCAATTTTTCCTTTACTAGTTTTTGTTTTTGTTGAGTCAAAGGTTGATGCGAAGTATGAGTACCAAAAAACCTAAGCTACGGAGCATGGCAAAAACTAAATATGGGGTCCCCAAACCCCCGTTTATGAAAGAAGATGCTACTAGATAGGTCTAGAGGCCTTAAGGAGTATTTCTATCTCTGATTTTAAAATGTATACTATGGGGATAAAGTAGATTTTTAAGTGTTGGGTGGGGAACTCATTTTTTGGGTATATTTATAATTTTTTTGTGTTAGGAGTATGTGAGATAATCTTCTTGATGCAATATTTGAATGCATGATACAAGTGTTTTATTGTAAAAAGCATGTTGATTGCGTGAATTACTACTTTTGAGACTCCCTCACTTATCTTTATGACTCTTATACTTTGTGGCTTAATGTTGAATTCATGTGATTGTTTGGTTGAGAGTCTATGATGATCCTACTTGAGTTGAGCATGTTCCATGTGTCGTGCAAGGTCGCTGTATATTTCTTTTTGCATATGATGCTAAGAACCTACCTGTTGTGTGTGCAAAACAAAATAAAGAGTGTGGGATTTAGGAGATGATATAGGCATTTCTTTGATAGCTAAGTTTATACCTTATTTTTACCTACCCTTGTGCATTATCATAGTATGCCCGATTGAGACTTTAGCTTTTTCTATCTTTTTCTTTGGCATCCTCATTTGTGTCCAAATACCCCTTTTTGATTGACCTTAATTTGATCCAAAAGCTCCTAAATGCTTTAATGTTAAATTAATTGAGAAGGAGTTTGAAAAAAATAGGAGTAAGGTGAAAGTGAATCCCCAAATTAATAGTTATGGGTGTGTGAAAATTTTGATGTGTTACGGTTAGGAGTTGGAGAAATTTGTGCTAAACAACTTCCCATTTTTAACCTAGTTGTGTTACAATGAACCAGTTGTAGCCTTGGTCCTCCTTGGACATTGTGTACCTCAACTAAGGTAAATTGCTTATATTGAATATGGCTATCATAGGGGTATGTAGCATAACGTGGGTATCAAAAAGTGTAAAATTGAAAAAGTTGTACATAAACAATACTCACACCATAGTGTATGTGAATGAGCTTAATGAGATGGGGAAAAATGATAGGGGTATATAAAAGTGGTATGAATTAGTTGTTAAAAGTAAATTCAGTGTATAATGTGATGTATTAAAGAGCTTAGGGAAGATAGTCACTATTATAGTCCAGAATAGTTCTTATCCATCCCTTAGACTATGTTACAACCCATAAAGACCTATTTGATATTAAGCTTTGACATTCTTAATTTAGTGGAGTGAATTCTTTGTGAGAGTGAATGTAATTTGATTCATGTACTCATTGTGTTATAAATTGCATTTATATAAGTGATTATGGGTATCGCTTTTGTTGTGAGGGCTAATGTCTGATGATTGTTGGGTGACTTATATAATTTCTTAGATTGAACAATGTGTATGAGTTTGCCAACTAGGTGAGTCAATTCTTGAGGCTAGGATATATTGGAGTAGTATTCTTGAATTGTCACTGGTGTTGTAACATGCTTAGTATAGAAACTTACTGTTAGTGTAGTCATTATAGTTCTAGCTTTTGTATCTTCCATGTAGTTGAATTTTTGAGTCGCCTCAGCTTATAATACTTATAGTAATGAGTTGTTCGAGGATGAACAAGGCTCTAAGTGTGGGATGGTGATGTTGGGTGTATTTGTTCACTTTAGCATTGTTATCTTTGCTTATTTAGCCTTGTTTGAGGACAATTCATGTTTTTATGTGATAATAATAATATAAATAAAAATTAAGTATTTAAGTATGTGATTACAATGTTTAAAGGTATTTCAAACAAGTTTGTTCTTAAACTGGTCATTTAGTGTCTAGACGAGAAAACTAGTTTTACTAGCTTTAGCTATGTGTTGTTGCAGTCAATCGTGATGGAATCTAGTGATTTGATAAGTTTCTAATGTTGTTATTGTGTATTTATGAGTGGAAAGCCATGTTTATACTATCAAAGGGTCAATTGAATTAGATCAAGAGTAAACACACTAAGTAAAGTTTAAAGCGGGGAAGCCTAGTCTTAGCTCAAGTTTCTAGTTCATCGTTATGAATGTCGTGTTGTTTTGAGCTCTAATACATGTGTTTAACGTTATAGGAGACGTGGTGGGTTTATTTGTATGATGTAAGGATTAAATGCAAGTGGAAAATCAAGTGAAAACAACACCATGAGGCTTGGTACGGAAGGAGAAAAGCTTGAGACTAGTCTAGATGCATATTTTAAATTCCAGTGAGGGTAGGAGATTAGAAGGCGATGCCCCAACTAGTCTGGGTTACTAAGGCCTATAGATCCTCCTTCCCTCCAGTGGTCTAAGGTAGTTCGAGCCCTCTTTGGAGCGGCAGACTAGAGCAGGTATCACTTTAAGTAGTCCGAGCGTCCAAGGGTCAATCCTCTTCAACTATAAATAGAACACTTTACACACATTATAAAGAGAATTGGACTTCTTGGAGGCACAATACGGGATGGAAAACACGAATTTAGGGTTATTATTCTTTACTTTAGCTTTTTAATCAATTTGATTTTGTATTCAATTATTTGGATAATGATTATGTCGATTAGTGGCTAAATGCCACCTTTCCAAAGTTAAATCCAAGAACATGATTACTTTTGTTTTAAATTTTGTTTGAATTTCTTATCCTCTTTGGATGTTTGTTTATCCTTGTTTTAATTATTTTAAGAAGTATCTAACCATATAATACATATATTATCGACCGTGTGATCTCGAGAGAGGGAATAGGAAGATAGAAGTGGGGATAAGCAAAGCAAGGTTCCTATTATTTTATTAAATAACAAATTTAAATTAGCGTCTAGGATAAGGATGTACCTAGAAGCCTTTTTTGGTTCACAGTTAGGATGATATCTTAATGCACCTAAGTCAATTATTACATCCCCGCTCAATGATGTAGTTGTAATGTCCAAGTAGGTACAAGGTTAGAGGTCGGGAGATCATGATCATATGATAAAATCTACAAATCAACAACCAAGATAAGCGATTTAACAATTGAAGTTTAATAGCACAGTATGAATGTTTATAGTGCTTTAACCCTGGGTTTTCATCCATTGATCGTCTCAAATATTTACTTTATGCTACATATACTTTAATTTTTAGTTTACAAATATTCAAAACTCTTTTGGTTTTGCTTGCACTAGATTGATCTCAATAGTGAACTACAATTGAATAGTTGTTAGAACAAGTCTCTGAGGGATCAATATTCAGCTTTCATTAAGGACACTATATTACTTGGTAAACCACATACAGTTGCATATGTGCTTGGAAGATGTCAAGACTCCTCTTTTCGATAATGCACCAAAGGTGCTGAAGTAAGGAACCCATTAATCACTTGAGATGATATCGGGATTTAGTATTGTGGCAACTACACCGGTGTCCATGAAGGAGATGACCCAAAGGAACTTATCCCATCTTGATGGATCTAGCTAGAGTTTGACTTATAGTGTTTTCATCTCGAAGATAATATTGATTCCTTTTGTGAGCATGTTGATCTCCTCCATCAATTTTATTACCTGATTGAATTCACCTTCACTAATGGGCCGTGATATGTTCTCCGGGTAATCATCAATAATAAGGGTCTAATATTAGCCATCAATGAAGAGAGACAGAATGTCCTTGGGCATTCCTGTGTCTGTGTTGTAAATAAATTTAGGAATATTGTCTAGATTAGATTGAAGAACCTCTTCTTTGATTGGGAACTTAGTAGCATCCATCGTTTCTTCTGAGGATTGACCCTACGCCTTTTTCTTTTTGGAATTAGGACAGCGTTTTGCAAAGTGTCATTTTTCATGGAAGAGGAAGCACTTGTGTTTGTCTAGATCTTGCGTTGTGGCATTTTTGCTCATCATTAGTTCCTTATCAGGTAGTTTTCTTTTTCTAGATCGTCTATACTGCATGTATCTCTTATGCCTTGCATTATATTTTCAAAGTTGGGGATATCTGTCTTGCTTGTGATCCAGATCAACTTGATTGGTCGTAATCATGCCTGTGGTTTTGTCAGCCTCTGTATGAAAAATAGGATCTAAATCATACTTTGAGATCATCATATTTACCGTATCAAACAACTGAGAATGTCATTGCTCTTTCTCTCTCTCTGGTGTCAACATCATAAAGGGAAGTGGAGGACTTTGGATATTCCTCAACTCAGTCATCATGGAATTGATAAGAAGTATGATTCCTTATTTCTATTGTATTAAACTCTGAGATGGCCTATTCTTGTATAGAAAGATCATCCATCCAGGAGATTCCTGGACAGGCATGGTTTCCATTAATAAGACCATGCTTGATGGAATCCTAGTCCTCATCTAGTGGAACTTTATCTTTGATCTATAGGTCACTATTTGGGACTATAGCACATAATTCTAAAAAGATATCATCATGTGATGGAGCAGTAGGCACCGAGTTTATAAAATCAGTATCATGCGGGCCCTTCATCGTGTTTACTTGTTCTTTCATCCCTTATACTTGCTGGTAGTCTACCATGTCATCTTTTTTATAACATATGAACCTTGCTTATTCACATTTTTGCTTATCTTCTTACGTCGAACTGAGTAGCTCGGAGGAAGATGAGCTTTATTGGGATATAGAAAAAGGTTGTTATGGCTTTTGTGGTGACATGGGAAGTACAACATATGCTGGGGTATTTTTTGGATTAGTGGTGTCCTATCTCAACAAGGTAATTTGTTCTTTGAGTGATGATATTTCTCTTCTTTACTGTTGATAAAGGATAGTACTGAGGTTTCTAGCGAACATGTCATAGAATGTATATCCTGTCTCCTTTCTTCTAGCACCTCTATATGATTTACATGACATGAATCCTAATATTATCATCTTTACTATTTTTTCCTGGATGCACATAATCGGCACAGCTACAGTTGCTAACCCATAGGCAATATCTCGTGAAAGAATATTTGAATAGTGTATGATGCATACCTAGTTCTTAAATTGTTGAAGTCAATCAATATCTCTCATAGATCATTCAAGTAGTTCTGAAATATATACCAGGTCTGGTATTTAGTCCTTTGGCTATATATATTAGTGGGGATAAATATGTTGATAGGCTGAGATGTCTGGTGAGAAGTCACTTCTAATATGGGATAAAAAGTTTGGAGACCCTGAGAATAGAATCTCTGCTTCTTGTAACTATTGACCCACGAATCACTAGTGACACTGACAATTTCATCCCTACACACTTGCCATGAGATTTGTATACCAAGAGTGGTTCTTTGGGTAGTATTTATGACTAAGCACAAGGAGGTTTGATCACCTGGCATAGATAAGGTTTCTTTATGGATTTACACTTGCCAAGCTAATTGGTAATGTATCGTTGGAAATAGTTAGCATGTGGGGTTTCTAGAATTTGGACTTGAATTTTTAGTGTCTCTGTTAAGCTTGGATCGAAGAGGGACACGGTAAGGTTGGGAAATAGAGTAACAACAACTTTCCCAGTATCTAGGATAATATTTAGAGTACCCAAATTTGCATGTCAGTTTTTGTGGAACCTCCTATCAAGGAGTGAAAAACATTCCTTTATTGGCTGGCCATTTCTTCCATGATGTGTGAATGCATCACAAATGGCACCAAAATAGAGATGGGTATAACCATGGTTTCACCACTCTTATGGAAAGTTTCTTTGCATTTGTAGAGAGATAAAATGGTCATTTAGAGTCGTAAGGATATGTTGGTCTAGAGTTCTCACAGCACAGTATTCTATAACTCTTTCTAGCCTATTCTGATGCAAAGAATCAATCTACATCCATGGATTAGATGCTTTTTTGGGAAAGGTAGAGTATGGGTTAGTATTGGTATATATGTGTAGGATATATCTTGCTTAGGCTGCAAGACCTCTACTTCATAGAGATACCCAATCTTTAAAGGACAAAGTTCTATGAAGGGTTGGAAACGTTGCTAAATTAGGTTGAAATAGGTACGGATCGGAAAAAGTAGACGATGCTCGTGAATATTTAGGGAAAAGACATATTTTTTTATTTTTTGGACTATAAGTACTCAATGTATTTTTTCTAAGGCTCTATGGAAAAGACTTAATAAAATATAAAATCTCTTTGTATTTTTTAGGACAATAAAACTCTATATATGTGTGCAAAAGATCTAAGGACAAGACACAACAAATGTATGTTCTAAAATCTATGAAAAGTAACTACGACTCAATCACAAGACTCAGAATATGATAAATTTAAAACACGGACTCTAATAATGGAAATACTATGACAAAAATATGTGCAGGACTTTGGTAGTAATAAACGTAAAGTGAAAACTAAGGACGGATCTGAAACTAACATCTAAGAAAAAGTAAAGTAAAGACAAAAAATAAAAATGTAAAGCTGGCTCACATATTTACAATCAGCAGATGTGTATGAAAACTCCTTCTTCATCTCTCCCATCGGGAGTGGGGATGGTTCTGATACCAAATAGGTAGGGAGGTACTAGGGAACATAGGACTGTCTGTGACAACAAGTAGGTGGCTAGCAATAGAGCTTCAAAATTTCCAACATGGAAGGCAGTTACACGACCATGTTGGAGGCATGCCATACAAAATCAAAGCCTCTATCGACACCACAGACACAGATTCTAAGCATTCTAACATGATAGTAAATTTCACACTTATTCAGGTGGACGTAATAAAAAACCAAATATTTTAATCAAAAGACCATAACTTTCTTATGACTGATCTATACATTCAGTTATGTATGGTTTGACTTTGTAACAAATACTTCACAGCCCTAAACGGGATGTCTTGACTCTGCCAGTCTTAGAACACATGCAATCTTTTGTCTCCTTAGTATAAGATTGTTTTGTATATGACATAAAAGGGTCTCATGGTGGCACTCCCTGGGTTGTTTCCCTCAATCGTTCGTAGAACAAAAGGTATATTAAGGAAGACCTCAGACCTATGTTTTCTTTGTAGGATAACGATTCTTTTTCGAGAGCTATAGTGCAGACTAAGTTGATTTTATTTCATATACATGGAAAGGACTTAGACATCTGCGTCGCAGGGATAAATTCAACTTCATTCATATCCATAGAAAGTACCTTTGGAGTGCTATTTTGAAATTACAAGTACCTCACTGAGGTATTACCTTACCCACTATTCTGACCTGAAGGATAGCACCCATCCCTTTGGAAGAAAGATAATAAGAGAAAAAGAGTTTAGCCAACAAACATCTTTATAGATAATATGGAAAGATTACAAGAGAAGAGGATTTCGTCTAAGTAGAGAGTAAATCTCTAAGTATATAAAATGATTCCTCTAACCTAAGGCCTATGTTTTCTTTAATAGAAGAAGAACGCTCTGCGGATAAATATGAAATACAATATTACATTCTTATACTAACTTCTAAGAGATAGGCATTATTCGTTATGACTATATAAGTGTTATCCTTTAGTAAGAGATAATATTTATCTGTTTTAACTAGATAAGACTTATGTTTATTCACACATGGGCCAAATAAAAATAAAATACACTAATGTTGTTGGCATATTAAAGCAGGTGAGTCAGAAGCTCGCAAGCAGGTGTATCAACATCTTGTAAACATGTGCATAACCTTCTTGCCACTAAAGTGGCTAAGCCAGTAGCTTTCAGACAAACCTATCTGAAAGAGTAACCCACTGAGGAGGGTTTCCTTTGAAATAAGGATAACCCACTTTAAAGGGTAACCTACTGGTGAGGGTAATCTATCTGACAAGATTTCTTTAGGGATGAGGGTAACCCACTGGTAAGGGAACACGATGGAAAGGATAACCCACTGGAAAGGGTAACCCACTAGAAAGGGTAACTTTCTTGCACATGTCATCTGATGTTATATTTAAGGCAGTTTTGTACAGTGCCAGCAATGATGTTGTGTATCCTTCTTCCATCCACCAATTGATATTATGCTTTTTTCTGAGGCGTTCTTCTCCTTCAGATCTTCTTTTTATTTATCTAGTATAGTAATATTTTTTTATGGATGATGAATCCTTGTATTCTTGTGGGAGATCTTTCATCTGTATTCTTTTGATGGCGTTAGTAACTTCATCTCACGTGATTTCATATGGTGGATTATATTCTTTTGCAGTTCATCAGACCTCATCCTAGTGGGGATGATCAACGGTGTTTTTCCACTTTACACATTTCTTTTGCTAGATTTTTTTGCAAATACATAATTTTTGCTAGAAAATATTCATCTCCCAGGAAGAGTGTAGACACATGAAATTTCCAAAGGAGTAAAATTTCTTGCTAATCTTAGACATCATGGCCTGTGATTCCTGCAAGATGATACAGCATGAAGACCATTACATTGTATAAATCTCTTAAGCATCAAATCAAGTATTGTCATTGCATGAACCACAATATGACTCTCTTCAGAGCGGGTTGGATTTGATAGAAATGGCTGAAGGCATCACACTTGAACTCCATAATAGCCAGAGGAGTTCTTGGGGGTAGTCATTGGCTAGTGCTATGAACAAATGGCAGAAATGATATTCCGGGTTCGCTCCGAATGTCTTCACGATGGATTCATCATACTTCCTGAACACTAAAATCTCATAGAAGGTTCTTCTTTCTTAGAAGATTGAAGGAAACAAAGGGATCCATACACTGGTTAAACTGATATAGGGGGAAGTCTATAATTCCAAAAGATAGAATTCCTGTTGTGTTGAACATGAGGATCTGACTTGCCAATTTTTATTGTCTTCTATGATACTAAATATTTAGTAGAGATTATCAAAGTAGATATCAACTAATTCTTCATATATATATATATATATCTATGGAGAAGAGTGTTTCCCTTATTTGTTCTTCTTCCAGTGAGAAGATTGATTCATGGTCGTCCTCTTTGTTGAGATAGATTCTCGCATGATAAGCTAATTCTTCAAAAAGGTGGACAAAGTCCTTTGACTTCTCACCTTGTGATAGTTTCTTGCAAAGTGATTAGCTTTTCTGTAGATAAAGTAGTGATCATCCTTATTCTTGTGATTTATCGAGCCCCTTCATCTAAAATACCTAGTTTACAGGATTGCCTACTTCGGTCATCAGGAGGCCTTGGTATTTTGAACTCCTGAACAATATCTACCATTTTGATCTTATCAGATGGAATGACCATGAAAAGCTGGACTTGGTAATAATGTCCTTCTTGTTGCAAGCTTGATCGAGGGATGGATTATTTTGGATGATCTGCTTCAGTATAGATCTCTTTGTGTATATATTGTCCAAAGCTTGGAAGATGCCCTTCCAAATATATCCTATATGTGGTACCATTATGGATTTTAACTTCTCCTCTACAATCGTGATTGTGTGCCTTGCTAGCATCATTGGCATTGATGATATGAAGTCTTTCTTCAGGCTGAGAACTCCACAAAACTCAAAGTATATCTTCGCTATATTTTAGAAGTAGATATCTATTATATTTCTATCAAATAATAGGCACTTCATCTTAAAGAGTTGTTGCTGGAGCTTTTCTTTGTCTCTGGCATGAATCTTTAAAGAAGACCTCATACGGTATCCTGATGTTGAAGGAAAAGTCTATTATGTATTTATCCCGCTTAGCCAGATTCTTTGAAGCTATCCAAGTGTACAAGTCCTAGATCCTTTATGGCCAAGCTGAAATCTTAATTTCATCGAGGGTAAAGGTGTGAAATCTAATTTCCTAATTTTTCTTTGTTAATGTATGTGGATCTAGACTTTTTTTAGAATTAGATTATCTGTCATCCCATCTTGGTTATCAACAACTTTGGAGACCTCTGGTTTATTGGAGTGGTTTATGTATATTGGTGGATAGCCTTCTTTGGGTGACTCTACAGAAGATTCAACAATAGTAGCATTAGTATCTTTGGTATGTGATTCAACAACTTCAACAAAATCAATATCCTTAGGTTGTGCTGAAGGATCAATAGATGAATCTTTTTTTCCTGTATATTGTCATTGGAAGTGCCATCATCAATTTTAGAAATTACATTTATCGAGTTAGTAGTTGATAAGTTTTCTAAATTCTCTTTATGTTCAAAGACATAAAATTCATCGAAGTGTTTCAGATACTCCTTCACTAGGTTATTATTTATATCTTTTTAAGGAATGGTATCTCTAAGTTTTGCAATATAAAATTAAAGGATCACCTGAGTTGAGATGATCGAGTAATCTTTTGTAAAGTCATCAAGAAATAACCTTTTGTTGTTGAGAAGACAATTTCTGGTAAAGTCCTAAACTTCATCTAGTTGATCTCCCCATTATGTTTCTTTTTTTTTTTAATCTCTAAGTCAGTATCTACGATTATGGGTTACTCTATTGGAGAAGTATGTCTTAGGACCATCTTATGAGCATGATATGGAGCCTGTTTAGAATACTTTATCCTTTTGACCTAGTCGTTTTGCATCATGGCTTTCTTTTTGGTCGCCATGGCATCTTTTCTTTCCTATACCTATTAAGCAATATTGTAGTCCTCATGATCATCTCTTGTGGCTGGAGTGAATAATGTAGGCATTGATGAATGAGGTTGCTATGTTGAAAAGGGTTGTCTTGGTGCTTGTGGAAGATATGTTTTTGGAAATACGGTGGCTTTTTGGGCATTTTGGATTTTAGTGTAGTTGTATTTTAGGATATGGATCTGTTCTTCTAGTGAGGAAATTTATTTCTGTTGTTAGTCGAGAAAAATCAGTATTAAGGATCCTAGTAGGTATTTTTTAGACTGGATAGTCTGTATCCTGCTTTTTAATGCTTTGATATGTATGAAAAATTGATTTGATGCTTGACAGCATACTAACTCCTTTTGTCTGGCAGATAGAATAGAATATAGCAACTTTGGAGTGTGGTTTTGGTTATTTCTTCTGGATGGGTAATTTGATTGGAGGGTTTTTTTAAGACTATAGATGGTTTCTGATTCATGAACATTGGATGTTCAGGTTTTTATTTAGATTTGGAGGGTTTAATTTTTGATTGAGTGGGCAGTGGTAACCATTCTTGTGCTTGTAGCATACTTTGAATGGTTGTTTTATTTCTCCTTCATCTGCAGGCCTCTGGTAATAAGATTTTTGGAGTCCCTAATACTCTTCCCATTCTAGTTCATCTTCCTCCTCATCATAATCATTTAGCCTATCCTTTTGGCATTTCAGACAATCACAGCCAATATCCGATAGGCAGTGTCCTGTAAAGGGGCCTTTGAACCAATGTACAGTATGCCCATCATAACCAAATTGTTATATCTAATTCATTTTATTTATGTTATTATTGAGATAACAGGAAATATTCGCTGGATCTGGGTTCTCTTTATCCAGAAAGATGTCAGCAAGTGTGTACATATGGATGGAGAGAGATACTTTATAAGGTATTTTAGAAAATATAGGTTTTGGGGTTTAGAGATGTTGACGATCAACTCTTATCAGCTCATAACTTCTGAGATATGACTTTGGAAGAATCATGAGAAATTTTTCTTTGGAGACATCTTTAGGGATCTGGATACCTGGTTCGTTCCTTTGGTGGCATCTATGGTTTGAAGATAACGAGCGGTAACCACCTGGAAGGGATAACTTTGATCTGTGGTTTTCGACTATCCAAACTAGATGGTGGTTTAATCTTGTTTGTGTAGAGTTATAGTCTTGCGGGGCTTCAAGGATTTGTAGTTGAAGCATCAAACCCTTTGTTAGATAAGGCTCAAAGAGGGACATGTTGAAGTTGGGAAACTTGGTAAAAACAAATGTCCCTGAGTCCAGTGTGATTTCCAAAGTGCCCAAGTTCGCGCATTGCTACTCTCCGTATCTGGTATATAGAAGGGAAAGTCATGCCTTTATCAACTATCCCTTTCTTCCTTGACGTGTCAACGCAATTCGAATAGCACAAAAATGGATATCGGTAAAGTTATAACTTTTCCACTATTGCAGAAAATCCTTTGGCATCTGCAGAGTGATAAATTATTCAGCTGAGTCACAAGGGTGTACTGGTTAAGCTTTATTCCATAAAAGTGTTCCTTAACTCCTGGATTTCGTTGGTACAAGGAATAAATTGCAAATCTGGATTAACACTTTTTTTTTGGCAAAGGAAGAGTATGGGTTTGGTATAGGTTCATATGTAAAAGACCGATCTTATTCTTCTAACAACACATCTACTTTATAGAGATAGTCTTTCTTGCATGGTAGAGTTTTGTTGATGGTTGGAGACATGTGTAATGTCTCTACAAATCAACATAAATTTGTCATACTAGACATAGATGGTGAAGTCTATGAGATGGACATATTTTTGTATTTTTCTGGACTATAAAGACTCGATGTATTTGTTCTATGGCTCAAAGGAAAAGACTCAAAAATATTTTTTTATATTTTGGTTCTAATGATCTAAGGACAAGATATAACAACTATTTGTTCTAAAACCTATTAAAAGAAACTACACTCGATTATGTACAAGACGCCAAATATGATAATTGGAAAAACACTTACTATGGTAGTGGGAATACTATGACTCAACTATTTATAGGACTTTGATAGGAATAGCTTGAAAGCAATGACTAAGCACAAAGCTAAGACCAAAAACTAAGACAAATTAAAGAAAGACAAAAATAAAAATAAAAGTGTAAAGTTGGCTCACGTTTTTGCAATTACTAGATGTATATGCAAACTCCAACTACCTCTCTCCCTCCATCAGTAGGGATGTATCTGAGACCAAATAAACGGTGAGATGGCAGGTCATGGAGAATAACCTATGATAGGATCAAAGTTCTAGTAACAGAGCTCTGAACTATCCAACATTAAAGGCATTTTCACGACCATGTAGGTGGCACGCCATACAAAATCAATGCTTATGTCGACACCACAGACCTAAAGTCTAACATTTCTAATATAATAGGAAATTTCACATCCCTATAGGCGAAGGATATACAAAATCAAAGTTTTTTATTGACACACCATATCTTCCATTATACTGAGCTACTTATCTAGTTATGGATGGATTGAGTTGGTAACAAATACTTCACACCTATGAACAGGATGGCTTGACTGTGCCAGTTTTATAACACATGAAATATTTTGTCCCTTTAGTACAAGACTATTTTGTTTATGAAAAAAATAGGTTTATGGTGGCCCTCCCTTGCCTGTTTCATGCAAAAATCCATAGAACAAAAGGTGTACTAAGGAAGACCTCAGATCTGCGTGTTCTTACTAAGATGATAAATCTTTTCAAAAAGCTATATTGTAGACTAAGCCAATTTAGTTTCATATATATGGAAAGGAATTAGACATCTATGTTGTATGGAAGAAGCCAACTTTATTTCATATCCATGGAAAGTACCTTCCGAGTTCCATGTTGCAATCATAAAAAGTACCTCGCCGACACATTCCCTTAACCTACTACTCCAACTTAAAGGACCAAAATACCCATCTCTTTGAAAGAGAAAAAAAAGAAAGAGAGTTTAGCCAAAAACTATCTTTATTGGTAATATGGAAAGATTACAAGAGAGGAGGATTTCATCTAAGTAGAGAGTAAATATCTAAGTTAAGAAATTGATACCTTTAACCTAAAGGCCTATGATTCCATTTATAGGAGAAGAAAGCTCAATGGATAAACATGAAATAAAATATTACAATCCTATCCTAGCTTCAAAGGGATAGGCATTATTTGTTATAACTATATAAATCTTATCCTTCAGTAAGAAATAAGATTTATCTGTTATGATAAGATAAATCTTATCTTTATTCACACCGGGCCCTACTAACATGTGATTGGCCTAGTAAAAATAAAACACACTAATGTTGTTGTCATGTGATAGCATGTCCAAGCAGGTGAGTCAGTAGCTTACAAACAGGTGCATCAGCATCTTGTAAGTAGGTTCATAAGCTCCTTGTCGACAAAGTAGCTGAGTTGACAATTTCAAGACAAACCCAACTAAAAGGGTAAACCACTAAGGAAGGTTTCCTTGGATATGAGGGTAACCCACTAGAAAGGGCAACCCACAATCTAATAAGGTTTCCTTGTAGACAAGGGTAACCCGCTGGCGAGGGTGACCCAATGGAAAAGGTAACTTACTGGAGAGGGTAGCTTACTTGACATCATCTTTTAGTTAGAGTTGGATGGTACCAATAGTGAGCTTGTGTATCTTTTTTTTATGAACCAATTAACGTCGTGCTTCTGCTTGACGCATTCTTGGCCTTCCATGTTTCCCTTTATCGACCTGGTAAACTAACTCCTTATGTTGGATGATGAATCTTTGAATTCCTACTGTGGATCTTTTATTCGTATACTTTTGATGGCATTGGTGACTTCATATCTAATGATTTCATACTATGGATGATATTGTTTAGCAGCTAGTCGGACCTCATTCCAATAGGAATGATCATTGGTGAAGTTCCAATTTCCATATTGTTTTGGCCAGATTTCTTTTAGAATGCATCTATTCATCTAGAAAATGAAGCATTGTGCTTTATAGTATTCATCTTTTGGGGAGAGTATAAACACTTGTTATTTGTAAGGGAGTGAAATTTTTGGCTGAGCTTAGACGTCGTGACTTATGATTCCTACAAAATAATGCAGCAAGAAGTCCATTGCATCATACAAATCTCTAAAGCATAGAATCCTATACTTTATTGTCTTGGCTTGAAACACAACATGAATCTTTATAGAACAGGCTAGATTCAATCGAAATACCTGAAAGAATCATACTTGAACTCCATAAGAATATAGTGATTATGGAACAGATACCAGAATAGCCACAGGAGTTCATGCAGGAAGTCATTGGCAATGTCAGATAAGTGTTCATAATAGAAATAGAAAGAGAGTTCCACCAGTCTCTCAGTATATTGAAGAATCTGGATGGGAACAACAAGAGTATCAAATCATAACCTAATCTGAGCTTCAAAATCACCATATTTTATCCAACAAAAAGATGCTAAAGCATACACCCAACATGCTATACTTATCAGGGCACTCAGAGATAAGTTGCAAACCATCTAAGTAAAAAAGTATCTGCTTGGAACCCCATTTCCATATTTTCTTAACTGACAACAAAAATAAGTAGCCTCATTTGAAGAACAAATCTAGAATCTAAAAATACAGCTACGCCAACAATAAAACACCCAAGTGTCCACCCTATTTCAATATGGATATCCTCCATAAAAATAAGGAAAATATTTTTCACCTCGTTCATTTGTGCCATTCAAGTCAGCTTCAAAAGATGAAGAGTAAGATATTGGGTGTACTAGAAAAGTTGATATGGAACAAAAAGTCAAGATGGCATAAAATTAGGTCAAGAAGATAAGGTATTATAGCCATGTTCGATATAATGTTAATAAGATGGTCTCGAGATATACATCAATCCTCCATATCCCAGATTCTGTATTCCTAGGTAAAGAGATGGAGATCCAAAGCACAAAAATCCAAAATGATGAACCACCAGATAACTCTTATATTCAGAGAGTAGCAAGGAATTGTGATCCAGAAGAACAACTACAAGACATAAATGGACTATTAGTTGATCCATCAAATATGATAATCTCCTCAGATAGACTTCAGTCCATCTGATAAGCATAAAGAAACCTCATTTGGCAACATCATGTCAAATAAAAGCTCAAAATCTACCCGCATTGGTGTGATACATGACGAACTAGTTTACAAGATAAATGGATCTCCCCATCTTTCATGGCTTTAAGTAAAGGAAAAAAAGGTACATACATTACATGCGAGCCAGAAAAAGAAACTACTAAATAAGGAATTGATGATCAAGAAAGACACCAAATCCTCCAGGAAGAAAGATCCAGGCAAGCATAAGTGCTTCATCTTCCATGATAGGGGACACTTTGCAAAGTATATCCTAAATCCAGAAAAGCCAAAAGTGCAGGTCAAACCTTAAGGGAAACCATTGCTTCTCAGTTCCCAGCTGAAGATAAAGCTCTTCATGATCTTCATCTCAATCCATATGACATTCCTAAATCTTCTTTCAACACTGAGAATGGAACATCAAAGGAACTCTTCATTGATAGACAACCACAACCTTTAATTAGTAAACACCATATGGGGCTAACAATGACTTATGTGCTAGTGAATCTGTCTAATGTAGTTAAGATTCTATGTATCCATTAATCCAATCTCCTAGGGATGAATATCCATCCATGTTCAAGAAACATTCCAAAAAACCAGAGGTCTCTAAATCCGTCTGTCATCAAAATGAGTTAACTAGTGATCCAGTCCCAGAAAGGAAGAAATAATGAACAATGGAGGCAAGGGAAACCTTTTCATCAATTCTACCTTGGCCTCATGACTTCAAAACTCTCATGATGATGAACAATCTTTAGGAAAGAGGAGAATACATAATGTTATCAGATTGCATGTCTAGATTCCCCAAAGTTTTCATATATTAGTGGAATACACTAGGACTATGGATAAAAACACTTATCTCATATCCCAAGACTTCTCCATCAATATCAGTATCCTGAGAGAAGTTTTCTGCAAAGATGCAAGCTACACCAAGCAGGCTATCTTAAAAACCTTAAACAGACTTTGCAAGAGGATATTTGTACTAATGAAGATCATCGAGAAAAACTTATATCTTGATCTTCATTACAATAGGAACACTCTTGTTATGATTCCAATTTCCCTTGCTTAATATGTTAGAAGGGCTCGAAAGAAATCTAGGTGTTAGGAGATTTAAAATACCCAGGCCCCTATTCGACAAGACTAATGTGATAAAAAAAACTAGGTGTTTCAAATAAAAGAGCCCAACAAAAAACAAAAAGAAGAATGATGGCTTCTTCATCTATCGAAATCCTAGTCTCTTTTCAAGAAATTTTCCTTAAGCCATAAAGTCAAAGGACTTTATCCACCTCTTTGAAGAAATTTCTAATCTCACAGACATTTATCATAGCAAAGAGGACGACCTTAAATTGGTCTTCTCACTAGAAAAAGAATAGATAGAGGAAACCCTCTACCAGATTTCCAGTACTGAAGAAGATAACCAGAAATTAACCAATTAGATTCTTATGTTTAAAAGATTAGAAATATTATCTTCCAAAATAGTATATTGCCCTCTAGGTATGTTCAACCAATATATGGATCCATCAGATCCATCTATCCTCCATGAAAGACAAAATTTCTACAACCTTCAAGTATTCAAAAGGTATAGAAAATCCATCTTGAAGATCTTTAAAGAACAACCGAGGTATCTTTTCTGTAATATGTTCGTATAACTAGCCAATAACTTCCAACAAAAACTCTTATGGTTGTTATGGTACCCATGCCATCAGTACTGCATCCTCGTGGGGTTCAAGTTTTATTCCTTCTGGTATTATGATCAAATCCAACTATCTCCAAAGAGATTCATACTTTAGTTTAATCTACAATAATATTAGATTCGATACTCCAAAGATTCCTATGATGCAATAATCTTCATGTTGTATTATTTGGTAGAAATCATAGGTCATGAAGTCCAAGCTCAGCCAAAAAATTTTACCTATTTGGATATTTACCGTTTCAATACTCACTCTTAAAGATGAATATTACGAAGCACAGTGCTTCATTTTCTAGCAAAACAAATGCATTACAAAGTAATGAGTAAAGTGTAACTACAACAATGTTCTTCCCCAATGCGATGAAGTCTAACGAGCGGAAAAATAAAATCAGCCACTGTATGAGATCATAATAGATGAAGCCATAGAATCTATCAAAATCATACAAATGAAAGGTCTCTTACATAAATCTAAAGATTTATCCAACAGAAAGAGTTACTTCACCAGATCGATGAAAAAAACTTGGAAGGCTAAAAATGCCCCAGGCAGAAGCACAACATTGCTTGTAATCTAAAAATGAAGTCAAATTACATGTTTAGGAAAATTTAACCTTTCCAGAGGATTAGCCTTTCCAGTGGGCTACCCTTTTTAGTGGGTTACCTCTTCTCTAAGAAAACTCTATCAAATAGGTTACCCTAATAAGTGGGTCACTTTTTATAGTAGGTTACCCTCATCTCCAAATGAAACCTCTTTATTGGGTACCCTTTCCAAATGGATTGTCCTAAATTTACTAACTCATCTACTTTGAAGATGAAGAGCTTATCCACTAGCTTTGAAGATTCCTACAAGCAGCTGATGCACCTACTTGCAAGTTGATGACTCACCTACTTGAACAGATACCACATGCAAACAACATTAGTGTTTTTGTTTTATTTGGCCCATCACACGTAAGTAGGGCTCGATGTGAATAATGATAACACTTATCTAGTCATAACAGATAAAGCTTATCTCTTACTAAAGGATAACACTTAGCTAGTCATAATAGATAATGTATATCCCTTAGAAAATAGGATAGGATTGTAATATTTTATTTCATGTTTATTCGTTGAGCTTTCTTCTCTTATAAAAAGAAGCATATGTCTTTAGTTTAGAGGCATAAAAATCTCCACATATAGATTTAGTCTCTACTTGGGTGAAATTTTCCTCTCTTGTAATCTTTCCATATTATCAATAAAGATGTTTTTTGGCTAAACTCTTTTTCTTTTGTTTTCTCTCTTATAAATTGATGGGTGCTTTGGTATTTTAGGTCAGTGCAGTGGAGTAAGGGAATACTTCAGTGAGGTAATTTTTATGATTTAAACATGGAACTCTGAAGGTACTTTCCATAGATATGAAATAAAGTTATCTTCATGCATACAACGTAGAATTCTAAGCCCTTTCCATGTATATGAAATGAAATTGGCTTAGTATAGCTTATTTAAAAAGACTAATTATCCTAGAAAGAACATGAAGGTCTGAGGTCTACCTTAGTATACCTTTTGTTCCACGGATTCTTGATGGTGACAGGCTAGGGAAAGCCATTTTAAGACCCATTTATGTCATATACGGAATAGTCTTGTACTAAGGAGACAAAATATTTCATGTGTTCTAAGACTAGCAAAGACAAGCCATCCCATTCACGGTTGTGAAGACTTTGTTAGCAGTGTAAACCATACGTAACCGGATACGTAGCTTAGTTATAAGAAAGTTATGATGTGTTGATTAAAAGATTTTATTTCATATGGCGCCTGCCTATATAGATGTGAAATCACCTATCATGTTTGAAATGGTAGACTCCGTGTCTGTGGTGTAGACAGAAGTTTTGACTTCGTATTGTACTCCGCCTACATAGTTGTGAAATAGCCTTTTATATTTTAAAGTTTAGAGTTCTATTGCTGGCCACTTAGATATGTCGCTTGTAGTCCTTTGTGCCACGCTATCTCCTCATGTTATCGCTAATAGTCCTCTTTACCTCGCTCTCTCCCCGTGTTGTTACCAATAGTCCTCCATTCCCCGCTGTCTCCCTGTCTATTTGGTATTAGAGCCATCTCCACTCATGGAGGGAGGGAGGAAGAAGGATTTGCATGCATATTTGCTAATTGTATACACGTGAGCCAACTTTACATTTTTTTACTATTTACTTTACTTTGTCTTAGTTGTTATTCTTAGATCCATCCTTAGTTTTCACTTTCCTATTTTTACTACCAAAGTCCTGTACATATCAGATTCATAGTATTTCCATTACTAGAGTCCGTATTTTCTATCTATCATATTCTGAGTCTTGTACATAATTGAGTCGTAGTTACGTTTCATTGATTTGAGAACAAATATTTGTTGTATATTGTCCTTAGATCTTTGGCATGGATATATAGAGTCTTATTGTCGACAAAAGTACAAAAAAGATATTAAATTTTATTGAGTATTTACCATAGAGCCTTAGAAGAAATACTTAGAGTCTTTATAGTCCAAAAAATACAAAAATTTGTCTTTCCCTAATTATTCCCAGTTTCATCTACTTTATCTGGTCTGTACTTATTTCTTCCTAAGTTCGTAGTGTTTCTAAGCCCTCATAGAAATTTTTCATGAAAAGATGACTATCTCTATAAAGTAGAGGTGACGCAGCCGGAACAATATATATCTTCTACATATATACCTCTACCTAACCCATACTCTACCTTTTCCAAGAAAACATGTAATCCGTGGATATAGATTGACTCTTTGCATAGAATAGGCAAGACGAAGTTAAGGAATACTTTGCTATAACAACCCTGGACCAGCATATCCTTATGACTCCAAATGATCATTGAATCACTCTGCAGATGCCAAGAAACTTTCCACAAGAGTGGTGAAACCATGGTTATACCCATATCTATTTTTGTACCATTTTTGTTATGCTAATGCATCATGGAAGCTAATGCTAGCCATTAAAGAAACGTCTTTCTCTCCTAGATATGAGATTCCACAAATACAAATATGGTAATTTGGGTACCCTTCATGTTATCCTATATGCTTGGATAGTTTTTGTTACTCTATTTCCAAACCTCACCATGTCCCTCTTCGGTCCAATCTTAACAGATGGACTAAAAATTCAAGTCCAAATCTTGGAAACCCCACAAGCTAACTTATTTCCAATGATACATTACTAATTAGCTTGGAACGTGCAATACCATGAAGAAACCTTATCTATGTTAGATGATCCAACCTTATTGTCCTTAGTTATAAATACTACCTAAAGAACCACCATTGGTGTAGAAATCTCAAGGTAAGCATTTAAGGAAGAATTCATCAGTTTCATTCCAAATTCATAGGTCAATAGTTACACAAAGCTGAGATTCTATTCTCAGCGTCTCTAAATTTTTTATCCCATATCAGAAGTGACATCTCATTAGACATTTCTACCTATCATAATGCTTATCTCCACTGATACATATCCGAAGGAAGACATCTTAGACCCATATATATCTCATAACTACTTAAAAGATCAATGAGATGTAGTGATTGGGTTCAATAGTTCAATCATGAGGGATGCAACATACACTGGTTTAGATATCCTTTCATAGGACATTTCCCATGGGTTAGCAACTGTAGCTATGAAAATTGTGATTTGACTAGGCCAAATAGTAATGATAATAAATATTGGGATTCGAGTCTTGCCAAACCTATATAGAAGAAAAGAGATAAGATATCCAATCTGTGACATGTTTTCTTAAATCCTCAGTACTATCCTTCATCCATAAGCAATGAAGATAAATGGAATCACTCAAATAATAGATTACCCTATTGATATATGGTACCACAAATCCATAAAAATACCCCAGCATATGTCATACTTCCCATATCCCCATTAAGCTAATCAACCTTCGAGCACCTAAGAAGATGAGCATAAATATGAATAAGAAAGATTCTCATGGAAAATGAAAGAATTCATAGTAGACTACCAGCAAGCTGAAGGGACACAAAGAAAAGTCAAAAGGATAACGTTATCTTATTAAGCTGATATGATGAACTCAGTGCCTTCTGCTCTACCATATGATGATATATTTTTAGAGCTAGATTTTATAGTCCCAGATAGTGACCTCCATATTCAAGATGAGGTTCTACTAGATGAGGACTAGGATCCATGAAACATGGTCTTCTTAATAGTGACCACACGTGTCTAGCAATCTTCTTGATGAATGATCCTTCTATAATAGAATAGGCCATCTTGTAGTTCGATAGAGAAGAAACAAGGAATCATACTCCTCAAAAATTCCATGATGACCCAGTTGAGGAATATCTAAATTCCCCCACTGCCATTGATGAACTGACCCAGATAGAGAAGAAAAAAAATGATATTCTCAGTTAGTTGATTCGACAAACATGATGATTATAAACTATGATCCGGATCCTACTCTTCTTTAGAGAGGATGATGAAATCACTGGTGTGATTACCACCAATTATGTTGATCGAGATCCTAAGCTAGATGGGTCTCCCAAGCTCTTAAAATATCAAGAAAGGCATAAGAGATATATGCAGTACAGACAGGCCATAAAGAAGAAACTGCCTGATAAGGAACTGATGATCAGCGAAAATGCCAAAAAACAAGATCTAGGAAAACACAAGTTCTTTATATCTATAACAAAGGACACTTTGTAAAAGCATGTCCTAAGTATAGAAAGGCTAAAAAGGAGACTCAATCCTTAGAAGAAATGATGGACACTGTTAATTTCCCAATCAAAGGTGTAGTTATTCACTCTAATCTAGATAGCTTTCCTATTACAACACAGAAATAGGAGCGCCCAAGGACATTCTCTCTCACTTCATTGATGGCCAACCTCATCCCCTTATCATCGATGTCTATCTGGAGAAGATATTATTAAGTTCCTAGTCGAAGATGAGGTTCTTCACTCAAATAGAGACACCAGTCCTAAATCTATTTGCAACACAGACACAAAAATGCCCGAGCACATTTCGTCTCTTTTTATTAATGGCCGACCTCTTCCCCTTATCATCGATGACTACCTAGAGAAGATATCATCGCCCATAACTGAATGTGAGTTCAATCGGTCAGTATAACTTATAGAGGAGATCAACATGCTCACGGAATAAATCAATATGATCTTTAACATCTAAATACCTTATGTCAAACTTAAGATTTATCCATCAATATAGGACAAGACCGTTCAAGTCATCCCCTTTATAGACACTGGTGTAGCTACATCGATACTAAATACTGACATCATCCCAAGTGATTAATAGGTTTATCACTTTAGGACATTTCATACAATATCAAAATGAGGAGTCCTAACACCTAGGGTGTGATTCCCCAAAAAAAATTTTTGTTAAGATCTCGGACAAAAATGTGTAGAATTCTATTCTTTATAATGATTAATAATTTTTCTATATGGAATTTCTGGATATGCGACCTGTCATCACGTAGATCATTGAATAATCTTTCCAACTATATGTGGATCATACAAAACGGACACTCGAGCGATGAGTTATGATCATTCCTATCTAACCATGAATAGTAGTGAACAGTAAATGTGTAGGGAAAAAATACTGAGGCCAGGCGAATTTTAGGGTTAAATTCAAATGATCATAACTCCTTGTACATAATGATCTGGGTGAGTTACTATATATCAACAGAAACCTCTGTAAGTCCTATTTCTAATTAAATTAGTTTCATTTAATTTGGTCATCGGAGCAAAAAGTTATGGTCGATATACTTTAGCCTACCAAAACAGTTCACCAAAGTACAGATTTGACATTATTTGATTTTTAAGGGTATTTTGGTCATTCCCACTCTAATCCATCCAGGTAAACCATGGATTTATGTCCATTCAGAGCATTCAATATCTCATTCTTTTCCAAAATTTCCTAAGGCTCAAACCCCAACCTTACTACTTCAAATTTCATCCTTCTATGTCTCTTGATTGAACTGTAGAAATTTCAAATTGATTTGGGATTTGAGTTGATCATGTTAAGGGCTTCGAGAAGCACCCTTTATTTTCGTGAATAAAGTTCCGTAGTCGGAAGTTCATATGCATCTTCCATTTTTAGGTATGTGGGTCTTTGAACAAGATTATCCTTTTGATCTTGTGCTCAGCATTTTTATTGAATTACATTGACATGAGATTTTATATGTTTTACCATGAATTGGAAATATGGTTTTATATCTTATATTATTGTCCATGAGCTATGGGATTATGTCATCTGATATGTATATGATGTTGAGATGGAATTATGTCCTAAAAGTATTTGATTATGAAAGTATGATGATTTAATATGTTAAGCCTTGATTTATACTATCATTATACTATTTCCTTATTATGAATTTATAATTGATATTGGAAATTCGATATCACTACTATGGGTTGATGTCTCAGGTACCTTTAAATGAGAGTTGGATGGCAAGTTCAGAAATGTTGATATTGAAGTTGCAATGAGTCTTGGTATTTTTTGGATGGTTTTGATGAGTTAAATATTTAAAAATATAATGTATTGAGTCTTCATATCCTTGTCCAAATGTCAAGTCAGTTATGGTTCAATGCATTGATACCTTGTTGATGTTGAGGAAAATTAAAATGTTTTGCTAAAATGTGTTAAGTTAGGAATCCACAAATTGATATGATTTGATAAATAAGAAAGAGATTTGATTACGTCTTTATGATAGACCTTTGTGGTGTTGTGGTGGATTTCCTAATCCGTTCTGAGCTTGTCGGGGAGTAGTACTTAGCACCGAGAGGGAAATTTGGTATTTCCCCGAACCTATGTGCCACCATAGGGTTGTTTGATGATGATATTATTGGCCAGAGAGCCCGATTGTGATTATTGCAGTTTTAAGGTCGTGTTCCCTGGCAAAGAGTATGACTCTCCCCCCAATGGGGGTTTCAAATGTTGGTATTCCACGTAGCTCACGTGGGGTTGTCGGTTATAGGAAACTCCCCTATCTATAAGAGTCATGTTTATTGAAATACCGAGTAACTCCGAGTTTTGATGTGGTAAGTCAAGTTGCCTATGATGATCTATAATGATTTATGAGGTTTTTCTCCTATATTTCCTATCTAAGATGTTATGAGTTGCATGATTCAATGTCACTCAAGCCAGGTGTGTCATTATGGTCTGCATGTACATTTTTATGAAATTTATGATATTATTTATATTTTGTATGCGCTCCCAAATACTCTGTACGTATCTTGTGCTGACCCATATATTTCTCTATGGGCTACATTCTTACCATGATGTAGGTTCAGGTACTCAGCCACAGCCACGACAGTGATATCCGAGTGCCCCATCTATGTTCCTTCAGCGGTGAGTCCTCATGGTTCGAGGACCAAGTTGCTAGTTTTGATGCTATTTTTTTGTGATCCCTTTGGTCTGTTGAGTCATTTGAGGATTTGTCCCAATGGCTTGTTGATTTTTCTGTATAGAGGCTATGTCAGACTAGTGTTTTACTAGGTTGGTTTGTGTATAGACATTACATATATGTACAGTCTAATGATATTCCGTGCCATGTGTAAAGTGATATGATATGTACTTATATATATCCTTAGTGTAGTATATATGTTGTTGTGTTGGAACCCAAGGGTAGTGTTTTGGCTTAAAAGGTTAGCTTGAGGCTACGTGTAGCCTTGGGCACTGTGTGGCATCTCAGGATGATATTTTGGGGTGTTACATAGGGTGATCATGCGAAAGCCAATCACGATTATATTCTTTCCAGGAGTACTCTATAGAACTAAACTCCCCAACTCTAATATACCAGGAAAGGATCTGGTCATTGTTTTCAACATCTACAGGCAGCTTAAGAACCATCTTCTTTTTCTGATGGAAGGTATAACCTTTATGGGCCAATTTAGGAAATATTATACCCTACCGAGGTTGTTCCATATTTTTTTATAAGGATACAGTATAAAAGATGGAGCATCAAATAATGTCATTTGGGCTTAAACTTACCGTTTCACTTTTCCAAAAGGAAATAATTAAGATATTCCATCCCATTCTCCATACATCATTAGTCTACATAGATGATATACTACTCTTTAGTAATACTTTAGAGGAACACATTGACTCCTCTATCAATTCCCTGATCTGGTAAAGCAATATGGAGTTATGCTCTTGACAAAGAAGATGACCCTCGTACGAGATAAAATTTACTTTTTGGGAATGCACTTTGCCTGTGGATCTTATACTCCCAAACCACACATATGCCAAGAATTATTGAACTTTCTAGATTCTAAATTTTTAGTTAAGTAGCTCCAATAATTTCTTAGTGTGATTAACTATGTTAGAGACTGAATTCCTGGTGTCTTTACATATAAGTACATATTGACAAAGATGCTAATGAAAAATTCTCTAGCCTGGGGAAAAGAGCAGCATGATATGGTCTAAAAAGTCAATGAAATATCCAGTAATGTCAAGACACTTTATATCCGATCAAATGGAAAGATGATATTTCAACTGATGCTAGCAAAAACTATTAGAGTGCAGTTCTCCTGGAAGAAAGAGACGGCTAGTGAAAAGTATGCATACATATAGGTGTAAAGTTCAAATAGGTAGGACAACTCTATCATTACAACTTCAAAGAAATTCTTGCTGCGAGGAATGGAATCAAGAAGTGTAACTTCTTCCTTATTCACACTAATATTTAGTTTGAAATATATATGCGACGTTTTCAAAAAATGGTCCAGCTAAATCCAAATATTATACAAAATCCATAGTTTTTCTAGTGGTCACAATGGTTTTATCCATACAAATTCTGAGGAAAGAACATCAAGCAAAAGGAGAACATATTTGCAGACTTCCATTAAAGGATAGAGGAATTCTCTTTCAAACACTGTCTGATTAAACAGAAGAAGGAGACACCGTCGGCCATCAGATTTCTGAAACCACTCATAAAACATGACGTCGAATGGTAGATGGAAGAAGGATACGTAAGCTTAGTGATGGCTTCATCCAACATTACTACCTGAAAGATGACGTCAGATGACATATGAAAGAAAAGTTACCTTCTTCAGGGGGTTACCTTTTCTAATAGGTTACCCTCACCAATAGGTTCCCTTTGTCAATGGGTAACCCTCCTCTCCAAGAAAACTCTATCATATGGGTTACCCTGACCAGTGGGTTACCCTTTCCAGTTGGTTACCCACATCTCCAAGAAAACCCTCTTCAATGGGTTACCCTTTTATATAGGTTTGCCCTGAAGCTATTGACTCATCTACCTTGAAGATAAAAAGTTTAGACACCTATTTAAAAGATACCTAAAAGTTATTGATTCACCTGCTTACAAGCTGCCGACACATGTTGACACATGCACATTAAGTTTTTTTTTATTTGGACATTCAATATTCGTAGTGCCTAGTGTGAAAATAGATAAGTATTATCTGTTCATAATAGATAAAGGTTATCTCTTACTAAAGGATAAGACTTATCTATTCATAACAAATAATGCCTATATCTTAGAATATAGGATAGGATTGTATTATTTAATTTTATGTTTATCCGTAGAGCTTTCTTCCCCTATAAAAGAAAGGATGGGCCTTAGGTTAGAGGCATCAATTTCTCCACTTAGAGATTTACTCTCTACTTGGGTGAAATCCTCTTCTTTTGTAATCTTTCCATATTATCAATAAAGATGTTTGTTGGTTAAGCTCTTTTGCAATTGTTTTCTCTCTTATAAAGGGATAGGTTCTTTGGCCCTTTGGGTTAGATTAGTGGGGTAAGGGAATACTTCGATGACTTACTTATTGTTATTGCAGCATTGAACTCCGAAGGTACTTTCCATGGATATGAAATAAAGTCAAAATTGTCTATGTGACATAGATGTCTAAGTCCTTTCCCTGTATATGAAATGAAATTGGCTTAGTCTACAACATAGTTTTCAAAAATGATTTGATATCTAAGAAAGAACACTCAGATCTACGGTCTTCCTTAGTATGCCTTTTGTTTCGCTGATGGTTGAGGGCCAAAGGCTAGGAAGATTTATTGTAAGACCCATTTATGTCATCTACGAAATAGTCTTGTACTAAGGAGACAAAATATTTCATGTGTTCTAAGACTAGAAAAGTCAAGTCATCCCGTTCAGGGTTGTGAAGTCTTTATTACTAAGGCAAACCATCCATAATCGGATGAGTAACTCAGTCATAAGAAAGCTATGGTATGTCCATTAAAAAATTTGTTTCATATGGAGTCTGCCTATATAGACATGAAATTTCCTATCATATTTTAAAGGTTAGACTCTATCTCTGTGGTATCGATAGAAGATTTGATTTCATTTCACGTGCCACCTACATGGTGGTGAAACTGCCTTTTATGCTGGAAAGTTTAAAGTTTTGTTGCTAGCCACCTTATTTCTATCATCTACTATCCTCTGTGCGCCGCTGTCTCCCTTTTTATTTGGTATTACATCCATCTACACTCAAGGAGAGAGGGAGGAAGAAAGATTTTACATACATATCTGTTGATTTTAAACACGTGAGCCAGCTTACATTTATATTTTTAGTTTAGTTTTATATTTATCTATCTTAGTTATTAGTTTTAGATCTGTAGTCTTTTGATTCTAGATATCACTACCAAAGTCCTGTAAATATTAGAGTAATAGTACTTCCATTATCAATGTCAGTGTTTTCCAGTTATCATATTTTGCGACTTTTACATAATTGAGTCATAGTTTTTTTTCCTAGATTATAGAACAAATATTTGTTGTATCTTGTCCTTACATATTTATCACGAATATATAAAATCTTATTTTCCACAAAAATACATAAAGATTTATTCATCTTGTTGAGTCTATTCCTTAGATCGTTATAACAAATGCATCTAAACATTATAGTCTAGAAAATACAAAAAATATGTCAGACTCTGAGTCCTTACCATCTTTCTCATCTAGTTCATTTAATCCATTTGTCAAGATAAACATGTATATCACTCCCAGTGATACGTTGTCATGAAAACTTGACTATCTAAATAAAGTAGATGTGTTACAATCAAAAAATAAAATAACTTCCACACCTTTAAAATATCCCAATTCAGTTATTGTTAAAAATTTATGCAATCTCTAGATGAAGATCCACTATATGGTCCAACAAAGGCCAAAAGGATTTAAGGAATATGTTGCTTCAACACCACTTATCCAACACCCAATTCTTGTGACTCCAGATAAATAGTTCATATCACTGAAGATGCCATAGGACTTTTTGTAATAGCGGAAAAGCCTTGGATTTACTCATCTCTGTATTGGTGTTGTACGAATTGCATTGACATATCAAGGAAGAAAAGGTTGTCTAGTTGTGGTTCATCTTTCTCTTCTTGATACCAGATTCAACTTGTACTGACATGTGAATTTTGGTATATTAGAGATCCTCCTAGATGATTGTACAGCCTTTGTCTTCATATTTCCCAACATCAACATGCCATTATCTGATCTACATTAAATGGAGGCGTTGAAGATCTAGGTTCAAATTCTCAGAGATCCGCAGGTTAGAGATGCCACTCGGGCAACTCTTTATTCCCAAATAGCCTGGCGAGTACAAAACCATAATATTATCCTATCTCCCCCAAGTGGAAAGAACTATCTATTCTTGAAAATAGATGTAACTGACAAAACCATAGAGTGCACTAAGTTCCCGAAAAAGATATCTAGGGATGAACTAGTTATCATTATCCTAGTCTTTTGGGTCACCAAATACAAGAAGTTGAGAAATAATCCTCTACCTCTTAAGTCCACTGATGATTTCGACCGCCTCTAACTAAAAAATCCACCTTGAACCACCTTCTACATCCTAATTTACAACCCAAGTGATGATCTTCCTAATGTAAAGGACCCAGGAACCATCATCGAGTTCCTCACAGGCTTTATGAAAGAACATGAGTGAATAAACCACATCTATCATAAGGTTTAGAGTTTGATGTGGCGTAAATGCCATTTCTTAGGAAATTAACTATAGAGGACTAATTTTGATTGTAAAATATGTAATAGAAAGGATCCAACGGCTACTCGATCTAAAGTCTACGCTCAAATATTGATGATGTCTTTTTCTAGATCCAGTAATATAAATGCTTCCCAACTAGATCACCACTCTGTAATAGATAATATAATCTGTGCTATGAAAGTACCATATTTTATCAAACCAGAATGTGTTCAAGCATCCGCCAAATATGCCAACTTATCAGAGCACTCAAAGATAAGTTGTGGACCATTTAGACTGATAAATGTCCGCTAGGAACCTGATTTCTATATTTTTCTAATTAACAACAAAAAGAAGTGGCCTCTCTTGAAGAATAAATCTAGAATCTAAAATATGACTACGCCATACTAGAAAACACCCAAGTATCCACCATATTTTCATATGGATATCCTTCACAAAAATTAGGCCAACCTTTTCCACCTTGTTCATCCATGCTATTTACTTCATATTTAAAAGATGAACTAGTGTTGGATACTAGGTGGAAAAGGAAAGATTCCATGTCACAAAAAGTTAAGATAGCACAAAACCTGTTCTAGAAGATAAGGCATTCAAGATAGGTTCCATATGATGCTTATAATATGGACTCGAGATGTACTTTAATCCTCTATAGCCCAGAATCTATCGTCCCAGGTGATGACCAGAAGATCTAAAGTACAAAAATCTGAAATGATGAACTACCAGATGATTCTCCTATACAAAGAGTAGCCTAGAATTGTGATCCAGAAGAACAACTATAGGACATAAATGGCCAGTCAGTTGATCCAACATATATGATGATCTCAAGTTGTAAACCAAATTCCTTCACATTAGATGATCTATTTCGTATCCCTAAGAAGGAATCCCACAACAAATAATAGGTCCTTCTAAAATAGTGCATTCTCTAAATAATCACAAGGTTGCTAACTTGATCAATCTTAATCAAGTTGATCCAAGTATTATTGTTCCAAAGAATGATGAGCTTGTGCATAGAGATTTATGTCCTCACATAGATTCCCATCCTTTCGAGAATCATAAGGAAACTTCACTCGACAATATCATGTTGGATAAAAGCTCAAAATCTGCCACTCTAGTGTGATACATGATGATCCAATTCTCAAGCTAGATGGGTCTCCCAAGGAATCAATCAAAGAATAAAAACTACATGCAATACCGGCAAGCCCAAAAAAATAAATCACCAAATAAAAAATTAATGATCAGCAAAGTTAGAAAATCCTCCAAGAAGAATGATCCAGAAAAGCACAAATGCATCATGTCCCATGACAAAGGAAACTTTGCAAATGTATGTCCTAAATATAGAAAGGCCAAGAGGGCTTCTCAAATTGTGGAGAAAACCATAGCTTCTCAATTCCTAGCTGAAGATGAAGCTCTTCATGATCTTCATCCCAATCCAGATGGCATTCCTAAATTTTCTTTCAACATAGAGAAAGGAATATCCAAGTATGTATTCATTGATGGCCAACCACATCCTTTCATTAGTAGACAATCATCTGAAGCAAATGATGACATCTGTATTAGTGAATGTTTCAAAGGTAATGAATACTTTATGAGTCATCCATCCAATCGCCTGAGGATGAATGTCCTTGTATGTTCAAGAAATACTCCAAAGAACCAACCGTCTTAGAATTAGTCTCTGATCAAAATGATCTAACTAG
The DNA here is from genome assembly GCA_026120095.1 of Capsicum chinense. NCBI lineage: Eukaryota > Viridiplantae > Streptophyta > Magnoliopsida > Solanales > Solanaceae > Capsicum > Capsicum chinense. The sequence goes on from JAPEIP010000013.1 coordinate 184,435,309, forward strand.
TGGTCCAGTCCCAAAAAGGAGGCAAGAACTAAAAACAAAGGCAAAGGAAACCATTTCTCATATTCTACCTTGGCCTCAGTACTTCTATACTCTCATCAAAATGAAAAATTTTGTTGAAAGAGGACAATACATCATACTATTAGGTTGCATGTCTAGATTCTCTAAAATTCTTACTAATTAGTTGATAGTACTTGGGAATGTGGATAAAAATACTTATGTCACATCTCAACACATTTCCACCAATATCAGAATCCTGTAAGAAGACTTCTGTAGAGACATGAGCTACACTCGACAGGGAATCTTCCAGGCCTTGAATAGTCTATGCAAGAAGAGATTTGTACTAAAGTAGATCATCCTAAACAACCCAGCTCATGATCTTTATTATAGCAGGAATAGTCTTGTTATGAAGTCTAATTGCCCTGCTCATTCCATTAAGAGGAATCCCAAAGAAAGATGCAGTTTAGGTGATTTAAACTACCCATGCCACCAGACGATAAGACTAAGGCAATCAATAAAACCAAATGTGTCAAATTAAGGATCCAAGAATACAACAAGAAGAAGAATAATAGTTTTTTCATCTGTCAAAATCCTGGTCACTTTGTAAGAAACTATCATCATGCCAAAAAGTCAAAGGACTCTGTCAATCTCTTTGAAGAAAATGGTAATCACACAGGCATTTACATTAGAAAAGAAGACAACCTTAAATCAGTCTTCTCACTGGAAAAAGAGCCAATGGTGGACACCATCTTCTTAGTAGACATTTATGAATAATCAGAAGATATCTATGCAATTGATCTCTCCATGATATCTAGTACCACAGAACATAACCAGAAATTGGCCGGTAAGATTTTCATTTTTAACATATCAGAAATATTATCTTTTAGAATAGAAGATTTCCCTCCAGATAGGTTTAACCAATATATGGATCCATCTACCCTCTATGAAAGATAGACTCTCTACAAGGTTCAAGTATTCAAAAGGTATAGCAAATCCATCCTTAAGTTGTTCAGACTGCAATCGGGATATCTTTTCTATAATTTCTTCATATTACTATCTAATAACTTCTATCAAGAACTCTTATGGTTGTTATGGTACATGCGCAAAGAGTGTTGCATTCTCATTGAGTTCAAGTATTATACCTTCAAGCATTATGATCGAATCCAACCAGCTCCAAACAGATTTATACTGTGGTTAAAGCCATAATAGTACTAGATTTGATACTCCAAAGAGTCCTACAATACAATGGCTTTTATGTTGCATCATTCAATAGGAATCACATGCTATGAAGTCCAAGCTCAGTTGGAAATTTCACCCCACTGGAAATTTTCTATTTCAATACTCTATCTTAAAGATAAATATTATGAAACATGGTGCTTCATTTTCTAGCGAAACAAATGCATTCCAAATAAAAGGGGAAAGTGGAACTACAATAATAATCATCCCAATTGGCATAAAGTCCGACGTGCGGCAAAAGAATATTAGTGTAATACCCCGATTGTTCCTTAAGGCTAAGTCTGTCTTTTGAGTGGATAGGGGTGGATTGCAAAGTGATTGATGTTTATAATGTGTTTTATTTCTCGACACTAATTCATCGAAATTCAACATCAGACGAGAAAGTTATGGCCATTTTACTAAGCAATGTCAGAATCGTCCAAGCCTGACGGTAGACCTGAAGGACCTCTATGTCCTTGGTGGACCGTTAATTGTCCCTTAAAGCAAAGGAAGTAACCTATTTTTCTGGCCATCGTGCGACGGCCAAAATGGTGACCGTCAAGGGGATCGTCAAGTTGAGGCAGAATGTCCCATTTCTGGCCCCTGAGTGACGAACGATCTGGTAAACCATTAGTTTCCTAGTGGATCGTCACTTTAAGCATCACGTTAAGGAAGAATGTCCTAGTTTTGGCTCCCGAGTGACAGACGATCTGGTGGACCATCAGTTCGACCATCATAGACCTAATCGACAATTTTTTTAACTCATTTTTTAAGGGCATTTTGGTCATTTCCACCCATTTTGGTCTTGTATATATATATCCAAGTAGAGAAGTTCATTTTTATCCTTTCTCTTCCACAAAACTCTAGAAACTAGGGTTTCTTCTAAAATTTTAAATCAAATCTTCTCCAAGAAATTCAAGAATTTTCCAAAGATTTCACCAAGTTGTTCAACAATTAAGTTCTCCAAGTCAAAGGCATTAAGAAACTTACCTCAAAAGTGTGAAGAAGAGTTTCCAATCAAGCTTGTTCATCTTAAAAATCATAATCCAAGGTATGTGGGGTTTGAACAAGAACACTTCTTTCATTCCTGTGACCAAAGATTTAATTTCTAGTATTGAAATTCATGATATTGCAAAGTGGGTTTTCACCCAATTTACTTTATTAAATGTTTATGCTACTTGTGCTATTCAAGATTGATACACATTACTATTTCATTATTTTATTTCTTAAATTGAGAACTTATGCCATGAGTTGAATATTGTTATTATGAGTTGATAATTTTTGAATGATTTGAGATAAGAGTCATGATTTAAGCTTATCTATGAGAAGTTTGATTATTGAATATATATATTGATATTTGAGCTTTAGAGTCAAGAATGAATTATATGATATTTTCTTGAAGTTTTAGATACATTTTGATATTGAGAAATATTGATTTGATTTGAGTCGAGTTAGGAATCCACAAATTAATTATGATTTGATAAATAAGAAAGAGATTTGATTCGCTCTTCATTATAGACCCTTGTGATCTTTGCGGTGGATTTCCTAATGCGTTCTGAGCTTGTGTCTGTGTAACGCCCCAGAAAATGAGTCCCGGAGCATCACACAGTGCTTAAAGCTACGAGTAGCCCCAAGCTAACCCTTTAAGTCATTTTCGTTCAGTTCAACACAAATCAACGGGGTTTCCATAAATAACCCTCAAATATCAACAGAGTAATCATCATCCAAGAATAAAAGAATTTCAGAAAGATAACAAAATACAACTTATTAGTCAAC
>JAPEIP010000013.1:184449950-184477172 GCA_026120095.1 Capsicum chinense
TAGGTACAAATTGTAGTACAGATACCGCATTCAGTCAGTCTGCCTCTCCCAGTCAGCAGGTGATGATTCTTTTTTATTCGAGGGCTTGAGTTGGTTATACAGTTTAAGAAGTATTATATTTTCTTATTTTAGTCATATTTAGCTTAGATAGTTGGGATTCATGACCGTACTATCTAAAGTCAGTACCAGTAGAGGCTTCATAGATAGTCAATAGAAGTTGATGTATTCATTTTCAGTTTATTTTGGTAAAAGTAGAGTTGTAATCTTGTAAAGTTCATGTTTATATTTATCAAGTTTAGAGAATTTCTATGTTTTCGCTAATTTTATATATATTTAAGCATCTTATCCAGTTGTTTATGAGTTATGCTAGTAGGAGGGTTAGCTTAGGTCACTTGTGCCCCTAAGCACCGTGTGACATCTCGGGACCTAATTTTGGGGCGTTACAATTAGCCACTATATGAGATCATAAGAGATGAGGCCAGAGACTCAATTAAAGCATACAAATGAAATCTACCCTATAGAAATGTGAAGATTAATCCAACAAAAAGAGTTACTTCACCAGATCAATGAAGAGAAGCTTGGAAGGCCATGAATTCCTCAGGAAGAATTATGTCGTTGATTGTTGGATGGAAGAACGATATGTGAGGTAATGACCAGCACCAGCCAAAAATGCTTTCTAAAACATGACGGTGATGACATGTGCAAGAAAGTTACCCTCTCTAGTGGGTTACCTTTTCCAATGGGTTATCCTTATCTCTAAGGAAACTTTGCTAGATAGGTTACCCTCACCAGCAAGTTAGTTTTTCAAGTGGGTTACCCTCATCTCTAAGGAAACCCTCTTCAGTGGGTTACCCTTATAGATGGGTATGTCTTTAAGCTTCTGACTCAACTACTTTAGAGATAAAGAGCTTATGAACCAGCTTGCTAGAAGCCTGCAATCTTCTGATCTACCTACTTGCAAGCTGCAGACATGCCTGGTTGCACATGTTGTCACATGCTAACAACATTACTGTGTTTTGTTGTTATTTGGCCCACCACATGTTAACAAGGCCTGGTGTGAATAAATACAAAGCTTATCTTATCATTACAAATAAAACTTATCTCTTAATAAAAGATAAGACTTATTTAATCATAATGGACAATGCAAATCTCTAAGAATATAGATAGGATTTAAATATTTTATTTCACATTTATTCGTAGAGCTTCCTTCTCTTATAAAAGGAAGCATAGGCCTTAGGTTAGAGGCATCTATTTCTCCACTTAGATATTTACTCTCTACATGAACAAAATCTTTCTCTCTTGTAATCTTTTCATATTATCAGTAAAGATGTTTATTGGCTAAACTCTCTTGCGCTTATTTTCTATCTTCCAAAGGGATAGGTTCTTCAGACCTTTGGGTCAGAGTAGTTGGGTAAGGGAATACTTTGGTGTGGTATTTTTTGCGATTACAACATGGGACTCCAAAGGTACTTTCCATGTACATGAAACAAAGTCAGCTTCATCCACATGACAGAGAAATCTAAGACCTTTCCATATATATGAAATGAAATTGGTGTATTCTTCGCCATAGCTATCCAAACTGATTTGATATCATAGAATAAAAATTTAGATTTGAGGTCTGCCATAGTACACCTTTTTTTACACGAATGCTTGAGGGTAATAGGCTAGGTTGACCTTCTGTAAGACCCATTTATGTCATATACATAATAGTCTTGTACTAAGGAGACAAAAGATTTAATGTGTTCTAGGACTGGAAAAGTCAAGACATCCCATTCATGGTTGTGAAGTCATTGTTACTAAGGAAAACCATCCGTAAATGGATGCTTAGCTCAATCATAAGAAAGTTATGGTCTGTCGATTAAAATCTTTGATTTCATTTGGAATCCACTTATATGGACGTGAAATTGCCTATTATATTGTAAAGGTTAGACTCTATGTTTGTGGTGTCGACAGAAGCTTTGATTTCGTATTGTGTGTTGCCCACATGGTTATCTCCCACTGGCTTATTTCACTTAAGCATTCGCAGAACAAAGAGTGTACTAAGGCAGACCTTAGATCTGTATGTTCTTTCTAAGATAACGAATCTTTTTAAAAAGCTATAATACAGACTAAGACAATTTTGTTTCATATACATGGAAAGGACTTTGACGTCTATGTCGCATGGATGAAGCTGACTTTATTTCATATCCATGAAAAGTATCTTCGAAGTTCCAGGTTGCAATCATAATAAGTACCTCCCTGAAGTATTCCATTACCTCACCACTCCGACCTAAAGAACCGAAGCTCCCATCCCTTTGGAAGAGATAAAACAATAGCAAGAGAGTTTAGCCAACAAACATCTTTATAGATAATATGGAAAGATTACAATAGAGGAGGATTTCATCTAAGTATAAATACAACACGACAACAAATAGACTCTGGTGAAGATTCACTTTTTATTCCATTCCATTACTTTTCATTGCATTCCATTGCGCACTACTACATCCCATTACATTCTATTATGCTACATCGCATTACATTCCATTACTTTGCATCCCATTACACTCCATTGCATGGCAGATCATTATATTATATCGGACACCATTACAGCCTATTACACATTATTCCATCTCATTACATTCTATTTTATTGCATCATATTTCCTTATATTGCAGCCATTACATTACATTCTATCTTATTGCATCATACTAATTATATTTTATTTCATACTATCACATCTCATTATATTTCATTGCATGCATTTTCATCCCATTGCCAAGAGGGCCATGCTAAAAAGGCTATTTCAGCTTGTTGTTGATAGGGCCATTTTATTCTATGTCGAGAGGGTAATTTCATCCTAATGGTAAGAGGACCATACCGAGGGGGTCATTTTATTCCATTACTGAGAGGGCCATTTATTCATTTTGAGAGAGATATTTAATTCCATCACTAAGAATGCCATTTTATTTCATATTGAGAGGCCATTTCATTACATACCGAGAGGGATATTTTATTCAATTGTTGAGAGGGCCATTTCATTCCATTACTAAGATGGCCATTTTATTTCATATATAAAGGTCCATAATACCATTCACATAAGTCTCCATAAGCGCTCACCACGTAAAATGATAATGTATGACTTTGGAAGATGCTTTATAGCACATGTATCAATTAACCATACTAACCTAGCATAATCTGGTGTCAAGGATATCTCAGTATTTTATATTTGTTGATCAAGAATAGTTGATGTTTCTTAGCATCGAGGATATTTCAGCATTTTATGTATCAGCATTTGAATGCATCAGCATATCAAGTTGAAAAAGCACATAATCTAAAGGAATTTCTTTAAGTTATCATTTGAAGGCAAACAACATAATAGATTTCCTAGAAATTAACAATTTGAGGGTCATTTATAACCCACATTTTGAGATAGGATAGTGTGCAAGATTACCTGCAATTTAATTGTCAGGGTCATTCATAAGTCACAATAACATCCTACCAAGATAGTTTGCAAGATTACCCAAAAATTGAAATCTCAAAGGTTATCCAAGAGCCACAACTAAATCCCTACCGATTGATGCGTACGATCCTAAAAATTAATAGTTTATGGGTTCTCTATAATCCCCAACACATCTAAGATTTATTAAGTGTAGAATTACCAAAAGCCTAATAATTTAAGGGATATCCATAAGTCATATTGCATATAAGGTCGGATAATGTGCAAGATTATCTGAAAAGCTTACAGTTCGATGGATAGCTGTAAGACGTCTCTTGGTCAAGGTTGTATAATATTCATGATTAACTAAAATACCTTCTACCCAAAGGACGTCTGTAAGTCATCTTATATCCAACATCAAATAATATGCAAGATTATCAAAAGATTAGAAAATTCAATGGATATATATGAGTCATACTAATATGAAAGATGTGTAAGACTTACCCAATAATTCTATGAAACATATCATTGTAGATAGCCAAAGAAGATATAATTGTATATACAATAAGCATATTAGGTTACCAAGAGAGTTGGCGCATCAGTATAAGATTATGCAGTAGCAAGGATCATTCTACACAAAATGTCTTCAATGTCCAAGAGAGCCATGCAACTTTGAAGAAATTTTTTATTGACAAAAGTGCTATTTCGACCAAAAACCCAAAGGGTTGTTGTGTCTATAATTGCAAAAATTGTTTCCCTCGAAACAACAACATAAGAGGATCATTTCACTTTTCAAACAATAACTACATGGAAATATGATAAAATACTATACAACCTTTTATGACTTATGTTTGTTAAAAAATAATTTTGTTTGAGATATTATCTAGAAAATCCAAGAGGATGGAAATCTCAAACCAAAATCTCAAGTACAAAGGACGCTAGAATAGGACATAACACAACATAGAACTTTTTCTTTGCTGCAAATCAAGACATAGTCCAGAGGGGGATGTCAAACTCTTGGTAAGAAAGCTGAAGAAAGATTGCCACCACCATAAAAAAACACCCCTACCATAAATCATGTGGTAATTTTGGGATATTTTGATTTTAGTTTCTCTTTTGAGATATTTTAAACCTTATACCTAAGATAACCTTCTTCTTTTTTCAGATCCAAGTGACAACACACTCAGAGTTTTGGAAATTATGTCTAGATAAATTTTTGCCTGTGGATGTGAAGGATCCTGAATTCATAGTTAAGAATTTACGATACTTTTTTTGATAAATCAAATTACTTGTCGCTCACTCTAAGTCAAAGATCGTCTATAATAAAAGACTATATTTTCTACCAATTGAGTCAAACTACAAGTAGTTTGATTCCTAGAATCTCATAATATGTCGGTTGTGCTCTTTATTGAAAACTAGAATGTATTCAAACACCCAACCCTCTTATTCCTAAGTTTTTTGGTTTCTTTAAAATTTGAAATCAAGATAACTTGTGAATTCTTTGAAAATTGTGCTTAAAATCAAGCATATGAACTACAAGTGACCTAAATTCTCATGTAACTTGAGATAAGTAGAAAACTCAATCTCAGGATCCATACATAACTCCAAAAACTCATGCAAAACCAACCTCTTTCTAGAAATCAATATATTGTCAGACAATATTGGGACTGTCAAACTCTCTTTGTCAAGAGTTACTTGCATTCATACTAGACAAATATAGGGGACAATTTTTGACACCTAATTTTTACCCTCTATGACCTTCTACATATACAAAAGTTCTCTTAGACTTTTAAAAGAGAGAGAGAGGAATATGAGATAAACCTTGCTAGTCAAGGTTATCTCTAATAAGTATCACTTAGTTTTTTTTTTGCTCTCTTCTTCTTTTTCTTCTTTCTCTTAATTTCTCACTCCATTTTAAATCTAGGTGTATTTTGTTTCTTTTTTTCTTTTATGTGTCAAGTTATTCTACCTCCCACGCCTTTATTGATTGAATATGTCATGTATAAAAAGAAGACATGTTATCTTTGGTATTACGTAAACTATTTTGATTTGTGAAAAATTGTTACAGTTTGTTTCTCTATTTTTCTTCTACTATTCTAGTCATTATCGGATTTTGTATGTGTTAAAAGTTACTATTTTCCTTCTCTCATTTTCTTAAGTGACATTATCATTTCTCTTTAAGTCTTCGTTCTAGTTGTTCTTTTCTATTTTTTTTTAGCTTTGGTTTCTACTATTTTTTCCTTCTAAAAGGATAATTATTTATTTAAATTAAATAGTAGATTTGATTAATACCTTTAAGTCCCAAGAAATAGTTTAGGAGAGGTTATGGGCCAAAAGTCCAAATTATTAGTTTAGGACATGTGTAGGTAGGCCAAAAAATCAATTTGACGACGATAGGGATTTAATTGAGTTTGGGCCCCTTAGAGGCCTAAATTCAGTTATCTTACTTCATTTATTTGATAATAACTTTACATAAATAAATTCTCTGGCTAATTATTAAAATCAATTTTTAAAACTATTTTTCAATAAATTTGTCAATCAAATAATTTCCATCTAACTTTTTAGATTAAAACATATTTTCTTTCAAATTTAGCAAAATAAATTATTTTCAAATATCACAGACAACCACATGTTAGTGGACATTTTTGATGGCTTGTAATTCGTTCAAAAATATTAATAAAAATCTCTTATCCAGAATTTTCTTTAAAAATCTAATGTCATTTTCTGTTTTAGGACTTAGAATTCTCTTTAAAAGTTTTATTAATTTCTTTAAAGAAAATTAAGTGTCACTTTGTTTTTAAAATTGAGTTTGAAACTTTTCTAAATTTTTCAATTCAAAAAAGTTTAAACTCATTGTCTCTGCAAAACATAAGCCATGTGTATGGTTTTGGGATGCTTTTTTATTTATCTTGGTAGCATTTGAATATGGTTTTGCTTATTCTATGTGTTCACCTTTTCTGTTTTTAAGTATGATGTGATATATGGGTTTTACTGGGTCTACTAAAATTGCGATCTCGTAGATAAATTTTTAGTGGTGGATCGGGTGTGTAGATACTAGTTCATGAATCATTTAGAGTGTTTCCCAAATTAGGTTTGATATCTTTAATTTTGAGGATTTTGGTGTGTTTGGGTATGGTCCATTCGATGGTTATGTTGTGGACTAGTGGTAAATCGATTGCGATCTTTTGGCATAATAATATTATAGGAGGTTGTTCAAGGGTTACTGGAGGGTTGTGATTCAGTTAGAATAATTTCTTCCTTAATAATCATCTTGTAATTAGTTGATTCCTTTGTGATCATTGGTGATTTATTGCATCCTTAGTGGTCGTTTTGAGATGGTTAGATTTTAAGATGTAATGAACTCTAGGTTATTTTTTGTGTTTCTACACTACTTTAACATCTAAAGCTTTTCCATAACTACCCTAATTTATTTATGGCTTGTTGGAGATGATAGTCCATTTACCAAGCAGTTCACCAGCAAGGTTGATGGAGATATTTTTATGAGATATTATGATAACCTTTATATGTGAACAATATCCTAAGATGTGTATGAGATATTGTTGTAACCTTCATCCCTGACACTTGCTAGAGAGATGGATTTGATATTATGGAAAGTATATGTGTTGCAAACCACCATAGGTCTTACTTTAAGAGCAGCGTTACTCGGTATGTGTGTACATCAAGTTATGTGATAACTTTCAAACATTCGTTATCATCTCATTATCATTATTACATTGTATTACATCATTTGCATTATAATATCTTCCTTGGTATGGATTGAGACTAATTTAGTATTTACTCTTGTACTATATTATCATAATAGAATGTTGTTTGTGATATTGTGTTTGGGCATTCATTTTAATTGATAACATTATTTAATATCATCTTATACTAACTGAGATGTTTAGATACTATCAGACTTAGTGTATAGTTATGGGTTAGTTTCAGAGATTGTTGCATTGCACCTTTTGATTGCATGTTATATATTTTTATATACACTCTTCCTATTTTTAACCTATATTAAATATTGGTTGATTATAATTGATTAAGTATGATATATAATATAAGAGTGTTGTAATGATCTTTTTCATTATTATGTATAAGTTTTACATTTAAAATCCCATGTCTAAATGTCTACCAGTTTGGAAGTTAGAAATTTTAGGCTAGGCCAGTTTTGAGCAATTTTAGAGTGAGGTGTGGCCTAGGAAAATCTGGGAATGATTAAGATTAAGGTTTCGGTATTTCCTTAATGTCTAGTTAGCTAAGACAATAAGAAACTCAAAGAAATTTACCAAATCAAATGTAGATAACTAGAAATCCTAGAATTGATATTAGTGTAAAGGGCACTATTCGAAATATTTTATATTTAAGGTGTGTTTTAGAAAATAGGATTTTTGGGTGAAGTCGGACGTTCTATCCTGTCGACACTTCCTTAGCAGTTGGTACACCGCTTTAGCAGTAAGTGTTATAGAGAAATAATTCTTGTTGTAAAGGCGATCTATGATTGTTATAACGTTGGCTACCGTAATAATGGTCAGGTACTGCTATAGCGGTGAAAATCATATTTTAATAAAATAATTCTCCAAAATAGTTTATTATTTAAAAACTCTTTTTGGAGTAAAGAAAGGGTGATTTAAGGAAAAATTCACAAAAATTTTGTTCGTATGGCCTCATTAAGGTAAGAAATTCATCCTTGTTAATTAAGATATAATTATTAAGCCTTAGAATTGTTAACATACAGAGTTCAGGAGGCCTTTAGGGAAGAATTTATTTTTTTTCTAGTGCAAGGTAGTAAATTAAGTAATAAATTAATGGATTTTATATTAACGGTTAACTTACCCTTATATTTCATTAATTTACCAATTTATCCATGAAATTGGTAGTTTTAGGTGATTTGTAGTAGAAAAGTCCAAGAACGGGAAGGGAATGATCATGAACTTGAACCTAGGGGTTTAATATGAGTAATAATTTCAAATCTTGTAGGTCAATTAACTAATTATGTATTTATGTTCATGTTCTAGACCCTAGCAAGCGAAAATTGCATGGAAGGTCAAAAGTCTAGAATAGAGGAATTGTGCAAGAATGGTTTGAGGTAGGTGATTGTATTGTAGTTTAATATAATTTTTGCTATATGTTCATGTTAACTACTTTGTAATATGGCTTGTTAGTGCATGTTGTTTGGTGTGGTCATGGTGAATAATTTTTACGGTAATTATACGATTTTTGACCTACCTTACTTGCTAAATGTAGAATGGTCAGTATTTAGAACATTTTCATGGGATTTGATGGAAAAAGGTTGGCCGACACTTGTGTCTTGGATCTTAGTACATGGATGATAATTAGCTCCTACCGGACAAGGCGAGAAGATAGTTGTATATCCTTTAACATGTATGCGAGGGTCTAGTGAGTTTGACGGTTCCCTTAATGATCTGAGAAAATATATTATTAAACATAATAAATTTTCCTAACTCATTTTTGGCTAGCTTTGGCTCAGCTTGCCATGGTGATAATGTGTTGACTTGCTGGATTGATTCCTAATTGTTCTTTGTTTTTTGTTATGCTAAGTGTATATTTGTTAAGCATTGATTAACTTGTTGTACTATAACATATTTATATTTTATTCTTATCATCTTGAATTTGGAAAATAACCAAAACAGTACACTGTTGTTCTTGTGTGCTTATACTAAGCCTGCACTTACTTTGGTAAGTGCAACGCATATTCCAACGGCTCCTATGAGACCTCATTTGTGATTCCAGAATCTGAATCCTTATTTCACAGTGAGCAGCATATCTTGCTACCATGGATCTCTCTTTATGACATTGTCCTTTGTTTGGACTTAAGCACTTTCTTTAATTTTTGTGCTTGAATTCCCTTTGGGATACTTTTTGTACGTTTTGGTACACCAACTTTTTTATTCTAGTAGTGTTTGGTTTAATATTTATTTTTTTATTTCTCATAAGTTGTTAGACTGGATAATCTGGAACTATTAATGGGATATTTTCTTTATTTACTCTAAGTATTGGATTATGTTTCGAGGCTTTTTTGTTCTCCCACCGAGTTGGTAGTGTGGGTGCAACTAAAGATGGGTTTGGGTTGTGAAAAAGTTGGTATCAGAGTCTGGTTACATTTATCTTGTTGTACTAAAATAGTACAAAAGTGTCTCTTACAATGGTATAGAGACATCTATAAATTTTTTTTTGGAGGGTATAGGACATTAGGAAAATCTATCTTTCTTTTATCTTTTGTGTTATAGCTCAATTCTAATTAGTATTTGGAGATTCAAATTGGTATCTAATCTTTTTTACCTTTTTCGTAGATGGTGAGCACTAGATCTAATAAACCTTGACCAGTAGCTTCTACATCAGCCACTCCAACTGTGGAGCTAGTTAGGAGAGAAAGAGAATTGGGGAGAGGTAAGGGAAGGAGAAGATGAGATACCCTTTCCAGGGGTGTAACTCAAGTGGTGGCTGGCTAGTATCTTAAGTTGTCAGCATCACCTCTCTCAACTTAGGATCATTTGGAGGAGATAAAAGTAGTAAATAAATAGGATGTGGAGATCGAAGAGCGGCTCCAGTTGGGTTGCAGGACTACCCCCTATGTACACAGAGGTTGTTCAACAAGTGTTAGCTTATCTGAGTGGGTTAACTAGCACTGGAGCCACACCCATAGTATTGGTATATTAGGATCCAGTTTTTCATCCTACAGACGCTATGGCTCCTAGAAAAAATGATTATTCAAGGACTGATAGTTTTGCTCATCTTGTGTTAGGTTCTATGATGACTGGTACAAAACATGAACTACTGACCAATTTTTGAATTTGAAACCTTCAATATTCTAGGGCATTGAGTCTAAAGAAACTTTTTAGTTTAGTATTGAGTGCAACAAGAGCCTACATAATATAGGGATTGTGAAGCAACATAGTGTTGAGTTTGTGACTTTTTATTGGAGAAGGATACTAAGTAATGGTGGAGAGAATTTGTTGAATATTGATCACTAATTTTGTCATCATTCACTTATTAGCAGTTCCATGATTTGTTCCTAGAGAAACATATGCCACAGACCCTCTGTGATTGTAAAAAAGATAAGTTTTTGGCTTTAAAGTAGGGTGACATATTGATTGTTTCCTATGAGGCTAAGTCCCATGCCTTGTTTCGCAATGCTATTCCACTATTATATTTTGAGGATGAGAGGATTCATCTCTATGTCAATGGTTTGAATTATGTCCTTCAAGTATTGTCTGTGAGATGACTTTAGTAGGGAAATGGTTCAATAAAGTTTCTGACTATGTGAAGAAGTTAGAGAAATTTACCAAAGTTGTTCAGGCTAACATGTTAGCCAATAAATCTTGGAATGTTGGGAACTTTAGTGGGTCTTACCCTTGTCAGCGGGCTTATTCTGCCCATCCTAGTTAGTTGGCCTTACCAGTTTCTACTGTGGTTCTACTTAAGGGTTTTTTTAAGAAATAGGTTGTTAGAAGCCAAAAGGCTTCTTACACTTCTACTAGCAGGCCCTTTCTCGAGCAGGTATATTTCTATTGTGCTATTGCTGGTCACTTTAAAAGGGAATGTGCGGTGAGTCACGCAAATGCCTAGATGCATCAGTCTCGGGCTATGGTTCTAGCAGGTAGAGAAAAAGGATGTAATGGTTTGGTAGATCCACAGGATGGAAGGAGAAATCAGTTAAGTGGTTAAGAAGGAAAAGGAGGTAGTGGCATGATGGTAAGAGCTCAATTGGGAACCAATTTAGCTCAAATTGATGACATCGCTCATTGTTATATATTTTTGGGAATGACTAATGTCGAGACTTCTAATGTAGTTATTGAAAGTACTATTTCTATTTGTGATTGAATGGCTTTTATTTTATTTAATCTGGGGTATACTTATTCCTATGTATTTGTCCAATTTGTGTTGATTTTGAATCTAGTTTGTGATGTACTTAATTATCCTATTCGTATGTCTATTTGGTGAGCTATTCTGTGACCCATGTTTATCGTTCTTGCCTTATATTATTCATGGGTTTTGGGAGTTAGGTGGACTTGGTAATTCAAGATATTTTAGACCTTGATGTAATTCTGGGTATGAACTAGTTATCTCTATATCATGCTGTTTTAAACTTTAATGCTAAAACCATGACTCTAGCTATACCTAGGAAGTAAAAACGAGAGTGTGAAGGAGTGTATAAGACTAAACTAATAAAGATTATATTGTATATATGGGATAGGAGGATAGTGGGGAAGGGGTGTTCAGTATTATTTACTCATCTCCGAGATGTAAATATAGGATCCCCTTTCATAGAGTTGATTTTGGTAATCTTTGAACTTCAGGATGTTTTTCTGCAGACCTATTGGGTATGCCTCTATCAACGTATATCAATTTTTGCATTGACTTAGAATTGATCACTCTCCCTATATCTATTCCACCTTATCGAATAGCTCTATTATTGTTGAGGGAGCTTAAAAATCAAAAGGAGAAGCTACTTGAAAAAGGATTTAGTCATCCAAGTGCTTCAACTTATGGTTCTCCAATCCTATTTGTTAAGAAGAAGGACGAAAATATGACAATTTTATTGATTATAGATCGCTGGATAAGGTTACCATCAAAAATAAATATCCCTTTCCTCACATAGATGAATTGTTTGATCAATTACAAGGTGTGTCAGTAATCTAAGGTGGATTTATGCTCCTTAGTATTTTTATCCGAGCTTATTTAGGCTTGTTTTGAGAAGTACTTGTATTCTTAGTGAGTGAGTAATGATATAATTGATCATCCAAGTTTTTAAGAAATTGATTACAATATTTATGGCATCTTTCAAATAAATTGGTACTTAATGTGGTCACTTAGAGCTCAAATAAGAAAACTAGAGTTACTAGCTTGTGCTAGGTGTTTGACTAGTTGATTTGGATAGATTCTAGTGAGTATAATGAGTTACTAAGGTTATTATTGTATAATTATGTGTGAAAAAACTTGTTTATTGTGTTCAAGGTTAAATTGAATCAAGCCAAAAGTCAAATAATTAGTTAAAGATCAAAATGGGCAAAACAAGTTTTTACCTTAAGTTTCTAGTTAATTGTCTTAAATGTTGTGTTGTTGTGAGCTTTAATACATGTATTTGATGTTATATATTCTTTTTTAGTTGATTATGATAATATATTTATGATTAACAAGCTTTAAATCAAGTGAAAAAAACACCGCAAGGCTTGGTTTGGAAGGACGAATGTACAAAACAAGTTTAGATGTCAAGATGGCTTAAAAAATGACTTTCTAGTGTGTCACCACGATAGGGCCACATCAAAAACCCCATTTTAGATGAATAATCGGTGAGTCTCATACCCCATTTCATGGTAATAAGCAGTATGCTTCACACCCTATTCCATGGGAATGAGAGAGGTGACACGGACCCTATTACATAGATGGCCAAATTTTTCTCCTATAAATAAAACACTTGAACTTAATGTTATACACCTGGATGGCTTTGAAACTTGGATAGGGGATGGAAAAAACTTCAATTTAGGTTTTTATTCTTTTAATATAGTTTAATTATGGATTTTATCTTGAATTCATCCATGGTAATTATGGTTATGTCCATGAGTGGGTAAAAGTCCTTTTCTGGGGTTAAGGCCAAGAACATGATTACTATTGCTTTTAATTTATTTATTTATAATTTATTAACATATTTTATTTGTTTATTTTTCCATGTTATAATTGTTTTAAAGATTAGCTACCCTTAGAATACATTCATTGTCATCTTTGTATGTTTGGGAGGGGAATAAGGAGATAGAACATAGGGGAAAGTAGAGAAAGCTTCCTATTCTTTTATAAAATAAGGGATTTGAATTAGCATATACCTATAAGTCTTATTTTGTTTTCTACAAGATGAAATATAAATACATTTAGCTTAGTTCTCACATCATCTCTAAATGATGTAGTTGTGGGGCTAAGATAGATAGGTGATTAGAGGCTCGAGAGACCAAGATCATAAAATCAACCTCGTGAATCAACAATAAAGATAAGAAATCTCACCAATGAAGTTCAATATCTTAGTATGATTGGTCACAGTGCCTTAACCCTGGATTCTTCTCTATTGATTGTCGAAGACTTTTACTTTTCTTCGTTATTTATTTTACCTCAGTTAACAACTTTAAAACTCTTTTGGTCACTTTTACACCAAAGTTTAATCTCAATCATTACACTTCAATTCTATAGTCGTTAAAAAAAGTCCCTGCGGGATCGATACTTGTATTTTAATGGGCCACTTTACTACTTGGTGATACCACATACATTTGTAGGTGCTCTTGGGCATAACAAGTTTTTGGTGCCGTTCCTGGGGACATGTAAATAGGCAACTATCTTATTCTTAGTTTATCTATATTGAATTATACATAGTTTTGTAATTTTTCTTTTTAGTTTCTTTCACTTTTTTCATACTTCCTTATATGTCAGCCTGGAATAGATGGTTTTTGAGTGATGACTATTCTTGCTGTTTTTGTGGGGTACCCCATCGAGAGGCTTTTTTTCTTGATTTTAATAGAAGTACATAGATGGGACCTTCACAATATAAGATGGATACTATCTTATCTATGGAGCATACCATAGGATGCTATGAGTTTTATGGCAATAGTGGTCATTCTGCAGCTATGTGTGTTGTCAATCCTTATTCGGTAATGCGTTTGGGCAGTACTCAAAGGCTATATCATGGGAACTCCTACAATCAAAAGTGGCAGACTTAGCCACCAATTAAATCATGGAATAACCAGTAGCAGTAGTTTCAACAGCAATAACAAATTATGCAGGCCAGTAAAATAGAAGAGATGTTAAAGAAGTTCATGGCCACCAAAGAACAGTTGGTTGTTGAACTTAAATTCACAAATAATTTTGAAGTAGTTGGAGAATCAATTAGGGAAGATACATCAAGCACAAAATTCTAGCTCTCAAGGTTATTTCATAAGTGATACTAAACCTCCTAAAAAGTAACAACAATCACTTTGAAGAATGGTAAAGAGCTTAATAATGAATCTCTAAAGACAACTAAGGAGGCAACGCAGAATTAACTACCCAACTGATTGTAGACAAAGTTGTTGGTCATTCAGGAAGTCTGAATACTCGAAACTAAAGTTGTTGAATGGGTTAAGAAGATACCACCACCATAATCTCCATAGTGGAAGAGAAAAGCATAGAAGGATACTAGCCAATTTGTAGAGCAAACATAAGAATTTCATCCATTCAACTTTCATATTTCTCTTGAGACTAAAATTGAGAAGGTGAATAAAAGTTAGTGTGTAGTAGATGGTGTAAATTGGGAAGTAGGATTGGTTAGGCCTCATTCAAAGCACTTTTCTACATTATGTTTAGATGTTGACATGTCTGTGGAGTCATTTGAAATAGTGGAAGGGTGTGAAGATGAATAACAATAATCCTATATGATAAATTTTCACACTTCATGGCCGAGTGGTTTACCATGCATCATACATTACTCGATTCTTTCATCTTTCTACCACCACCTTTTGAGTGAAGCAAAAAGATAGATGTGAGGTTGGGGGTAAAATTCATATCCTTAAGGTGGTGGAAAAAATTGATGTGGGTCGTGCCGCGATACTGAATCAGGTGCTACTTGGGAGGAAAACCAAATTAAGGTATGTTTCTTTTTTAGTATTTTTAGTTTTTATTTCTCTAGTTTTTGGTTTTTTTTGAGTCACAGGTTGATTAGAATTCTAAGTACCAAAAAACCTAAGTTAAGAAGACCCTCTTGATGTATAAAGATGCTACTAGCTAGTCCTAGAGGCCTCACGAAGTATTTTTATCTCTTCTTTTATATACACTTTGGGGACAAAGTAGATTTTTAAGTATGGGTGGGGAAATTCCCATTTTTGGGAGTAATTTTTAAAAAATTATGTTAGGAATAATAAGAATGTTCTAGTTGTTCCTATATTTGACTGCATGATACAAGTGTTTTGGTTGTAAAAAATAGGTTGACTGTGTGAATAACTACTTTTGAGAGTCCTAGGCTTATGATTATGACTTCTGTACTTGTTGGCTTAATGTTTAATTCATGTGATTGTTTGGTTGAGATTCTATAATGATCCTACTTGAGTTGATAATGTACCATGTGTGTATGAGCTTTCTGGGTATTCCTTGTTGCATTTTATACTAGAACTTTCCTGGTGTGTATACAAAGTGAAATAAAGAGTCTGGGTTTAGGAAATGATATAGGTATTTCTTTGAGAGCCATATTTCATACCTTCTTTTGTCCTACTGTAAGACCCCGCAAAGTTCCTTCGTAGTCCGAGCCTTAGAGCGTGTCAAGTAAAGTTTAATTCTAGCCCTAAAAGATTTAGAAGTAACTTCATAAGTTATTGGTGTTTAAACCATATAGAATTTTCTTAAATTTAACTTTTTATGTAGAGAATTAAATTAGCTTTCCAATGATACCAATTTTGTCCAAATTTTATATGGGGGTGAGAAGTTATGGCCATTTTATCGTGAGTTACTGGAACCACCCATGTGCAATGGATGATTCAACGGACTGTCGAGTCTATGACGGACCGTCACTCGACCTGTGTAACCAAGGCAGTAACTCCCTTTTTTGTTCCAGTTTGACGGCCAAGATAACGAACCGTTGGGTTTGTGATGGACCATCGTTGTGACCATCGCGCTGAGGCAGTGTGGCCTCACTTTAACCATCGTGTGATGGCTGTTCTGATGGACCATCAGACTTGTGATGGACCATTGCTCTGACCATTTCATTGAGGCAGTGTGTCCTATTCCTTACTAACATACGATGGATGAGCGAACGGACCATCGAACTTACGATGGACCATCTCTCCGACCATCGCAGTCCTCGTTTAGTGTTTTTTAAATCATTTTTAAAAAAGGGACTATTTGGTGTTTCCACTTTTTGATCAACCAGATATATTCTAAGTGAAGAAAATGGCTTCATTCATCATCCAAAATACAAGAGAGCTAGGGTTTCTCCTTCAAGATCAAATCTAAAATCCTTTTCTAAGAAATTCAAGAACTCACCATAGATTCAACAAATTGAGTTAAGATTTGAGTTTCCCAAGTTCAAGGGTTGCAAGAACCCTCTCTCAAGAGTAATAAGAAGAGTTTAGATCAAGCTTGTTAATCCAATTTCATAATCTAAGGTATGTGGGGTTTTGAACAAAGGTAATCCTTTCACCCTTGTGCCCAAAGTCTTATTTAAACTATTTTTTCTAAAATCTATGAGATTTTACATTAATTTGAATTAGGGTTTTCCACCCATTATTATTGATTGCAATATATTGATGTTTCCCATGAATGTAGAGTCTAATGGCATGATTTTCACATATTTTCTTGAGAAATTGAAGTTGTATCTATACCTCATGAGTTTAATCCTTGAGAAACTAATAGTTGAAGTGTTTGAGATATTAAAGTATATGAGTATGTTGAGATTTTAAGACAAATTTCTGAAATTTCAAGATTTCTACATGAGTCATGAATCTATATGCTATCTATTATGCATTTGATGAGTTTTAACTTGAGATTGAATTATGGGTTATTGAACCCGAGATGAGATTTGCAATTTTATGAACTCTTATGCTATAAGCTCCCTTGATTTGAGTATTCTAAGATTATTAAGAAATATTTTGACCTAATAGTCATGGAGTTTTGAAATCCACTTCATTAAATGAGATTAAAAATTTGATTATTGGGTTCTTGATGAACCATTACATTATTTTAAGTTGATTTCAATTAGATGAGCGAGATAAACTATAGGGAGTAGTATTTAGCACCGAGTTGGGTAAGTTACCACGGTTTCTTACCCCAGAACTATGTGCTACCGTAGGTTTGGCCTAAGGAGAAGATGATTGTTGGGCCTAAGGCTGAGATATTAGGCCCGAGGCTGAGATAAGTGATCACTAAGTTAAGGTTATACTCCATGGCAAGAGTATGACGCCTTTCCCTAATGTGAGGTTTCTTCCTTAGGAGGACAAGACGTTGGACTCCGTGTAGATCACATGGTTTATGTCGGTTAAGAGAACCTCCCTAAACTAACGTATTTTCCGTTGAGATAGAATATTTTTTTCCTTAAAACTAATGCTTTGAGATAAGATATTTTCGTTTAAAACTAAAATACTTTCCCTTGATATGAGTATTTTTCCTTAAAGCTTGAAATGAGATATTTTCCTAACATGAATGAAATGCCTTCAAGTATGTTCCAATGATATCTGATTCCAAATTCCAAGTATTTGATTTCAAAATAGTTATGAGTTCTTGAGCATTGAAGAAGTTTTTCTCTCCATAAGACATATGCATGATTTGAAAGTATTGCTTAAAGTTTCCTTTAGCCTTGAGTAATGAGAATAAGAGAAGAGTGCAAATTTCAAAGTTGAAAGTATAATGACTCACAAGATTGTGTTACGTGTTCCATTTTACATTATTTATGAGCTTTGCATTTTATACTTATTCAAGCCATATAAGTCATTACTTATTACATGCATGATTTGATTAAAGAGTATAGATGTTGTTTTATATAAATGAATGCACCCCCATATACACAGTACATTCTCAAGTATTGATCCACATATACGTCTATGTGCTAAATTGTCTTATAATGTAGGTTCAGGTGCTTAGTCCTAACCTCGTCAGTCATTTCCAAGTACCTCAATCTATATTCGTACAGTGGTAAGCCCTTATGGTTCGAGTTCCTATATTCAGACATTTCCATATTTTTAGAAACTATGTTTTTATTTCCAATTCATTTTAAGTTAGTTGGGAACCTTTCCCAATGACTCTTTCGTTAATGGATTAGTAGAGGCTTTGCCAGACTAGTTATCAGAATATGGTTGTATTGAGGTTCCAATATTGTGGTTGCTTGGACTGAACATTTTCTCCATAGTTCCTTGCATAAGATATGACTATGCCAGTTTTTGAACTATTTCATCTTGAATTAAGTGTTATTAGTAAAAGCAAGCTCAAAGTGTTAGCATAGGGCTACTTGTATCCTTAAGCACCGTGTGACATTCTGGGATGTAATTTTGGGTCACTACAAACTTGGTATCAATGCCTAAGGTTTTAAAGAGTCCTAGGGAGTCTGAAAAGCCATGTTAAGTAGAGTCTTGATCATCAGTGTGTAGTGCACCACATCGATGATCAAGGGGCTATGAGATGTTTTAGGAATAAAGTTATTTCTTTTTTCAGATCCTATCATGCCTACAGTTATCCCTCTCATATAATAATTCATGCTCTTCTATTACAGAAAATGCCTCCCTGAAGAGAGAATGTCCGCAAAAACAATGATGAACAACCGCCACCTGTTCATCCTTTGAATGAGAAGATATCTCATGCTGATTTTTGGGCGGCCTTTCAGGTGTTAGCCCAAGCAGTCACCATCAATGTTTGGGCCAATAACCAGGCTACATTTGCAATCAGTAGGGAGATGATGTAGCTACGTCTAGGATTCATGATTTTATGTGGATGAATCCGCCAGAGTTTTATGGGTATAAGGCAGATGAAGACCCAAAGTTGTACCTTGAGGAGATGAGAAAGATCACTCAGGTGATGTATATTTCTAAGAAAGAAAGTGTTAAGTTGGCATCCTATAGGCTGAAGGACATTGCTTATAACTGGGTTGTATTGTAGAGGAAGGGTAGAGGCAAGAATATCGTACCTATGACTTGGCAGGTGTTTCAAGATACATTCTTGGAAAAGTTCTTTCCACTTGAGATGAGTCAGGAAAATGTTGAAGAGTTTATGAACTTGAGACAGGGCTCCATAACTACTAAGGAGTACTGCTTGAAGTTCAATCAGTTGGTCAAGTATGCTCCTTATTAGATTTCTGACACCCATCCTATTATAAGCAAGTTTGTGACTGGTATTTTTGGGTTAGTACTGAAGGAGTGTAGGACTGGAATGTGACATAGGGATATGGATCTGGTTAGGTTAATGATGCATGCCTAATTGATAGAGGCGGATAAGATTAGAGAGAGTGTGGGGTGGAGGGTAACAAGAGAGCTAGATTTGAGCAGCATGAGTTTAGAAAGCCTAGGTTCCATGGAGGGAACCAATCTCAGTTTTTGAGATGTCCATCTATGCCAGCACCTTCATCAACTAGTGCTCCCGTGCCTAGTGGCAGGAAGGAGCAAGGGGCAGGTCTTTTATGTCTAGGTTGGAGAACGGCGTTGGTAACATGCCCCGTTATCCTTCTTGTGCTAAATGTCAATTGGATCATCCCGATAAGTTTTTCATAGATCTAAGGGGGTTTTTTGGTTGTGGCAAGTAGATCCATAGACTTAGAGATTGTCCTCATGCTAAATAGAGGAACAGTGATGCTCAACCTCAGGCACAGGCTACTAGTGCACCAGCTTCTGTACCCCATCCCTCCCCTGCTCAAGGCTTTTTATCTAGCTCTACTAGCAGTCAGCGCCAGAACAAATTCTATGCCTTACCATCCCGTCAGGAGCAGAAGGACTCTCCCGATGTTGTTACCAATATGCTCCATGTCTTTTACTTTGATTATGTGTTGATGGACCCCAGGTCAAGTCTCTCTTATGTGACCCCACGTATAGATGTGAATTTTAAAATAAGTCCTAAAAAGATTTCTGAGCCCTTCCAAGTTTTTACACTAGTATGGGAGTCAGTTGTTGCTAAATAAGTGTACCAAGATTATCCTATTACTGGTCTTCATAAGGTCATACTTGCAGATTTGATAGAGTTAGACATGGTGGATTTAGACCTTATTCTGGGTATGGATTGGCTTTATTCTTTTTATGCATCTATAGATTGACGTACCCATGTGGTCAAGTTTTAATTTCCTAAAGAACTAGTTTTTGAGTGGTTTGAGAGTTTGGTATCTCCCTAGAGTCATTTTATCTCCTATCTCAAAGCCACAAAGCTAATATCTAAGGGTTGCATCTATTACCTAGTTAGAGTCAAAGACACTAAGTCCGAGGCTCCAACTATTCGGTCAGTCAAAATCGTTAATGAGTTTCCAGATGTTTTACTGGAAGACATCCCAGGGGTACCTCCCAATAGAGAGGTAGAATTCAGGAGTGACCCTCTTCCCGACAGTCGTCCCATTTCTATTCCACCATGTCGTATGGCACCTACAGAGCTTAAGAAGTTTAAAGAGAAATTCAAAGATCTTTTAGACAAAGGTTTCATTAGGCCCAGTATTTCTTCTTGGGACGCACCTATCCTGTTCGTAGAAAAGAAAGATGGTTCTTTGCGTATTTGCATTGACTATCGTAGTTTAACAAGGTCACCGTCAATAATAAGTATCCTTTTCCGACAATTGATGACCTTTTTGATCAGTTGCAAGGTGCAAGTTATTTCTCCAAGATAGACCTTAGATCCGGCTATCACCAGCTTAAAGTCAGGGAATATGATATTCTAAAGACTGCTTTCCAAACTCACTATGGTCACTTTAAGTTTCTAGTCATGTCTTTCAGGGTAACCAATTCTCGAGCAGCCTTCATGGACCTCATGAACCGATTATTCAAGCAATATTTGGATATGTTTGTCATAGTGTTCATAGATGACATCCTTATGTACTCACATAATGAGAATGACCATGCGAACCACCTTAGATTTGTTATGCGAACTCTTATACACCACCAGTTGTTCTCTAAATTTAGTAAGTGTGAAATTTGGCTAATGTTTGTA
The DNA here is from genome assembly GCA_026120095.1 of Capsicum chinense. Lineage (NCBI taxonomy): Eukaryota > Viridiplantae > Streptophyta > Magnoliopsida > Solanales > Solanaceae > Capsicum > Capsicum chinense. The sequence continues at coordinate 184,471,006 of JAPEIP010000013.1, forward strand.
GCCTTTCTGGGTCATTCTGTTTCAGCCAAAGGTATTGAAGTTGATCCCTAAAAGATAGAAGTTGTAAGAAATTGGCCTAGACCTATCTCTCTATCTGACATTAGAAGTTTCTTAGCTCTAATGGGCTACTACCATTGTTTTGTTAAAGGTTTCTCTTCTATTTCATCTCCCATGACTCGATTGACCTAAAAGAAAGTTAAGTTCCAGTGGTCAGATTCCTATTAGAAGAGTTTTCAGGAGTTGAAGACTCGACTTACTTTAGCCCCTGTGCTGACTTCGCCTGATGGTACAGATGGTTTTATGGTGTATTGTGATGCCTCTAGAATTGGTTTGGGTTATGTGTTGATTGAAAAAGGTAAAGTTATAGCCTATGCCTCTTGACAGTTTAATCCTCATTAAAAAACCTACCTAACCCATGATCTTGAGTTAGCTGTTGTGGTCTTTGCTTTGAAAACCTGGAGACATTATCTTTATGGTGTTCGTATTGATGTATTAACTGGTCCTAAGAGCTTGTAGTATATGTTTACTCAGAGGGATTTGAATCTTAAGCAGAGGAGGTGGTTGGAGTTATTGAAAGACTATGATATGAGTGTGTTGTATCACCCGGGCAAGGCCAATGTAGTGGCAGATACCCTTAACAGGTTGTCTATGGGTGTTGCCCAGGTAGAGGAAGGTAAGAAAGACTTAGCTCATGATGTGCATTATTTGGCTAAATTGGGTGTTAGGTTGCTTGATTCAGCTGAGGGAAGTAATTTGGTGTAGAGTAGTTCCGAATCCTCATTAGTTTGAGATGTAAAGGAGAAGCAAGACAAGGATCCTAGTTTGGTCAGACTAAAGGAGTCAGTTCAGGACCAAAAGGTAAAGGTTTTCTCCCAAGGGGGAGATGGCATGTTTAGAGTGCAAAGTAGATTGTGTGTTCCATGTGTTAAATATCTAAGGTAGAGGATTATGGATGAAGTACTGGCGCGTGGTATTTTATTCATCCCGGCACTGCCAAGATGTACCGTAACTTATGAGAAATCTATTGGTGGAATGGTATGAAGAAGTATATAGCCGAGTTCATAGCAAAGTGTGCAATGTGCCAATTGGTTAAGGTAGAGCACCAAAGACATGGTGGTGTGATGCAAGAGTTTAGTATATCCACTTGGAAGTGGAAGGTGGTGAATATGGACTTTGTGACTAGGTTGCCTTGTTTGCATAGTCATCATGATTCAATTTGGGTTGTTGTGAGTAGACTGACTAAGTCCGTATTTTCTACCCATGCATACATCTTATATAGCTGAGGATTATGCTACATTGTATATCTGGGAGTTAGTCAGGATGCATGGAGTTCCCTTGTCCATTATTTTGGATATGGGCACTCAATTTACTTCTCAATTTTGGAGGGTGTTTCAGCAGTGTCTTGGTACCCAAGTTTTTTTAAGTTCCAATTTTCATCCATAGACAGATGGTCAGGCTGAGAAGACCATTCAGACTCTAGAAGATATGTTTCGGGCGTGTGCTCTTGATTTCAAGGGTAGTTGGGATGAGTATTTTCCATTGATAGAGTTTGCTTATAACAATAGTTACTATGCTATTATCGGGATGGCACCATTTGAGGCTTTGTATGGTAGGAGATGTAGACATCCATAGGTTGGTATGAAGTGGGTCAAGTTGCCGTGACTGGGCTTGATGTAGTGTTTGAAACTATAGAGAAAGTTAAGTTGATTAGAGAGTGGTTCAAGACCGCCTAGAGTCATCAAAAGTCTTATGCCAATGTAAGGAGAAGAGATCTTGAGTTTGAGTTGGGTGATTTTGTGTACTTCAAGATTTCACCTATGAAAGGGGTAAAGCGGTTTGGTAAAAACGGAAAGCTTAGTCCCCGTTACGTTGGCCCCTATAGAGTCTTGAGCCATGTTGGTAAAGTAGCCTATAAAGTTGAGTTGCTTGCAGAGTTGTCAGTTGTTCATCCTGTTTTTCATATTTCCATGCTTAAAAAGCATATTGGTGATTCCGTTATAGTGATCCCTCAGAGAGTTCTGATATTCAGAATGGTCTTTCCTTCAATGAGATTCTTGTTAGGATCCTAGATTTTGAGATCTATATATTAAGGAACAAAGAAGCTCCCTTGGTTAAAGTTTTGTGGCAGAACCAGTCTGTTGAGGGTGCTACTTGGGAGGCAGAAGCAGACATGTGAGCCAAGTACCCACACCTATTTTACACGAGTTCATATCAATCCAAAGGTATTTTTCTTCCTTAATTCATCCCTTCTAATCTAAAGTTTGGTTATATTTCTATTCTTGCATGAGTTCTTGCAATTTCTGAGATATTCAAAAATGTAGAGATATTTTGATCCGTTTAGGAAATTGCTTCAGCTATATGTACTCTGTTTTTCCTGTGTTCCTAGTCTCACTAGTGACATTTGAGGACGAATGTTTCCAAGGTTGAGATATTGTAAGACCCCATAAATTTTTCCTCGTAGTCCGAGCCTTAGAGCGTGTTAAGTAAAGTGTAATTTTGGCCCTAAAAGGTTGAGAAGTGACTTTCCAAGTGATTGGTATTTAAACCATAGAGAAGCTATGGCCATTTTATTGAGAGTTGCTGGAACCGCCCATGTGCAACGGACGATCCGACGGACCATCAAGTCGGTGATGGACCATTGCTCGGTCGGTCGCAACCAAGGCAGTAACTTTCTTTTCTAGCCTAGTGCAATGGCAAAGACAACAAACCGTCGGGTTTGCAACGGATCATCGTTGTGACTGTCGCGCTGAGGTAAGTGTGGTCTCACCCTGACCATCGTGCGACAGATGATCTGATGGGTTATCGCTCCGACTGTCGAATTAAGGCAGTGTGTCCCATTCCTGGACAACTTATGATAGATGACCCAAAGGACCATCGAACCTGCGATGGACCATCGCTTCGACCATTGTAGCCTCCGTTCAGTATTTTTTTAACTTATTTTAAAAATAAAGGGGATTTTCGGTCTTTCCACTCTTTTATCAACCAGATATATTCCAAGCAAAACAAATGACTTCATTCATTATCCAAATCACAAGAGATCTAAAGTTTATCTCTCAAGATCAAATCTAAAACCTTTCTCCAAGAAATCCAAGAACTTACCATAGATTCAACAAATTAAGTTGAGATTTGAGTTCCCCAAGTTCAAGGGTTGCAAGAACCCTCTCTCAAGAGTAAGAAGAAGAGTTTAGATCAAGCTTGTCAATCCAATTTCATAATCTTAGGTATGTGGGGTTTTGAACTAGGATAATCCTTTCACCCTTGTTCCTAAAGGCTTATTTAAACTACGATTTTCTACAATCTATGAGATTTTACATGAATTTGAATTAGGGTTTTCCACCCATTATTATTGATTGCAATATTTTGATGTTTCCCATGAATTGAGAACCTAATTGCATGATTTTCACATGTTCTCTTGAGAAATTGCAGTTGAATCTATACCCCATGATTTTAATCCTTAAGAATGTAATAGTTGAAGTGTTTGAGCTATTGAAGCATATGAGTATGTTGAGATTTTGAGATAAATTGCTGAAATTTCAAGATTTCTACATGAGTCATGAATCTATATGCTATCTATTATGTTTTTGATGAGTTTTAACTTGAGATTGAATTATGGGTTATTGAGCCCTACTTGCGATTTGCAATTTAATGAAATCTTATGCTATAAGATCCCATGATTTGAGTATTCTGAGATTATTGAGAAATGTTATGACCTAATGGTCATGTGGTTTTTAAATCCACTTCATTACATGAGATTACAGATTTGATTATTGGGTTCTTGATGAACCTTGAAATTATTTAAAGTGGATTTCCATGAGATGAGCAAGATAAACTAAAAAGAGTAGTATTTTGCACCGAATTGGGTAAGTTACCATGGTCTTACCCTAGAACTACGTGCCACCGTACGTTAGGCCTAAGGCTGAGATTATTCTTGAGCCTAACGCTGAGATATTGGGCCCGAGGCTGAGATAAGTGATCACTTATTAGAGGTTATACTCCTTGGCAAGAGTATGATGCCTCTCCCCAACGTAAGGTTTCTTCCTTAGGAAGACAAGACGTTGGACTCCATGTAGCTCACATGGTTTATGCCGGTTAAGAAAACCTCCCTAAACTAAAGTATTTTCCATTGAGATAGAATATTCTTTTCCTTAAAACTAAAGCTCAGAGATAAGATATTTTCCTTTAAAACTAAAATACTTTCCCTTGATATGAGAATTTTTCACTAAAGCTTGAAATGAGATATTTTTCTAACGTGAATGAAAAGACTTCAAGTATGTTCCAAATTTACATGATTTCGAATTCCAAGTATTTGAGTTCAAAAAAGTAATGAGTTCTTAAGCATTGAACAAGTTTTACTCTCCATGAGACATATTCATGAGTTGAAAGTATTGCTTAATTTTTCCATTAGCCTTGAGTAATGAGAATAAGAAAAGAGTGCAAATTTCAAAGATGAAAGTATAATGACTCACGAGATTGTGTTACATGCTCCATTTTACATGATTCATGAGCTTTGCATTTTATATTTATTCAAGCCATGTGAGTCATTACTTATTACATGCATGATTTGATTAAAGTGTATTGATGTTGTTTTATATAAATGCATGCACCCCCTTATACACAGTATATTCTCAAATGTTGATCCACATATACGTCTATGTGCTAAATTGTCATATAATATAGGTTCAGGTGCTCAGTACCAATCTCGTCAGTGATTTTCAAGTACCTCTATCTACATTCCTACAGTGGTGAGTCCTCATGGTTTGAGGATCTATATTCCGATATTTCCATATTTTGAGCAACTATGTTGTTATTTCCAGTTCATTTCGAGTCAGTTGGGGACATGTTCCACCGGCTCTCTAGCTCATGGATTAGTATAGGCTTTGTCAACCTAGTTATTAGATTGTGGTTGTGTTGAGATTTCCAGTATTGTGGTCATTTGGGCAGAGCATTTTCTCCGTAGTTCCTTGCATATGATATGACTATGCTAGTGTTTGAATTATTTCATCTTGAAATGAGTGTTACTAGTAGAAGTAGGCTTAAGCTTGGGGCTACTTGTAGACTTAAGCATCGTGTGACGTCCTGTGAGGCTATTTTGGGTCGCTACATCTACCTTTGTGCAAAATCCTAGTTAACCCTATTGAGCCTTTGGCTTATTCTTTGGTAGCCTTATTTGTAACATATATCCCCTTCTTTGATTGATCTTAATTTGATCCAAAGCTCCAAAGCGCTTTAGTGTAAAATTAATTAAGTTAAGGAGTTTGAAATTAAAGTAGGAAAAAGGTGAACGTGGAACCCCTTGGTAATAGTTAATTGTGTATGGAATCGATGTGTTATGGTTGGGAGTTAGGGAAATTTGTGCTAAAGAAATTCTTATTTTTAGCCCAGTTATGTTGAAATGAACCTATTTTGTCCCTGATCCTCCTTAGACATTGTGCATCTCCACTAAGGCAAATTGCATAGGTTGAGAGTGGCTATCATAGGGGTGTATAACATAAAGTGGGTGTGAAAAAGAGTCAAAATGAATCATGAATTAATAGACAATACTCTCACCATAGTGTATGTGAATAAGCTTAATGAGATAGGGTAAAACAAAAGATAGCGTAGACAAATGTGGTAGAAATTGGTTGTTAAAGGTGAGTTGAATGAAAAGTATGATGTATTAAAGCTTTTAGGGAAGATAGTCACTATTCATGGCCAAAATAGTTCCTACCCATCCCTTAGCCTACGTAACAACCGTTAAAGACCTACTTGATCCTAAGATTCATCAATTTAATATTAGTGGAGTATTACAACAAGGGAAAGCCTATGGTTCATCTTGTGTAACTCGTGAATTCTTTGGGAGAGTGAGCGTAACTTGATTTTTGTATCCATTCTGTAATAAATTGCATTCATGTGAGTGATTATAGGTAAATATCTTATTGTGAGGGAACGTATTTAATAATAGTTGGATGATTTGTATGATATCTTTGATTGAATAATATGTATGAGTTTGCCAACCAAGTGAGCCAATTCTTAAGGCTAGGATGTTTTGGAGTTGTATTCTTGAACAGTTAATTGTGTACATAACATGCTTAATGTAAGGACTTGCATTCTGTGTAGTCATTGTAGTATTATTTTGAATTTCTTGATTTTAGTAGAAGTTTTGAGTCACCTCATCTTATGATGATTAG